>JARHVA010004464.1:167500-497500 GCA_037957365.1 Torreya grandis
GGCATAGGCTTGGTAGCCTGATATGTTGAGAAGTTTGAGACCAGGGAGAAGATGAAGCGTAGATGAAGAGTATGGAATGAAGGTGTATGAATTTTTCCTGAGGTGGTGAGAGATTTTGAAGAGGTTTCAAGGTGGTTGTTTGTTCAAGGTTTGACTTGCAGTCTTAGACCTAGTGTGCATAATGACCTAGTGAGGTCCAATTCATGAGTCAAAGTGAGATTTAAATATGGAATATCTCTTGTAAGCATTAATTGAGGTATGACAAGTTTGGTAAAGGTGTTTGACTAAGTTTTAAGGTCTTGAGGATGAATATTAAGCAAGATAGTACTTGGAAGGACACATGTACATTTAGATTGAAGGTTTCATATCTTGAGAAGAATGTTATAATGCTCATTAGCATGTTTAGAATTTGCATGGTGACCTAAGACTTTTATGAGAGGTGGAACATTAACCCAAGAATTATTTACATGTATTTTGTAGTAGATTAAGGGACAGATCTTTATGAACATTCGTTAAGAATGTAAACAAGTCAAAACCCTTCTTGGAGCCCTTATAGTGATTTGATTGGAGAAAACTTGTTGGATATGTCCCAGAATGGATTGGTTGACTAGGTTTGACTATTGGAAGGTGTATAATAATATTCCAAGCACCTCCAAGTGGTAGTGGTGTGTTAGGGTAATGAGTAGAAGGTACAAAAAGAAGCTAGTTTCTAAAGTTTTTAGTGGTACATATAGAGTTGACTGAGTCAACACATGCAAGCTATTGGAGGTTGAAGGTCAATACTTATTCTTGATGTATATGGATTTTTTTGGCAAGTTTCATCTTCTATGTCAATCACTTTGAGGATAAAAATTTACTAATCGCTAAATCTATAAAAAGTGAAAATAGTGACAAAAAGCTAATCAGAGTGCGAATCTATTTAATGATGGGTCTAGGTGTTTAGGGATGATTCAAATGTATTGGAGTATTTTTTGATACCAATGAATCATATTCCATTAAGTGTAAAGTAATGTTTGTGCCATTACATAAGCAACAAAGTGCTCTCAAGTTGATCAGTCTATGTGAGTGAAAATTGTGAATGTATATGTTCTAGTAGTTGATCCATATATTTCACATTTGTCACTATACATCTATGTTTTAGTGTTTCAATTTGATATAAGGTTGTTTAAGGATATCATGAATAAATTTTTAGGTCTACAAAGTGAATCTAAAAGTGTTATGAGTCATGTTCACCATGACTATGTTTCAAGTCAAGATGACTGTGACAGGCATCCTGAGGGAAGTGAAGTATTTGAGGTTACTTGATAAGATTTTTTGCATATAATTAATATCATGATGTGGTTTTAGACCTAATTCATATAATTAGTATTTTTTTAATCTAGATAAAATATTTGAGGTGTTGAGATAAGGAAGCCAAGAGGACTTATCTAGTTGTGTATGTATAATATAAGAGTAGTCTGAGGAATTATTCTATAAGACCAATGAATGATTATATAAAAAGAATAATAAATATTGGATTTTGATATAGATACCTCAGAGGAACCATGAATGAGTATTAGGTGTCATTAAATTTCTCAAGCTGATGTAAAGAGTCAAGAGTTCTTGATTGAACCTTGACTATGTTTAACCAGTCATAGTGGTCTTGTTACAAGTATGGTTTAGAGGTATCTTGCCTTGTGTTATTATTTATAAATCACATAATTAGGTTGGATAAGTATTTAATAATATTATTTAGTGATTGGGTGATATTTTTTGAGGTGATAAGACATATTTAATATCTCAGTTTGTCAAGATAATTTTATGGGTGCACTAGTAGCTCTAAGTAGTCTTTTAGTAGAGATGTTCATAAAGCCTATTGGCCTATGTTGGAGTGTCCAAAGCACATTTATGTGTTTTATAATTATTTTAGGTTATATCCATATTATTTTTTCATATGAATATGTGATAAAATTGATAGTTTACGTCAGAAGTCTATGACTGTGTTTTTTGTGTATAAAGCCTAAAGAGTGAGGAGACCTAATTTCTAGGTTTAAGGTGTGAGATGGTGTTCGAAGTGGTATGGACCTTTTACGGAGTGATAAAATTTCTATTTTAAATAATTTTATGTGTTTTAATCATTGTTATAGGTTTAATGTGTACCAAGGAGTCCAAGTTATAATGTGTGGGTGAGTAGGCCTAATTGCTTAAGGTATCACTAAGGCCTAATGGAGATTTTGGGCTAATGAGGTAATGTCTAGCCTATGAAGCATGTGTCTCACTCATGTAATTTGTGTGGAGACCTATTCCAAGTGTAAGATAAGTGTGTAAACCATTTTTTCCAAGCAAGATGGGTTAGACCAAGAGGAGTGGTATAAGTACAAGGCCTAATTGACCTGTTTGTGCTAGTTGAGTGTGTGTGGATTCAAGCAAAGGAGATAGAATTTGAAAGAGAAGGTATAGGTAATTGAGGACCATCAAAGAGTGAATAATATCAAACATGATTATCTGATCAAGTTAGTGAAGGTAGATGCACAGCTCATTAGATCTAATGAGCTTAGAAGAGGTTAGTTGAGCAAATACACCCTAGAGGTTGATTATCTGATCTAGTTAGTGAAGGTGGATGCATATCTCATTAGATATAATGAGCCTAGAAGAGGCTAGCTGAGCAAGTATGACCTAGAGCTTGTTTGAGAGAGATTAAAAGATGAATAATAAGTGCAAGAAAGAGAAGTACATAATAAGGTGTAGAAGACATCATATCATGGGTGGATATCATATCATAGGTAATTGAGTTGGTGCTTGGTTACCTAGGGGGTTGCATTGTCCTTGCTAGTTGGATCTAGCTAAAGGTCAAGTGGGTGCTTGAATAAATTTAGGTGTGGGTGCTCTTTGATCAGTTGGTGTTGGTATAAATATTGGATATTATTATTATATGACTATAGTCCATCTTGTAGGATTTAGTGGGTTTTATCTCCCATGAGGGTTTCCCACATAGATGATGTGTTCATATGATGTATGATCTTGACTCATGCTTTGGATGTATGTAATTTCATGTTTATGTTACTAGATCAAGTTGATGTATGATGGAATGGTTTTAAAATTGAAGGTGTATTATTGTCTACTAATTCACCCCCGCTCTCAGTAGCTACTTCCATCAATTGGTATTAGATCCATAAATTTGGATGAGGCTTAATATCCTATAAGTGATCCTGAATAAGTTTGAGGTTTATTGAAGATAATATTCACCTTGTTTACAAAGATGCATAAGTTTGTGAAGATTAGAGTTAAATTCTGCATAGAGTTATGAATGATGGAACTAGAAAGGTCAAAGAAGAAGGAATTTTTGGAAGCTAAATCCAATATCAAACCTAAGATGAATAATAGATCTTATTTATGTTGGTCTCTCGATTAGCTAATATGAAAGAAGAAAGATATAAAATGGTTTTATTAGTTGAGTATGAGATCTAATTTAGGTCTACATGAATATTTATAAAGTATCAAAGATATGATCATGTTTTCATGTTTATAATTTTAGTTGATAATATCCAATGGAATATTTTTGTATATTAGATGAAATCATGGAGTGTTGATGTCTTGTTTGTATAGACAAAGAAATCAAGAGGATGTTTTATGAGTGTATGACTATAGTATAGGTCTTGGAGGTTATGGAGGATGATATGAGATGTAATATAAGGTGTTAATAGTTCTTATGGCACTTTTGGAAGTCAAATGAATTCTTTGGAGCAATATTGTGAAGATATAGGTTTGACTTGTCACCTTCATAGATATTCTTGAGAAAATAGATTGATGATGTCAACATTTACACATGTGGAGGAGTCATAACAAAATGGTCATATGGATTTGATTAGGTTTGTGCTTAGTTCATATGTTTCAAATTTTAGGTCCTGATATGAATCCTATAAAAAGTTATGATGGTTCAATGTTGGCCTTCCAGGCATATTTCTCTATTTTCATGCTTAGCCAATTTATATGAAAATATGATCGTTGGGATTTGAAAATTTAAGTTTGTGAAGAATACCAATTTGTAAAGAATGGATTGTATAAGTAATAAATGAAGTTAGATCAAGGTGAGGTAAGAATAAAATCTTAATAAGACTCAGTGTATAAGACTTCCAATGTGATTAGAAAGTTTGACCATCTGTACAGGTGCACTAAATGAAGGTCAAAGTTAAAACTAATATTCTATATTTGAAATGATGAACCCAGTTTGATAAATAGAGGATTAGAACATCACTAATGATATTATTTTGATGTTATAAATATTAGATGACGTTGATATCTCCATGAAGAGAATTCCCATGCTTTGTAGAGAATCTGAATGTGTGTTCATGTACAATAGTTAACTCGAAGATTGACTAGGATTGAAGGTTCCTATCCTTGGTAGAGTAGTGTGATAAGGCAAGTTGTTTGGTGATCTTAGAAGATCAAGGCAATTGGTCAAGATGTTTGAATATGTACCTAATGTCTTATAGCACCTATAGATGCTCTCTATATGATTAGTTTGTTTCTTAAAAGGAAGATCCAACTCAAAAGATGGAAGATAATGGATTGAGGGTTTGATGTTTTGCAAACCCTAAGGTGGTTGTTCTTGATAAAATTAGCCTTGTATTGACTTGTGATGCTCAGTGATCATTAGGTAAATTTTTGTATAGTGTTTACTCTATTTGTCTACATGCTCATGATGCATTTATATAAGCTCAGATGGTACCTTAGAAGACAAAGACAAAGAAGAGATATGAAAGTTGAATATTGGTCTCTTAAGACCAATGGAATTTTGATGTAGAGATGTTAATTTATTATAAATACCAAATGTGATATGAGAATTATGTCATCATATTGTAAGAGACCTAAATATTTTCATAAAAATTTTGTAGGTGATCATTTTTATGGCTTATCATGCTTCCTATAGTTTGAAGGAGATTGACATAAAGTTCTCTTGAAGGTATGGCATGTGATGTTCTGTTGATCTCATATAAGCATAAAAAGCTCAGTTTCCATATGGTTTAAGACATGAAGGAACTCACAATATTCTATAGATGATGTTTTCCTGTAGCATATCTAGATGCTAGTGATCTAAATGAAGAAGACTACAGTTGTGCCTTTGAATGTTATTTTGAGAAGATATCTTGTTTCTGTAATATCAAAATGACCTCATAATGTCTTGAAGGAAAATGTTTCATGTTATACTTGATTTGAAATGGTTTAATAGTCTAATGATGACAATCTATAAGTCATCATAAGTAGGAATCTAATTTTATATATAAAAGATTGAAGATTGGTATTAGCAGAGTTGCTTGATCATTAAGATGAGTTGCTCCATAAGAAGAAGATGATCTAGTAAGGTTATTTATATTCTTGTAAACATGTTATCATGTTTATAAGAGGGATTTCAGAGGTTTGATATAGTGAATAAGGTCTCTTAGACCTATTATTAGTTGTGTGTTATCTAAGAGGGTATCTTGTAGAGGTTGGAGACTTGATGGGTTAAGGATCTCGGAAAGAAATATACCTGAAGGCATAATCTCTAAGCAATAAGAAGTGGATCCATATTGACTAGGTCTCCATGAGATCTATTTGTGTTTTAATGAGGATATTAACTGTATGTGTGAAATACTTGAATATTTTTTTATAGACCAAAAATAAACTTGTTAAAGATGACTCTTTCCAGATGGAGCATAGAGTTAGGGGGAGCTAACTCAATTACATTGAATTACTTGGTAGAACTATGCATGATGTGAGGGGGAACATTTGTGAAGATGCTTTATTCTTGATTAAGATGTGGAGATATATGCTATAGTTGAGAATTATAGAAGGTTAATATGATGACTTGATAAAAACAAGTCACGAGTTTTAATTATTTTTTTATTCTTGATGCATGGACTAAGTGGGATATTTGCAAGAGGACAAGTACTAGGATCAAAGGACTATGTTGGTAATCCTGAGAGGAACATATATCCACTTTGTCATTATTGGAAAAGGGGGAGAAGGAGAAAAATAGGTTTCCATCAATGAAAAAGGGGGGGATTGTTGGAGGTATGTTGTCATTGATGTCAAAAGATGATATTATATGCATTGATGTCAAAAGGTAATGACAAAGTGGTGATGTCATGATCATGATGAGGTTGAGCATGAAGGTGTTCAAGGAAAGATTGGATGCATATGAGCTAAGGTAATCATTGATTGAGGTTTTTCATATTGTGTCTACCATTTTTATAGTGATACAAGTCAAGGAGAGAAGCCAAAGTGTGTTGTAATAAGCTTAGTAGCCTTGCTTAGTGGCATAGGCTTGGTAGCCTAGTGTGTTGAGTAAGTTGAGACTATGGATAAAATGAAGGGTAGATGAGGAGTATGGAATGAAGTTGTATGACTTGTTCCTAAGGTGGAAAGATCTTTTTAAGAGGTTTCAAGGTGGTTGTTTGTTCAAGGTTTGACTTAAAGTCCTAGACCTAGTGTGCATAGTGACCTAGTGAGGTCCAATTGGTGAGTTAAAGTGAGATTTAAAGATAGCATAGATATTATAAGAATGTATTAATGTATTAAATTTTTATTCAAAGGTGTTGACCAAGTTTCAGGTCTTGAAGATGAAGAGAAAACAAAATAATACATTGGAAGGACACTTGTACATGTAGATTGAAGGTTTTCTAACTCAAGAAGATAGTTAAAATGCTCATTGGCACGTGTAGAGTTTGCATGGTGACTTGATCCTTTTGGGAGAGGTGGAACATTGACCCAAGAAATATTTATAAGTGTTTTGTAGTAGGTTGAGGTATATATCTTTATGAACATTTGTTAAGAATGTAAACTAGTCAAAACCCTCCTAGAAACCCTTATAGTGACTTGATTGGAGAAAGCTTGTTGGATATGGAATAGAATGGATTGGTTGAAAAATTATACTATTTTAATTTGTATAATACTCTTCTAGGTACCTATAGGTTTTAGTGGTGTGTCAGGGCAGTGAACAAAATGTACAGAAAGAAGCTTATTTCTAAATTTTCTAGTGGTACAGGAAAAGTTGACTGAGACAACACATGCAAGATATTGGAGGTTGAAGGTAAATACTTACTATTGATGTATATGGATTTTTTTTTTCATTTTTCATCGTTTTTGTCAATTATTTGGAGCATAAAAGTTATCTAGCCACTAAATCTACAAAAAATGTAAACAATGACAAAAAGCTATTCAAAGTGTGAATCTATTTAGGGATGGGTTCCAAGTGTTTAGGGATGAGTCCAATGGATTGGGTTATTTTTATTAGACCTATGACTCATTTTACATTAATTTTAAAGTGATGGTGATGCCCTTACATAAGCAACAAAGTGCTCTCAATTTGATCAGTCTGTATGAGTAAAAATTGTGAAGGTGTATGCTCCAATAGTTGATCCATATGTTTCATATTTTTCACTATAAAATATTTTTTAGTATTTTAAATTTATATAAGGTTTTTTAATGATATAATTAATAAATTTTGAGTTCAATAAATTTACTCTAAAGTTATTATGAATCATGTTCACCATGACTATGTTTTGAGTCAAGATGATTGCTATAGGCATGCTGAGGAAAGTGAAATATTTGAGGTTCCTTGATAAGAGTTGTTGCATATAATTAATATAAAGATGTGTTTTGAGAAATAATTAATATAATAAATCTTTTTATAATCTACAAAAACTATTTGAGGTGATGAGATGAGGAAGCCAAGACGACTTGTCTAGTTGTGTATGTATAATGTGAGAGTCATCTAAGGAATTGGTCTATAAGACCAATGAATGATGATAGAAAAAGAATAATAACTATTATATGTTGATATATATACCTCATAGGAACCATTAATGAGGATTATATGTCATGAAAGTTCTCAAGTTGATGTAAATAGTCAAGAGTTGTTGATTGAACTTTGATTACGTTTGACCAGTCTGAGTGGTCCTATTACAAGTGTGGTTTGGAGGTGATTTACCTTATGTTATTGTTTAAAAATAACATAATAAGGTTTTAAAAGTATTAAATAATATTTTTGATTAATTTGGTTATCTTTTTTGAGGTGATAAGACATATTTTATATATCAATTGGTCAAGATAGTTTTTTGGGTGCACTACTAGCTCTGAGTAGTCTTTTAGTAGAGATGTTCTTGAAGCTTATTGGCCTATGTTGGAATGTCTAACGCACATGGAGGTGTTTTATATGTATTTTATGTTATATAAATATTATTTTAAACATGATTATGTGATAAAATTGAGAGCATACTTCATAGGTCTATGATTGCATTTTTCGTGTATAAAGCCTAAAGAGCGAGGAGACCTAATTACTAGGTTCAAGGTGTGATATGGTGTTCCATGTGGCATGGAAATTTTTTGGAGTAATAAAGGGTATATTTTTAATATTTTTGATGTTTTTTTAGAATTTATACAGGATGAAGGTGGACCAAGGAGTCTAAGTTTTAATGTGTAGGTGAGTAGGCCTAATTGCTTTAGGTCTCAGTAAGGCCTAATGGAGTTTTTGGGCTAACGAGGTAATGTTTGACATATTGAGCATGTGTCTCACCAATATAATGTGTGTTGATACCTATTTAAATTATAATACAAGTGTTTTAAGCATCTTGGCTGACCAAGATGTGTTAGACTAAGAGGAGTGGTATAAGTCCAAGGCCTAATTGGCCTATTTGTGCCAGTGGAGTGTGTGTGGAGTCAAGAAAAGGAGATAAAATTCAAAAAATAAGGTATAGGTCATTAAGGACCATAATATAGTGAATAATATTAGACATTATTATCTAATCAAGTTAGTGAAGGTGGATGCACATGTTATTAGACCTAATGAGCCTAGAAGAGGCTAGTTGAGTGAGTAAGCCCTAGAGGTTGTTTGAGAGAGATTGAAGGGTGTAGAAGAAGTGAAATAAAGAGAATTATATCATTAGGTGTATGATACATCATATTAGAGGTGGATATCATATCAAAGATAGCTGAGTTAGTGCTTGGTTTACTAGGGGGTTGTAGCCTCCTTGCTAGTTGGAGCTAGTTACAGTCAAGTGGGTGCTTGACTAAATTTAAGGGTGGGTGCTACTTGATTAGTTGGTTCTGGTATAAATTTTGAATATTTTTATTATATTAATACAGTCCATCATACCAGGTTTAGTGGGTTTTTATCCCCAATGAGGGTTTCACACATAGATGATGTGTTCATATGATATATGCTCTTGATTCATGATTTGGATGTATGTACTTTCATGTTTATATTTATAGATAAATTTGATGTATGATTAAATGGTTTTGGAATTGAATGTGAATTTATATATACTAATTCACCCCCCACTCTTAGTAGCTACTTCCATCAGTCATGTTGGAAAAGATTCAAAAATAGGCACCCTAATTTGTTTATGAGAACATCATAAGGAATAGACAGAAATAAGGATGTCATGCTAAAGACATCCATTGTGTCTATTTTTTATGATAAATTGAGAACACTGTATGCCAAAAATAATTATGGGACACAAAAAAATGGAAGATGCAATGATATAAGAGTGGAAGCTGTAAGGAATTGCGGCATGCGAGTCATCGCCAAGAAAGGGGCAAGAAGTGTGCCACAAATAATGACAAAGAGAAGAGAATGGATAACCATTTTTAAATGTGTGAATTCATATATATATATATATATATATATATATATATATATACCTTAGGTAATACCTCTTTAAAGTGAAAATGAAATTGAATAATTTCATTTTTGGATGTAAATTAGGTGCATGTATGGCTACCCAAACCCATGCATGGATGACGAAATAACTATTTATTAATTGGAAGCATCATTTATAAAGATATATATGAAGAGGTATTTCTCCTAATAATAAAAATCTTCTCATTTTCAATGGGCTTGATATGCATGTTACACTTTCAACTATTGAATAAGCTAGAGCTTTCAAGATAGATCTTCTTACATTTCTTACACATACTAGCCACAAATTGTAGCCACTAGATATAAATGTGTTTCATCCATTCAAGTCCTAATTCAAGAGTGAGAGGCTATCATAGATGAATATTCATCATTGTTTCAAGATAAATAAACATGAATTTTATTCTTTGGGTACCATAACTATGAATATGGAACAAACCCCTAAAAATATTATATCCAGATTTCAACGAATAGGTATTTAACCCATTAAACTTAAGGCACTAGCTAATGATTTGAATCTGAGTGTAGATTTATATGTTGAGGAGGATGAATTTAATTATTTAGTAAATATAATGAGGTTGATAGACCTAAATAAGGGAGACATTGAAGTTGCATTAGAGAGGATGGAGAAAATGAAGTAAGGTAATGTTGTCTTAGTTGAAGAAGTGAGAAAACAAATACATGAAATACTGCCAATGTAGAAAGTGTTTAACAAGAAAAAATTCATGAGAATGTAATGAAAACAAATGTTGTAGATGCTAACACCATAAATATGATTCAAATGCTAATTGTAATAAAATAGATACAATACTTAGTTTCAATGAAGATGATTTAATTCTATCTATTCAAGTAAGACCATCACATTATCCAAGGGAGGGGGAAACATCTAAAGGTCTCAATTATATTTGAATTTGATGTCTCAATGTCAATCCCATCACTTCCACCTTCTATCCCACCAAAAATATTTCATTACTATGCACCATATAACATAGAAAATGAAATGGTTGATTTAGATGATGATGAGGAAATAGTAAAAATTAATGAACAATAGATCAATAAATACATCCAAATATAAATTAATGACTAACGAACTCTAATACCAACATTTCATAAATACTAGTGGAAATGATTTTAAAAAGATTAATAAACAACACACTCAGTCTGAGCCGACAATCACAACTTCTCAAGTCATACAATTATCAAAAAATGTTTAAAGAATAGGAGACGAATAATAAGGAGATTCCATAATTGAAGGCAAGGATGGGAAAGCCTTGAGGTTAGTTAAGAGGGAAATAAATGGAAAATCAAAAACTTGAAAACTATGATCACCTAAAAGTGGTATTTGATTGCTAAGAGTGCTACTTGAGATAAATTATTCCTATATTAACCCTAAACCTATCCTAGAGCCTATTATCAAACTTTTACATCCTTTGTGTAAACCATAGATTTCCTTATTTAGCAAAAACACAATCTTAGATTCTCATTTATAGATCCCAGCCATACATGCCTAGCAGCCTGCCAACTAGACATTAGTGCCACATTAAGAACACAAGAGCCATGTGGAACTAGTGTCCCTAAAATGGTTCTAGTTTCCCTTTCCCTAACTTTTATGAAAAAATATATTTTCAAAAGTAAAACCCTCCTAAGGTCAGCCTAAGCATATTTTATTATCTATACAGGCTACAAAACACTATAAATACATGAATTTTAGCCCTATATACACTAGATGGAAATTAAATGAAAAATACCTATTAAAACATGAAATAAGTTGATAAAAATCATGGTTTTTCATTCCTTTTCTTCCCTACTTCTGCATACTACCATCTACAGCTACCCTAATCCCATATTTTCTAGATTCTCAATCTCTAGCACACTCAAGTCATTCAAGACTACTATCCTTATAGTATCACTTTCACTTACACTATTGGACCAAAATTTTGACTAAGTGTTGTCCTATTTTGGTGTAGAATAAACACAGCATGGGAAAACCATGGTGCAAGAAAACCATGGCATGGAAGGATCATGGTGAAAAATGGTTAGGCATAAAAACACCATGGTAAGGAACCTCAGTGGTGCAAGAGGATAATGGAGCAAAGGAACCAGCACGAGAGGGCCTAGTTATAAGATAATGAGTCACAATAAACTTGAGAACATAGGACTTGGAATAAAAATGGAAGACTAGGGGAGTACGTGGGAAATGGGAGAAGTTGGAAGAATAGTTCATATGGGTCACTCCATCCTTATGGATAGAAAGTTTTGTACTAGCTATCAAAGAGAGGGACACATGGAAACAAATATAACATAGAGAGAGGATATAGGGGGTGTAGAGGCCTAAAATTTAGGAAGAAATAATTGTTAAGCACCATGACTCTCAGTTTGTTGAGATTTTTTTGGCCAACTCTTCGGTCCATTAATGATTATAAACACTTGGTTAGGGTAAAACATGTATAAATACTCCTATTGTAAATAATTTTAGGATGATAAATGGATGGACAAATTATGGAATGATATTATGATGGATCTTTAATCTTAATATATGAGATAGTGGGTTGTATCAAATTGTGTTATTATGTGTGTTGGTATGAACTAAGTGTTGACTTTTATATGAGGTACATTATCTTATTTTCTTTTTTAGGCACTTAATACTAGTGGATGAGTACTATAATCTATGTGTTGATATTAATCAAACCTAGAATTCATAGGATTAAAGTGGTGTGTTTATGCTTTTATATAAACTTTGTTTAATTAATATAAAGAGAAGAATATGAACAAGTTATCCAAACTATGTGACAAAAGCTACAAAAATCAATCATTTTCCACACACTTTGGGTGAGCGTGCAAGGCCTACATCTTGGGTTAAATGGCCATTTCACTATCTTATTTGGTTAGACTTCAGTGCCAGAGCCAGAATTGACTAAAATGTCCCAGCATTTTAGTTCCATTATCAAGACCTGAAACAATTTAAGCATAATCATAGAAAAATGTTTGAGTGTATTATGATTTAGAATATAGAAGAATGGGTTACTAGTGTTAAAGATGATTTTGTAGTTCCTTAATATCAGCTAAGAGTCTTTTCATGGTAGTGGGTAGATCATAATCTCTATAAACCATTGTATGAAACCTTGTATTCGAGGGTCCTGATTCATTTACACACTTGGTTGATATCGTATGCTCAAGGATGATCAAGGAATATTAGAAGGAGGAAGTCTTGGATGATAGAATGGTAAATGGATTTAGCACAACTTAGATCCATGTGGATGCGAGTAGTCAACATTTAGTGGAAAGGAGTTACGAATAACTATATTCTGAAGTACATTATAACCTCATATTCATGGCCTATAGAAGCCATGTTCTAGTTCCTTAGAGAACCACGTGGTCACTATCTTAAGATTTTTTCTTTTAAAATTAAAAATCTATTTGTTGATCTTGGAATGGAAACTATACCAATGGAGAGTTGAATTCTCTTGTACATGAGCCACACAATTATAAGGGGAGAATAGGACTTGGTAGAAGATTATGGTTTGAAAATTGTAGCCAACCAGTGTGTGTTAAGGAAATGGAATTATGATGAATCTCAACAAAGGATTATAGGGATTAGCATCATGGGAAGAGACCAAGAGAACTCAAGGAGTGGTGTTAAGAGCTGTAGGGAAGTGAAAAAACATGAGGATCCCATCATTTTCAAGCAACATTTTATGTCACTTCTATCTTATGAAGGAAAAATAAGGTGGATGGTAGGAACTGAGGAACCAAGTATAAACCAACCATGCTCCAATACCATAGTGTGCACTCATGCCTTTGATTCAGATGGAGTACACATTCAAAACTAGGATATAGATAGTTTGGAGTCAATAATTGAACCAATAAGGGATACTAAAATTGAGATTTTTGGTGCTCATTTAGACTTAACACTCTATTTCCCTCTTCAAAAAAATTCCATGGCACAACTTGGGATGCCTGGTAGACCAGGCCTATAAGGATATAATATATACCCCAACTTGGTTAACCAACTATCTACCACACCCCATACCATGAACACTGATGCTTGAGGTGCTAGAGGAGGACTAGGAGGAGGCACAAGAGGAAGAATATTTCCTCCCCAAGGGATATAAGATGGAGCTTCCAAACAAACACCCATTCAAACACCTCCACTTATGATGGCTTACTATGCAATGACACTATACTTACTTGAATACTGAGTAAAGAATGTAGTAGAGCATGTCCATAAATGAAAATTAATTTTGAGGGTGTGAGGCATCACCTCTTCTAAATGGAAGTCCACATAGTTCATAAATATGCTTTTAGAGTGTGTGCACAAGTGGTACCATAAATTTTATCCTTAGCAAGTGGTGGTCAACTTTGATCAACTCAAAATAGACTTCCTACAAGAATTTGACATTCTTGAATTTGAGTAACATTTCATAGCAGTGCTAAAGGACATAAATCAAGGACTTACTGAAAGTGTGAAAATATATGATGAAAGGTTCAAAACATTGTTGTAAAAAATATTATTTGAAATTAATGTTTCTTAGTATGCATAATGGTTTATGGGTGGATTGTGATTACCTTTTTGATGAACCTTGTCTCAATGAACATTCATTAGCTTGTACGAGACTTTTGAAGCTACTGTCTATACTAAGATGATTGCAAGAAATGACACTAGGATTAGCTAATTTATGGAAGAATATATAGCTTCCATGACATCCTAACTTGAGAATTTGATGGCCAATAATGCACATAAAACATACAATGGTATTTGGTGCACTGACTATGAATTTGAAGGGCATACATGAAGTAATTGTTCATGAAAGAACATCTGTGTGGTCCTTAAAGAAACATGTGAAATCTATCTTGAGGAACATGATGTCCACTCTTTTCCTCTTCTAAAAAAAGGTGCACACACTAAAGTGTCTGACTATTTCAATATCTATGATTCCTACACTCATAACACTAATGAATTCAATTTTATCAGTGACATCCATGAAGCTTGAGTTCGTGGCATGTGCCAAACCTTAGTATAAAATAATTAAGACAATGGTGGTTATCATAGATGAGGAAGAGGGAAAGGGAAAGGAGATGTTCATTTTCCACCTAGTACCTGTTACAAATGTGGGTCTATAGACCATGACCAAAGGGACTACCCAGATTACTTGACATGCACTTTATGTTATAAGGACCATTAGATGGAAGAGTGTCCTGACTTATATACAGCTATAACCAAAGATTAAAACAAAAAGGGTGTCAGTATTATTCAAATTTATAAACCATAGTGGCATGCATGCCCAACCATCCTTGTAGTTAAATAGATAAACATTACCACTCATAGTGGGGGATAGACCCAATCGACAGCTAATCTTATCAAGAAAGTAGAATGGGAAGAACTATGAGTTAGAAAGTATCCTAGTGTTCAGTTGTAAAAGGATGTCCTCTAAGATACAATGAAACTTGTATGATAACTTTAGTGAGATATTTATTTCCTCAAATAAAAATACATAACACAGTATGTGATAGTGTAAAGGGAAGCTAAACCTCAATATATAATTCGGGATGACTTTCAAGAACTATGGAAGTGTATGTTAGATGAGGATTTGTCCCATAAATTAGTGTTTGGCTTAAGATTCAAGCCCAAATACCAAATCAGGTTCACCTTCACATCACTAGGCAAATTGAAGATCAATGTTTAAATCATGCTTGACAAATGGACACTCCTATTTCCTCTACTCCCATAAAAGATAGAGAAATATTGGTTAATGATGCCATCGATGGATGGGTATTCTGGGACATACTATTAGATATTGGTACAAAATTTAATGTCCTAGTACATTACAACCTTCACCTCATGTCTTATTCATGGAAAATAAGACTCATGTGTACCCTATTAGAGTCCTCAAGAATGCCTCAGTTAACATACTCAGAGTACCATTGAAAGAAAGTTTTGAGGTTTTAGATCTGGTTGAAGCTGATGATCACCCAACTCTATTAGGAAGACATTAGTGCCATGAGAATAATGTAGACTTGAGCTTCAAGAAGATAGACATTAGTTTTTAAAACACCGATCATCATGTTATAATACCACTAGATCAAGCATAAGGGGCCCCTTACATAGAACTTGTCCATGTTAATGAAGATATAAACCATATCTATAATGTTACTGTAAGAAATTATTAGCAATGATATCCCACCCCATATGGCATTCTTTGATGGTCAAAGACTCAATCCATCTTTGAAACCATAAGTAATTCATGTAATTATTGGACTCAAGTGACTATGACCTCACTGACAGAGTGTGCAGTAACATCAATAGCCAAGATAATGTGCCATGCTAGTTTAATAAATGACATAGTTTTTTTCATCTTATCATTGGTCAAGTCATGAGGGGACCTATCATAGAGATACCACTTGAAGGACTTGATGAGGCTCCAAGGTTCCATGGGAAGATGAAAGTCTAAAACTTCATCCAACACCTTGAAGAATTTTACCATATTGATGAAGATCATCTTTGATATTTAGTTCATCTCTTTGATGGCATAACTATATGATGGTGATGGACCCATTATGAATGACTCCTTAATTGTAATTAGGTATGCTCAGCCTTACACCACTAGTTATATCATGATAGCAAGGTAAAGAGAGAAATCAACTATAGCAGAATACAAGCCCTTAAGCCCCACATCGAAGCATGTGAAATAATGTCATGAACTGATGAGTCCTACCTACCAAAATATTTATGGGTACATGAATTTTATGGAACTCTATGCACTTAGGCATTATCATGGTACATTCATGAATAGAGACACATGGGTACCAAATTTTGGCATCTATTAAAGGGTAATATGAAGTTGGCACTATCCTTTTCTTCACTAAGAATGGATTTTTGATTTACCCTCCAAGCCATACATGAAGTAGTAGTAGGTGACCTATGTTGTATAAAAAACATCTAAGGATTATCCATCAGGACCTTGAGGATCCCCTACACTTACTCCATGAGCCTTCAACACACCTATTCCTTATGCCTACACCAGTCCCTAATCAAGACTGACATGAAAATAATTGCTTAGGGAAACAAAAGATTAACTTTAAAGTAGATAAAGGATAAGGATCCACTCTACATGATGCATTTTCAATCCATTTAGATATTCTTAAAATGTTAGCACAATAACTGTTTAGGACATAGGTGCTGATATGAATAACCCCTACCATGGGCCTATTCAGTGCAATATTAGCTTGAACCAAGAACCAAAGATGGCTATAGTAGGAAACTATTGGAATAACATAGAGATTATAAATATCTTTGAAATTCTAAAATAATATTAGGATGTCTTCCTAGTTAATTATATTTAAATAAGGGAGTCCACTTATCCCTGGGGAAGATGCATGTTAGACTCATTGATAATGCTTGCCCAGTGAAAAACACCCATATAGGATTAATCCTAATCTTCAAGCACATTAAAAAGGATATTGATAGTATGTTATGCATTAGAGTAATCACTCCCTTTATTAAATTTGATTGGGTCAATCCCATGGTGATTAGTATCAAAAATAATAGATGCATCCATATCTGTGTGGATTACTACATGCTCAATGCATCCTACATAACAGATCCCTTTCCAATGCCATTCATAAAGGAAATCCTTAAAGGTGTTCATGGTTGTGAAGAATACTCCTTCACATATGTATTCTTGAGGTACCATCAGTTCCAAATAGCTGAAGAAGACCAGGCCAAGATAACCTTCACCACTAAATGGGGATAATTTCCCTATATAGTTATGCCTTTTGGGTTGATAAATGCCCCATTAGTGTTCTCACAAATAGTATTTGAATCCTTTAAGGACTTCATCCACAAGTCCCTCTAAGTCTATTTAGATGACTGGATAGTATATGGTTTGGTTAAGGACCATTGCACTAACCTCAGACCTATGATTGAGAACTGTTGGGTCTTATAAATGTCATTAAAATTAAAGAATTACTTGTTTGTGACACCTTTTAGTGTACCCCTAGGGAATATTATTTTTAAGGAAGCACTCCTAGTAGACCTGACGAAGGTATCTATTATTCTTCACCTTCTAATGCCTAAAACTCAGCATGAGGTGCACACCTTTCTTGGCCACATAAGTTATTATATAAAGTTCATTCATGGTTATGACAAGATTGTCATGCCCTTAGAAGAACTTTAAAAGTAGAATGAGTAGTTCATATGGACTTGCTACTGTAAGGAGGATTTTGAAACACTCAAAGAAAATTTGTTCACTGTTCCTATTCTCTAATTACCTGATTGGATAAATCTATTTCATGTCTATGTGGATGCATCTGACATGGTCATTGGTGTGATCCTTGCATAACCAGGTGAAGGTCACCTAGATCACCCAATCTACTTTACCAAAAAGAATCTCACACCTACTAAAAGAAACTATACCACTATGGAGTGTGAATTGCTATCAATGGTCTACACTTTGTAGAAGTTCAGATAGTATCTATTAGCCATGCTTTTTATTTTTTATATAGATCATGAGGATTTTAAGTAACTTTTCAATAAACCCATACTACATGGATAAATATATCACTATATTTTTTTATTCCAATAATTCTAATTTTTAGTGATGGTGAAACCTGATAAAGTCAATTGTGGACCTAACCGCCTATCATAAATTGAGAACAAAGAACCACTATGTACCATAGAGGATGATCCTCCTAATGTACAACTTTTTTGCATTACATGATTGCCTAAATAATTGAAAGACATTGTGATGTTCTTGACCAATGGTTCTATGCTTGACTATCTCACCTTGTAAGAAAAAAGCAACTTACGGTTCACACTTCACCTTTTCAACCTATAGCAAGTGATATTTATAAAATGGACCCTAATGAAGTTCTTCAATGTTATGTAATGCAACATGAGTGCCTTGAGGTAGTTACCAAAGTTCATGGAGGTATTCCTAGTGGACACTATGTTAGAGAGGCTACTGTATGAAAGGTTCTACTAGTTGGATTATGGTGGATAACTCTCTTCCAAGATGTTAAAGCATATATTAAGAAATATGACATATTTTAATGTATAGGCAAACCTAATCAGAGAGATCCTATGCCTCTATGACCCATCCCTTCTCAGAAATCCTTTAAAAAATGGGTTATTGATTTTATTGGTCCCATCACTCTAATAAGATGATGGACAAGTTTTTGGTACCTCATTGTAAAAACTCACTATCTTATGCACTAGAATGAAGTTATGATGATAAAGGATTATACTACTACTATTACTACTGTGAGGTTTATCTAGAAGAATATCATAACTCAGGTTTGGATGCCCCTTAAGTTTCACTAGTGATTGTGGAAATCAAAATTTTAATGAAATAATTTGCATCTTGCTCACCAAGTTCATGATCATGCACCATAAAATAACATCATATCATCTGCAAGCCAATGGAACTACTAAAGCTTTCAACAAATCTAGGTATTATTTTGACAAGCATCTATATCATTGGTTGAATAGATTGGGATGACAAGGTATCTTAAGTTCTATGGGCTTACCGAAAAGCCTACAAGTACCTAAACAAAAACATGCCATTCAACTTGGTGTATGGTAAGGAATCAGTCTTACCAATAGAATTCATGGTACCATCTCTATGTATCATGAATGCAGGACAGCTAGATGAAGAATCATCTTTAAAGGCATGCATACACACTTTATTGCAACTTGATGAGGCTTTATTTCTCTCTCATTAGAGCTGGGATGCAGAAAAATGTAAGCAGAAGGCATGGCATGATCACCATATAAAGAACAAAACATTTTCTCCAAGAATGAAGGTCTTATTTTATGAATCTAAGTTTGCATGCCACCAAGGAAATATCTATATACATTGGGATGGCTCTTTCTATAATACATAACATTAAACCTATCAGAGCATGTTGATTACAAAGGATGGATAGTCAGTTCCTTCCTGGGCACTATAATGGAAGCCAACTTAGGCCATATTTCACTTTGGACTAGCTGAAGTTTTTGTAATCAATAAGGCTTATGCCATTAGTTTAGGATTTAATACTTTCAATAAAAGTGTTACCTTTGTTGCACATAAATTTCCTTTTCTATAATTTTATTTTCAAAAGTTTTTTTTCTTTTCATGGAGGACCATGACATGTTTTAGTGTGGGGTAAGAAGTCAGGTTCAAAAAGGCAAATATGAAAAGTGCACAAGTTGCATAGACACATGATTTACATGGGTGCACAATTTATTAAGGGCATGCAAGGTACTCAAAATACATGAGTCATTTAAGGCATGAAGTGGTAAGGTTCCCACCACAAGTTAAAAATTTAAAAGAGATAACTATCTCCCACCTCACAAAACTCATGGGACACAATTGTCATCCACTTCAAAGAAAGGCATGAGATGGGACGTGATATGAAAAAAACATGCCAATGGAACGATGGGATAATACTGTTAATAAATTAATTTCAAAAATCAAGTATCTAAATATGATGGCCATTAAAGATATACATTAAATGATACAAAGTGATGGGTTATGAAAAGGCATTAATGAGGGTAAACCTCTCTTGGAGCTTATAAATAGGAAATTTAAACCCATTTCATACTTTACCTTGAATTTATGTTCTAATTAACAAATTTGAAGATCAAAGTGACTACCAGAGCTGAAGATTAAGTGACTACTAGAGCTGAGACAATCAAATCCTTTTTATATCCTTAGAAACCATGCAAGTCATTACCAATATTAAGAAGATAGACTCTAAGTCTAGTTCTTTGGGAGAAGCTTTAGTTTTGAAAGCTGTAGGTTGCAGGTCCACCATTAAAGGGTGCTTAAGCTCAAAAATCTGAAGCAATAATTCACAACCATGTATTCCTTTAGAAACATTGAATGTTCATGTGTTAACCTTTAGGCTCCTCGAAGGGTAATGCGACCTAAGAAAAAGGCTAAAATACTTGAGACCTTACCAACAATACCTAAAGAAGAAGAGGTGAGAGAAGGAGACTGGGTTCTAATAACAAGTGTAGTTCCTAGAAGAACAAGTAAAAAGAGCAGGAGGAGAAGAGGAACAATGCATAGAAAAGGAAAGGAAAGTATGTTTCAAAAATCAAAGTAGGCATAGTTGTCTTTAGTGCAAATAGCTCAAGCATCCCCACCACCATATCTATTTATTAAAGAGATGCAATATTTAGATTCAATGTTGCATAAATAAAAATGGGTCTCCAAGGTCTCTACTTGAATTGTATTTGATTACAATCACCACCAACTTGAGAATGAGGTTGAGCTCAAAAATGATTATCGAGTATAGACCACCAACACTACAAACCAACTAGTGTATGACCTCACAATATTCAACTAGCTAGACATTATAGGATTGTTCTAGCTATTCAACTTGCCCTATTTGGGCAATCTCATAGTGGTAATTCAATTCCTCCTTTCACACATCCATGAAGACTATATCTACTTTGTTGGGTAAAACATGAAGATCACTCTTGAAAGAATCAACAGGGTCACATGACTACAATGCTTAGGATTTAGTGTAATTGATGACTTGGTCAACACAAAGGAGATATAAAATATTTCCATGACACTGATGTATCATAAGTAGGGGCATGCCATGCACAAAAATAACTTGTAAGATCCTGCCTTTTGAGTTGTGATGTGGATCATCTAGACCAAGATTAGAGGGACTAATCATTGAAAAGAGATGGACATGGTGAAACTCTACATCACTCATCAGGTCTTACAAGGGTTGAAGTATAATTACGCCATGTAATTCACCCAAAATATTGTTCAAGACATGGAGATATCTCATCGGGAATCAAAGTAGAGGTTTACATGAGGGGTAATCATCCTCTTATTGGTTTTTTATGAAATTGGGGTGGTAGAATATAGTTTTAGGATGCTAAAGTGGGTGTATCCTCCCATGCATAAGTCCCCTATTAAGTGATACAAGGCATTGACTTGACCTGGCCACATCACCCCATCATACAAGGTTAAGATTAGGTACTGGTTTGATGGGATGAAGGCAACATTCAGGGATGAGTGGTGCATCCCCAAGGACCTACCCCCTTTAGCTATAAAACATGCACATTTTGTTGTAAAGCAACACTTGTCCCTCACATGGATCTGAATGAACCCATCTAGAAAGCTCTCGTAATGGCTTAAGATATTGTATGTATTCTCAGTGTGGTACTTCTTAAACTCCACGAATCGAATATATGATGCACAACCTATCATCTTCTAGGTTGAAAGGATAAAATTAGAGATTCATACCCCTCATAAGTTATATATTTATCCAAGAAAGAATGCCTACATGGATAAGATGGAAATATACTTGACTGACATATTAGTCAAGAAAATATTAGTCAAGGAGAAAGTTCATAAACTATTCTACATGTTTCACCCCTGAAAGAACCCATAGGCTGGAGACCCTACAGAGAAACTTCCTTTAGATCCATGTCTAAAGAAGAAGAAATGGTCAGATGTGGGTGATAGCAAAAGTGGGCATTAGGCCCCCAAAAATGACAAAATATTGTAAAGGTGTAGTCCTCTAGACCTGTGTAACCCTATCCGTCAATACCACCCCCACCTCACCCTTCGCCATCTCCATGCTCATCCCCATCTCCCCCTCACACTTATATATCTCCTTTGTGCTCTACACCTCCACACTCTTTTCTTCCCCACCCTTCATCTCCTCAACCTACTTCCCCTCTTTCTCCACCACCTTCTCCACCTCCACCTCCACCTTCTCCACCCCCACCTTATCCACCTCCACCATCTCCCCCAAGTACTTATACTTCAAGAGATACCCTCTAACAGCCCCTAGGGTAAGTACCCTAACAATAATTTCCTAAGGTATAGGTCTATAGATCAGGTTTGGATTCTTAGAAAACTCACTCCTCGGTGTGGGAGGAAAAATTATCCTCTGATGACTCCCTACTTGATGTTGAAAAATAATATGATAAGGGGGATGGTGAAGAGGAAAGTGATATGGCTAATAATAGCCATGAGGAGGTTGAGCTTGAGCATGACCCTAGTAAGGAGAAGGAACCAAACAAGATTTTATAAGGGCATGCTGAAGTTACAATGGGCAATATACATGAATGTAATTAGTTCGGTGTTCAAGAAAAAATGCTCTATCTTTGGCCACACTTTATCCCTAAGGAAGAAAATATAGAGACAAAGTAGAAAGTGTTATTCCTACCTAATATGTATAATGAGGAGTGTGAGTTTGATATCCTTTAGGATAGCCTTTCTTTAGGCCCAGATGCTCCAGTGCTACCAAAACCATTATGGGTAGATCCATAAAATATCTCCCCTCTTCTATCAAGAACCACATTTTTAAAGTTGGGCATGGATATTATACACTAGAATATTTTTTTGGATTTTGATGAACACACAGTTGAAAAGAAACATGCCAGAGTTGTAGGAATATACAATAAAGAAGTAAAAAAATAATCGCTCACCGAGGAAGTGGCCACATTAAAACAATAGCTCCAAAAGGCCACAGAGGCAAAAGTAAGGGTCTTGAATCTTTATAAAATAATTTTGATTGAATACCTAGAACTAGTAGATGGTGTAGCCCTTGATGGGGATGCCATAGGAAAGTTTTAGACCCTGGTGGAAACACTACTCAAATGATTCAAGGAGAAACCCATGCCATGAGATGAGGGGTTAAAGTTAGATAAATAGTTCACCATGGCCATCAACATCTACAAATGTACCATAGAAAGAGTTGGGGAGGTTATCCCCATTTTGGATGACATTTTTTCATGGCTAACACGCCCTAATAAGGTATTGAAGGCTTGACTCCAAGATGAATGATCCTAGAGGTAGTATCTAGTTGATGATATGCTCTTAATAAAATACCACACTAAGTGCACAAAATTATTCCACGACATAGAGATGATGGAGGACACTATCAATAAACATATTTAATAATTGAATGCAAATTTTGTAACCCTCTAAGAATAGGTTGACAAGGAGGTCTTTACACTCAAATATGTCTATAAGGAGGCCACAACATCCTTAGATGAATAGGTTGAGAAGGCGAATAGGACCCCCAACCAACTTGAGGAGATAAAGAAAATAAAAGGAACCAACAAAGAAATAACTATGAAAGTTCTTGAGGCATTGTCTCATTGGGACAATCTAAAGAAGGAACTCGAGCAATTAAGCCCTAAATTTTTGGAGGATACTAGAATGGCTTATTATGGGATACACTAAGAACATAGTGTGGGGTGATGTTAGATCCATAATTTTCACTAAGTATTATCCTGTTTTGGTGCAAAATTGGCATGGCGTGAGAGAACCATGGCATGGAAGGATCATGACATGAAAATGTTAGGCATAGAAGCACCATGGTATGGAACTTAAGGGTCACAAGTAGAAAATGAAGTGAAGGAACCAGTGTTAGAGGACATAATCAAAAGAGAATGAGTCAAAAGGAACCCAAGGATAGAGGACTCAGAATAAAAGTGTAAGACTAGGGGAACACATGGGAAGCAAGAGTAGTTGGAAGAATAGTTCATACATGTCACTCAGACCTTATGTATAGGAATTTTTGTACCATCCTACGAGGAGAGGAACACATGGAAATAGATATAGCATAGAGCGAGGATATAAGGGGTATAAAAGCCCAAAACTTTAGGAAGAAATGATTGTTAAGCACCATGACTATCAATCTATTGAGAGTTTGTTCGCCAAATCCTCAGTTCACTAATGATTGTAAACATTTGGTTAGGGTAAAAAAAGTATAATTACCCCTATTGTAAAGCATTATGGGATAATAGATGGATGAACAAATGGATGAATTATGGAATGATATTGTGACAGATCTTTAAGATTAATATATGAGATAGCCAGATGTATCAAATTGTGCCATTATGTGTGTTGGTATGAACTAAATGTTGAATTTTATATGATATACCTTATCTTTTTTTCTTTTAAAGACACTTAATACTAGTATACGCTAATTATAATCTATGTGATGATATTAATCAACCCTAGAACTCATAAGATTATAGTGGTATGTTTATGCTTCTATATAATCTTCATTTAATTGACATAAAGAGAAGAATATGAACAAGTTATCCAAACTATGTGACAAAACCTACAAAACCAGTCCTTTACTGCACACTTTGGGAGAGCTTGAAAGACCTAAATCTTGCATGAAAGGGCAAACACACTACCTCATTGGGTTAGACTTCAATGCTGGAGCTAGAGTTGAATAAAATATCCCAATATACACTAGCACATAGGTTGGGAGAACTACATCATTCTTGATCCCTCCTCAAGGTATTTGTAAGTAAGAAACTCTCTTCACAATGGGGTGTTGACGATGTCAAGCATATCCTACTAAAAAACACACTTTTCAACTCATGTATTACTTGCAAGTAGGATTAGGGTTTGCATCATAAATTAGCTATTATAGGCACAATATAGAGTTTTAGACTTCATGTGTGAAATAATAGAACCCTAAAACATAGGTGCATGTGTACCCAAAATTTAGAAATAGTCCTACATATAGGACACTAGCACCATTATCTTGGGACAATAGAGCCACATGGAATTTATATCCAAGTGTGGCACTACTATTCAAGAGAGGATCTAACATAGGGATCTTGTTGATGACACTTGTTCATATCTCATTTTTTAGCACTTAGATCGTATGTATCATGTGTTCTCCAGATAAGTCTTTATTTATGTACATTTATTACTATTTTTATAAAGTCAAATGCAGTCAAAATATGTAAAAAATTAGTCATTTTTTATTGCATATTATTTAAATATTTTATACCACTCAACCCTTTAATCAAACACAATATTTACATAGCTAAACCCTAAAATATTAAAACATTTGGTGAACCCAACTTACTTCAAACATTACTTAAAACCCTAACTTTACATAGGGTTTACCTTCTCCTAATTCTTGTGCACTATATTTAAGGTTTAAAAATTATATTTTTTAATTTTTAGCATAACCTAGCTCATTTAATCAATCCCACATTAGGGTTTCATTTATTTAATGTATTTTTTTTTCAAAACAACCTAATTCAAAACCCTAACCCTAGATAACCTTAGGGTTTACATTTTCAAAACTTAGGTTTCGAATCCATATATCTTTTAATTTTTGTTTCATATAATCATGATCATAATGATAGATTAAATTAATCACTTTTTGTTTCAAAGTCTAATACTTTCATTTATGTGACTATTTCTTTTAATTAAGTATAATTTAGAAAAGACATAAACACATGTATAGATAATGATTAATATCAATTTTAATATATATCATATTTCATAGCATGTTATTTTTATCCTATGTGAAATTCCATTAAAAATCAAACCTATACATACATAGAGGATTCATCACATAATCTAACAACTTTGTTTCAAGTTTCAATGTCATATCTTATGCAGAGGACATAATCTACTTCTCCTTGTCGTCTCTATGAAGGCGATAGCTAATTTCCCTCTATCCAAGTCCATGATATCACTCTTTCATGAGATGAATAAGTCTATACCAATGTCACTAATCCCCATACTCAGCCTATTCACACATCTTCCCTACAAATGTGTTTACCTACACGTTTAATTAAAAAAAACTACCCTTTGTATTTTTGAGACCCTATGTGATCAAATTATCGGTATGAGTAAGATAACTGTAGGTTTACAAAATCAAAATCAACTATTATATGAAAATATTACAATACTAGAATATAAATTTATAAGTCAAAGGCCTCCAAGGCACAATAGTGTAAATCATGTATATGCATATTCATCTAGTCAATCTTTGACAAACAATATTACATATCTGAATTTTAAATCACAATAAAGTACATCTACAACTAGTGATTCAAAAAACATTCAAAATTAAAAGAAAATTTCAAGTTAGATACTAAAGGAAATGATTAAATCTAATTTTATAAACCAACACCCTATATACCTAATAAGGAGATCCATATAATATTATGCATATCATATAATGCAAGGACACCACACCAATTCATGTTTAGCATTGAAATGAAAAATACAATAGATAATGAATACAAATGACTCATATAGTGACACTTCCTCCAAACTGACAAATCTATAAATTCAAAAAGGGCTAAATCCATATATAGTACAAAAATGTCTGTCAAAGCATAACTTAGAATAAAAAAAAGGTTCACAAAACACAATCAGAGCGAGAAATAGTGCAACAAGCATAGGTAAATCAAGAAAACCTACCTCTCCATAATGAGGTTCAACTTTCAAAATGGTATGGTTTTGGTCAAAAATATCTACAACAACTTGATTATCATGATCAAGGTTTGGGCAAGCAAGGCCAAGGCATTACGACTCCTGTTTTATAAATTGATAATATTGGTCAACAAGGTTTGGCATTTATTGCACATCCTAAAACAAATCATTCATAGATGTAATTTATCAAGGAAAAACATCTAGATACATGGGAAATGTTATAAAAAGAGCAATAAATTAAGTGACAAAGTTAAAATCATGATAAGCCAATAAGCATTATCATACAAGGATTTCTATCAAAAGACCCTCCACATCACCATATGTGTACAATAAGCACAGTTTTAAAGGGAAAAATCATAATCAATATTCCAAAGCACAATTTAAAAAGGTCAACTCCATAGTATGAGGCAACTCACTCTAGCATTCTAGGTTATCCTAATTCTAATGATAAAAAATACTTAGATTCCTACTGCAACAACATTCAACTAGAGCATAACATTCACACTACATGATAGATTACAGTTCATATTTTTGACATAAGCCACAATAATAGTGAATCTCGTATGAGACTCATCGGTTAATATGGTTTCTCTTTTCTTGTACATACTTTCCCTCTTTTTGTTCTTTGTACATAGTTCATTTTCATGTTGCTTATGCATATCTTATTTCCATAAAATCAAAAAATAACTTAACATGTCAAAACCCCAAAAACATTCAAATATTACTCAAAAATAAAAAAAATATAGATTACATGCATTGTTATGTTTACATTTCTTATATTTCCTAGACACTACATATGCTAGCTATCTTAGTATAGTCAGTTTTATCATACTACATGCTTCAATTGTTCTTGTCTAGTGCTTGCAGATTGCTTATAGGACTCAGGTTCAACATATACTGAGATAGACTCAATGTCATCTACCCACTAGGAGAATTTACACAGATCCATGGTTTTTCATTTGACATATTTGCCCACTTAGGGGCATCCTATACATAGTTTATATTACTAGGTTATATCCTTCCACTCTCTACATTCCATCTTTGGTAGTGTTATATCTAAGTATTTATCATTGTTACTCTTAGATTTTTTGTCACTTATCACTACTTTAGACTCAACATATGTACATCCTTGGTTTTACATAGATTTGTATTACATTGTTATGCATGATTTCATTTTTAGATATCATATTTTAGACTTGATTGTATTTATATGCTTCTTATATTCAAGGTTATTTGAATATGTCATATTTATTTATCTCTATGCCACTTATTTTCACAGTATGTATACATTGGACTTATTCCCATGAGTGTTCTATGTGCTTTCCTGATTCTGTATGTAGACATTTGAACATGTCCTTCTATGTTTCTCTAAGCCAACTTTATTTTTTATTATGTATGTGGACATTTGAACATGTCATTATATGTCTTTTCTCAGATTTAGTGACATTTGTCCATATACCTTGTATTATGGTCCCTTGGCCTACTTTGTGTGCCTCATGTGTTTTGTGTGTATGCTTTCTTATATGCATCATGGTCATGACACTTGTCTTTGCTTGTTACACACACTAATTTTTAATACCATGATGGAACTCATGCATCTACCCTTATTAATTGGGTATCATGATGGACATCATGTCCCATCCCCTTAGGTAACTACTCAACTCCCATTTGGGCCCATGAACGTAGATCGTCGGCTAATTTAGTTGGATGGAGGGACAAACTAGTAGATCTTTCCATTGTTCAAGCATGATTAGTGTTCTATTAAAATTTACTATTACATACATTGATTACAACTATATTGAAACCTTTATGTAATGCTAGACATGACCTACATCTTCTATTACATACTTATGCTCAGATTCTCTGACATTCTAATGTTATGTTTGTAGATTATATTGGTTTATCACGTAGTTATCATATATAATCTTACTAACACATTTTACAAAGTTATTTTTTTTAGAATAGTTATTGCAAAGGTTTTAAAACTACCCTCAAAAGAGGGGGCATTCATAGGGGTTTTATCATAAAGATCAAACTACTATATTGCATTCACAAAACATCTTTCAACACATAGGATTAGTTTTAGAAAATCAAACACAGGTAAATATAGATGAAAAATAAGAAATCAAAATTCAATATAGTGACATAGATTTCAAACTAGATAGACATTAGCACCCAAATAGGGAAACTTGAATCACATGACACTATTGTCTAAGATGTGTTCTAGTTTCTAATAGCCCTAGTTTTAAGATAGTTTTGATTGGTTAGAATGGTACACAACGTACATTATAGGTTTAAAAATTATGCTAATATTTTCTTGGGATCCATAATAACACAACTCAGATTCCTATCAGTAGCTGAAATTGGACCCATCATGCATGACATGATCATTCCCTTATTCAATTTAGATACTTAAATATAGTTATTAAAACTTAGTCCAAAATCATTATACTCATATATCATATTATAGGCATGTGAATGACATATTATTTACATATTCTTAGTTATATAAAGGTTGATCAGATGGAATGACAAACTCCATGTCATTCTCTACATTATATACACTTGACATCAAATTTCAAGTTATCACTAGTTTCATGCCTTACTGCATCTATAGTGATTGGCATTCCTGAGTGGCCTAGAGCTTCCTAATATACTCGAGTGTCCATGCAATGACATACATAGTTAGATATACCCACTTAGATATTTCCATCACTTTATGTAGTTTAGTTTTAGATGCAACTACTACACATCAGTGGGAAATGATGGATTCATAGCTTACTTGATTTATTGAGCCACCCATATGAGAGGATTGGACATATTTTCAATCCAATCCAAGTTACTCCGAGGTCATGATCCACCAGGTAAGGGTGGATAATGATGGATTCAAAATTGGATTGAGTTCTTGAGCCACACACACATGAGGATTGAGCGATCTATCAGCTTAGTCAAGGTTGTTCAACACATTGATCATTATATACATGCACACACATATGTTATCACTAGGTTCATGTATTGGTTCACATATCTAACAAGGTCATGCTTTGGGTCATGCTTCACATAAACAGACCTAACTTCACATACTTAGACATAGATTCGCAGGCTTCACTTCTTAGGTAAGTCTAGGTGTGCATCTTTTTCCTTTATACTATTCATTTTACTTTGTTGTATTTATAGCATAAAGAGGGGGGGTAAATGTAATCACCTAAAATTAGTATTGGTTATTAAGAGTGCTACTTGAGACAACCTATGCAGACCACATGCATCCCTAATCAATCAAAACATAGTATCAGGGCCTCACTTCTAGATCTTGGCCCTTCATACCAACATCTTACCAGTTGGGCATTAATGTCACATTAAGGACACTAGATCCATGTGGCATTAGTGTTTTTAAAATGGTGCTAATGTCCCTTTCCTTAACTTTTCTAAATGAATATATTTTCAAAATAAAAACCCTCCTAAGGTTGGCCTAAGCATCTTTTATTGTCCATACAAGCTACAAAACACTATAAAAAATGACTTTTAGACTTTTAACCACTAGATAGAAATTAGATGCAAAACACCTATTAAAACATGAAAATATTTAAGCAAAATCAAGGTTATTACTCCCTATTCTTCCCTACTTTTGCATACTACTATCTACAGCTGCCCTAAGCCTAGTTTTTCCAAATTTCCAATCTCAAGCACACTTAGGGTATTTAATACCACTATAATTATAGCATCACTTTCACCTCCACCAATAATCAGGTGGCGATAAATACATTGGGCTTGATCCCTCCTCGAAGCATTGGTATGTAAACAACTCTTTTCACAAAGAGGTGTTGAGGATGTCCAACCTATCTTAATAATGAAAACACATTTTAACTCATGCCTTATTTAAAAATAAGATTAGGGTTTGCATCATAAATTAGTTATTATAGGCATAATATAAAGTTTCAAACTAACAATCCTACACAAAGGACACTAGTACCATTTTCAACCACATGGCACTACTATCCAAGTGTGTTGCTACTATTCAAGATAGGATATGACATAAGGATCCATTTTATGACACTTATACTTATTCTTATCTCAATTTTAATCACTCAGATCTTCCATATTAGGTGTTTTTTTATATAATTCTTTATTGTCACATATTTATTACTATTTTTAGAGAGTCAAAGCTATTCAAAACTTATAACAAATCAATGGTTATTTATTGCATATTATTTCACTGATTTAGACTACTCATCCCTTTAATTAAACATAGGATTTAAATACCGGAACCCTAAAATATTAATACAAAAACATAATAAAAAATTCATAAGAAGGAGCAAGAAAAGATACAACAAAGGTATGAAAAGGAGATAACTTGATAAAAGGGATAGGGAATTTGAGAATTCTGGGAGAGAATTGGAGAGGTGAAGGCATTTATGTAAGGAATTCAACTTCTACCAAAATAACATCACATATTGAATGACATGATAAAAATTCTATCACCAATTAGTTCATGTGGTATCCCTCCAATTTATGTTAACATGGTATTAATTCCCACTAAGGACCTGATCGTTGAAGGACCAACAACAACTCTCTTATCTCCAAACATAGGGAATGAAAGGCAAAACTTACTTTTTCTACTTTAGATGGTTTAAGTTTTGTTTTATCCTAAAGAAATGTAATGAAATGTATTTAGTTTATTTTGAAAAAATAAATATGTGTATTAAGAAATGTAATGTAGTTACAAATATTTAGCTTGATTATGTTTTAAATAATTTTACTTGTTTTCTATTATTAAGCTTACAAACAGATCATAAGCTTAATGAAAGTTAAACTATTTTAACATAAGGGTGAGTTGTCCATTGTTCTTCTCCACTCTTGACTTTGATTTCTTAAAAATTTAAAAGTACACTTTATTATATAAAAACTTTACAAAATAAAATACAGCTAGTCATACAAAAAAATTGAGTGGAAAAGTCACACCCCAAAAACATACTGGGCTATAAAAGCCTCGAGAAAGTAGCAAAAGCAACTAGAAGTCCATACTAGCCTGAAATTCTAACATGTGTTCACTAAAAACCAAAAAAGGATAAAGCACAAACAAATAAATAAGTCCTTAAGTAGCAACAACGAACATGGAAGCAGGTAGTAGAGGTAGCGAAGGGTCCTGAGGTTTCCCTTCCTACCCCCTGTCAGCTGGGGGGGTCCTCATCAAAGGTAAGAGGCTTCGACACATTATTATTTTGATCTTGAGGAGTTTGTTATGGCTACTCAGAATTCTATCAAGGTAGAGAAATGGCAAGCACCAGGCATGGAAACTTGTCCATCTAGGGAATCACCCAGCCTCCTCCACTGCCATTATCATGATGAGATGATCCACCCAAAAAATAAGTAGTCCCATGCCTAAGAGATGGCCAAAAAGAGTGAAGAGAGGATTTCATCCAACTCTAGGACTGACAGCTTTGAGATTGAGATTGTCTGGCTCTACCACCATGTCCCTAAAGAGTGTCTTCGAAGGGTTCCTGACTAGCAACACAAGGGGCATTACCCCAGTGATATAGCAGCTCCTATAAATAGTGAAGTTTAAGCCACACTTTCTCTATCTGGCTATGGATCTGAAGGGTAATAGTGGAGATGACATTAATTTTTTTAGAAATTAAAAAAACAATTTCCATAGCTTCATGATTAAAACAAACTTTATTTCTAGATGTCCAGATCTGAAATAAAATATTAGTGCAAAATTTTTGCCAAAATATATTGTATCTTGTAGAAAGTAAGGTTGAGTCCCCCAAGAGAGCCATTTTCTAGGTGAACATGTTGGGTTTGAAGGGTTTAAAAAGTGAGTGAATCCATCTCCAGGTAGACTGTGCATGGGGATAAAACCAAGAAAAGTGCTTAATGGTTTTTAGGCAGTGACAATCATGACAAGTGGGATTAGGAACCCCCATATTCTTGAATTGATCTCTAATAGGGAGCCCATGATACATAATCCACTAGATAAAGTGAGATCTTTTAGGTTTCAAGAGAGCCAACCATATATTATGAAATCTCCTTAGCTAGACATAATAGAGTTAAGACTCCAATGTTTGTTGAGCACCTCAATATCCATATGCTGGTGAGAAAGAAGATTATATCTCAACTTAGGGGCATGACAAAAAGGAGTGACTATAGGCCAATTCCAATCCTTCCACCATGGGGTGAGAGAGGACACTCCAATTTTGTTTAGATACTCACTAGGTATGACATTATAAATTTTAAAAAGAGATTCTTTATCTTCTTTGTTAAGTTGAAACCTAGCTTTCACAATATTCCAAGGTAGCCAGTCCCAAGAGATCTTACAGAAAAGATCTCCAATGTGTTTAATACCCTTTTTAAAAAGCCTAAGACTTTTTATCCAAAGAACCATGGCAAAGGGAACATTGTGGAAATTGAGAATAGGGGACCACCAAAGAGATTGAGAATTAATACCCACATATTAAAAATATTAGTAACATAATTAAACAATTGAAGTAATAAAAAATTGAGCATTACAAACTTTGCAAACTTTAAAATAGTAAAATTGTATGAGCATTCCAAAATTCAAAAACATATACCATGTTAAGAAACACAATGTAAGAAAGATAAATGTAGCATAATATTCACAAACACATAAAGTGTCAAGAAACACAATGTAAAATTTTCTCAAAATGATCAGCCCAACAAATTTTCATGCTTTACAACAATTTAACTTCTATTAATAAAAGAATGCATTGATATAGTAATCAACAATACAATGAAAAACCTATCAATGACATTGAAAATATAATGAATAACATATGAATAACATGCCACAACAACATAGACATAACACAACAACATTTATTGGAATTTTAATGAAATTATCATTTAAGACCGTAAGACATAAACATGTACTAGTATGTTAATGAATTTTGTATTTAAGACCAATAGACATAAATATTTACTGGCATGTTAATGAAATTACTGTTTCTGATGGAACCACAAACATTTATTGGTATGTGAATAAAAACCTTCATGGATTCTATCTACATAGTGGAGTAAGTGTTCAATCTTGTAAACACACTCCTATTTCAACATGGCACTTCAATTTATATTAATAACTCATATTAATTCATTATTTACATATTTACAATTTTTAGGGTTCCCATTCACAAATCAAAAATTCAATGATTTATCAAAAACAATGATGATAAATAATATTTGAAACTTTGAAAATAGTAATGAATAAAGTATCAACATTAATTGACATGAACATATGAATATCACAACAATAAGAATTTATAAAAGAGTTTGGTTTAATATATCTCAATCAACATTTATTATAATGGGAATGAAAGTATAATTTTTTATTAATAAAAAATAACTTGTACTTCTATGTGAACGCAAACCTATGGTACTTCCATTCACATACTAGTAAATATTTAGTAACAAACTAAATGTTTTTAGGTGTTCAATACAAGTAAATTAAAACCTTAATGTTGATGCAAAGATAATACAGTTTGGTTTGATACCAAAAAAAAATTACATTCTTTGCTATGTGAATGAAAACTTTGATTTTTTTACAAGAAAATAATTATTATTGGTATGTGCATGCAAAATTTGGGGCTTACACACACACACCAATGAATGTTGCATCTTCTAAACCATGACATGTAGGTAAATAAAAAAGTGACACGTATATGAAGTACATAGTGACATGAATTAAGAAAACCTACTAGGCTTCCATTAAAATACAAACAAATTTGGAGTCAAATGTGAATGAAAACATGCTAATGATGTGGATTCACAAATGGGTAATATTTCATCCCTCCAATAAGTATATTCTAACATGGGCGTAGAAGGCACAACAACAATAAAATGCACACACAAAAAAGAATATAATCTTGGGTTCATTCACATCTGTATAACATTTCATCACTACATCAACATACAAGTAAACATTTATTCAGATGTGAAGATATGTTAAAAAACAATAAACATAGAAGACACAAAAATAATAATTTTCATCTTTCTATTCTATTGACATAAATTTCTCTACGAATGTTGCATAGTCAAAAACTTTCAAGAAGGTTCTATGGCCATTTGAGTGGAAGTGGTTTGCAAAAAGACATAGAGAGACGACTTTTGGTGTAACATTCCATCATTCCATTATAATACTAATAAACATTTACTCAAATGTGAGGGCATGTCAAAAATACATGAACAAAGAAACCACAAAAAAAAAAAAAAGGAATGCATTTAGCACACATCTAAAAATAAGAACATACAAAGCACAATAGCCATAGTAGCCATGAGAAAATATATATACCTAGGAACATTTGTCAGTGATGTGCATGGAAGAATTAACTTGCCACAGTAATGGAGAAAAATCCATTTAGCCATGTGAAAAATGGCATTGGCTTCCACATTAATGAGTCACGTATCTTCCATCCCCAGTTCAACTTGATCAAAATGTGTCACACATATAAATAACACAACATAGTGAATGGAAAATATATGAACACTAGCGATGTCGGTGTATTAACATACCATCAAATGTTTACTTAGATGTGAATGCATGTAAAAACAACCGTGAACAAAAAACATAAAAATATTTGGCAGAATAACAATTACAACCATGAAAAAACATAGTTTTGGGTTTAGGTATAAGGAGCACACTTGCATGTACACTTTCATCCTTCCATTCTACGAACTGAAATTACTTTACATAACATAGCATGGTCGATAAATTTCATATAGGTTCCATCTGTTTTGGGGGAAGAGGTACAAGAACAAGTAGGGAGAGACATTAGTTGGTGGCATACAAGACGACAATAACTTACCACATAAATGGATAAAATCTTGCCAATCCATTTGTTAAATAGCATTGAATTCCACATTAATGAGCCACACATCTTCCAACATAACAAATCTTTTCATATTAATGACTTGTGAATATTTTTATTTGTACCTTATGTGTCAAAATTAAAAGTTAACAATAAAATAATATATTTATTTAAAAATTATATTTATGAATTTTTATTTCCAGCTATAAGTCCTCAGGAAAATGTACGATTCGAAGTTAACAGTGCTAACTACTGATCCCTTTCCCATATCTTTCAATTTATTATTTTATTTAAATATGTTTCAATCCAAAAGTAAATAAAATATTTTTTTGGGATTGTTATTACATTATTACATTTTTGGACAGTTTGGGAGGCAAATAAATCAATATATAAAATTATTACGATAAAGAGTAAACATCTAGACATGCAAGCTTGACAATTGCGCATAAGCTACCGAGGGGCAGGGGCCCCACATTCTCTATCCATAGGGAAATAAAACTTCTTTTAAGGTGTACGACACTTCCACAGATTAAGGTGTACCATCCACACCAACATTGGTTTAAAGGACTTAACATATGGAATTATATTCGTGTCTAATCAATTTGGATGGTCGGTGGGTCTAATATTTGTTTTCATAGTTTTTCTTTTAAATTATTTTTTCTTTCATCTCTTCTTTGGGGTTGACCATTCTTCTTATATTTCGGGCTTATATTTCTTATATTTTAATTAACTTTATATTTTATTTTTCTATTCTTAAGAATTTGGTCATTTATATTTATTATTATATTATATTATATTATCTTATTTTATTTTATTTTAATTTTTTAATATATAATTGTTGATCAATTGATTGGATAAATAATAACATGAGATGAATAGTTTATAAAACATAATATTATTCGTTACCAAAAGTTTGTAATTGAAACTTAACAAATTAAGTTAATTTGATTTTCTTAACAGAAAAAATGATTAAATGCATTTGAGTAGAGATAGTATTGAATTGGATGACTTCTTACAAAATCTTTACCTTTGTGCCCAATGTTTCATCTTCATGAAGATTTATGAGTTCTAATCATATCACTCACATTTATAAAATAGGTATTTGCAAAACCTTACTCATGAAACTTGGGTTAATATATTAACAAAACCCCCACATTAAAATTCTTAACAATCTTATCACATAACAATGATTCATATTAAAAAAAAGTTAGAGAGCCTCACAATGAATAGTTCATTAAACATAATATTTGTTTAAGTACAAGTTTTTCACATATAATAACAAGCTAAACACGTTTGATTATGAAGAAACTTTATGGTGAAACATATTTGAAAAATTATAGTATTAAGATGAATGACCTTTTTGAAAAGTATCAATGATTCAATCTCTAAACATTAACTAGATGGAATCTATAAACTTTATCTAGATGGAATAAATAATAAGTGGACTATTTATCCTTGTAACTGAATAAATTATTATGAATTACTACTCATAAAATAGTAATTATTAAAAATTAATTTTAAATAATATAATTAAATTTTAAAAAATTATACTATATAATGATTAATTAAAACCACCAATCTATAAATATGAAGAAGTTAGATAGACCCATGATAATTAGTTTATAAATCACAATACTCAATAAAAAAATTAGAAATAAAAATGAAATCAAGACAAATTTAATTGTAGAAGAAACTACATACTTAAATGGACTTAGTGAAACACAATACTAAAAAATAACTTTGTGAGAAGACTCGATATGTCATCTTTATGAGCATCATTTAAATGGCATTTTCAATTTAGATTATAACAAGGGATGCTTGGGAGTTAGTCCCTATCTATAATGTTTCAATTATATTAAAAATTGTAATGTAATATGTGTTGAGTTAATTTAGGAGGTAAAGTTGTAAATTAGTAAGAGAAAGGTTACATATTAGAAAAGAACACTCGATAGACTAAGATATAAAAATAAATGATGTAGCATATTATATTATATACATAATTCAGTTGATTACTACATGTGAGAAATAAATATAGTACTTTATATTATCATAATAATGTTAAGGAAGAATTTATTTTTAAAAATATAATTATATAAACATATGAATTCGTAACTAGTACTTATATTTTTGGCTATTGAACTCATTATTCCACAATATAAAGTTGAAAATGTACTTAGTAATAACTACCTAAAATATGTTAAGAAAAAAAAAACTCAACTCTATCTTTCAGGAACCCGTCAAGACTTAATCTCTGTGAGTGTACGCCTTAAAAGGTGAACTAGGAAAGGGGTGGGTAGACCATTAGTGCTTCATAGGATTTTTATCTCTTATTTTCACTTATCACCAATCTAAATAGATCCTAAAATCATTTCCCTAAGCTATTAATTCTCTTTTTCGCACTCCTCTAATCATTTCCCATTTTTCATCCCTCTTTTCCTCACCTAAAACCCCTTTCGATAGTCCACAGTACTGGGTCGAATGGGTCTACCCTTAACTCTTATGGGTAAAATTCATTTAGGGTCTAGGTTGGCTCTTGGCTAACCTAGCCCATGACCTAGTGAAATTTTGTCCATAACAGTACTAGGTCGACTGGGTCGACCTTGTCAACCAAAACATTTAGAATGACTTAGGGTTAAAACTATCTATATATACAAGATCATTTCATCATTATTTATAAATGAACAAGATTTATAATTTTATTGTGCTTATTTACAATATGTTCTTTCACCATTCTACTTGAGGAGTCTTAGCTTAGGGTTTATACTTGGAGAATCTAGTCTTGTAGAGAAGTCTTGGATGCTTTGGCCTTTCTTAGTGATCCTTAAAAACTGTAACAACCTCTTGCAAATCCCATTTGACCAAGAGAGAGATTGAGTCTCGATGGGTTCATATTTCAGGTAAGTATTCTCTAACTTTACTCCTCTGTTTAGTAGATAAAAGTAGCATAAATATTGGCTTCAAATAATATTACTCTTCTACTCCATGCATTATGATTTTAATTATACATAACTTAATTGAGATTCTCCTATACATGTTTGTTTATTTACTAACCCTCATATTGTGCCAAAAGATTTGGTGAGCATTAGATTAGATTTATTTGCTTTACTTATTATTAGTATAGTGAATATGAAAACATAGGACCTAGTTAGGGTTATTATGTGATTGTGTTTGACTGGAGGCTTTAGAACCCTCCCTAGTATTATTTATTGTGATAAGAGATCCCCTAATTGGGTCTAGTGGATGCCCATATTGGTCATGTTCCTGATTATCTAATGTATCCCCAATCAAAATTGTGAGTATGATCTATCTTCTCTGAGTTAGGATTAATTTATAGACATGATGTATTTCTAATTGCATACATTTTGGTGAACCCTAAGTGAATCTAACCCTTACAGGTTTTATTTCACTTTTTTCATTATTTTATCATTTTATTAATTTATTTCTATATTTGTAATACTAGGTTGACACGGCCAATATAGTTATTAACTTTTGTGCCTAGGTTTAACACATAGTTGCATCAAAATGAATCTATTCTATTTATGTAAGTCTTCATCAAATAGAGGTTATTAGGTCAAATAGGTCAACATAATATAGGTTTTTAATTCCAAACAATCTACAAGGTCGGTAGGGTTAACACAGTACACTTTTAGACTTCCAAAAAAACATATTAGTTTGACACTATCGATATAGTATTTTTCATAGGATTCAATAAATAGGGAACTGTAGAACTAGGTCAACCTAGCCAACATAGTTGGCAGAATTTGTAAGAAAAAATCAAGGCATTTCAATAGTAATCTAAATTTCCTCTGCATCTTCCAACCCACCAAGGTTCCTTTCCCTCTTTCTCTATCATTTATATTATTTATTACAATTATATTTTTCATAGTTAGCAGTCTTTAAGACTACAATTATATAATAAACTAGGTCGACCTAGTTGACTTAGGTTTATATTCTGTCTTCTATTTGAAATACTAGGTTGACAATATCAACATAGTTCTTAATAGACCCTTGCTTCAGTAGTACAAAAATGACATTATTGACTCTATTTTGTAATGTCTGCATACATTATCACCTGAACCAATACTTTACTATGTTTCAAAGTTGGAATTAACATTTATATGCTAATAATTATTTCACACTTTCACTTTCAGTTACTTGCATGCTTAGAATAGATCACCTAGTCTAATTAGATGGTTTTTCAATATACCATTTATTTTCAATATTTTTCTCCTTCTTGCACACACTACCAAATCACATAATCCTAAAATGCATTTAAACAATTGTGTATCCAAGGCCTGCCTACTTGGATTTCATCACCAAGGGGGAAGCCAACTTGGTTTTCTAGCCATGTATAAACACGTAGTTAATGATACATATTGGATAAACACCTAACACCCTTATTGTTGTGATATTATGAAGTGAGGGGCTAGGCCCCAATACCAAGCTAGTATAATTTCCAACATAGATCCATTTTATCCTAAATGTCCTGAAACCATCCATAGATTACTTTATAGTTTCTTACATACATCCAACTTCTCTATCACATCTAAATTAACACTTTATAATCTAACAACATTTAGGATGATCACTTAGTTATAAATTACTTTCTAAGTTGACAGCCTGATCTTTGCTCAATTATATGTTGCATTATAGAAACTTACATTGTCTAACATTGGTGTAAGGTTTTTGTGTTTTATGCCTCAATTAGATCATCCTCATTGACCCAATTGATTATGTGTTACTTTCCTTTCTTAAATTTATACTACATTACAATATTTTATCCTATTTTTAGTTCACAATCATTCTACTCAACAAAGTCTCTTATAGACTATTTTCCCCTACCTATAATACTAAGTTGACCCAATCGATCTTGTATCTCTTTTTATAGTTAGATAATAGTACTAGGTTGACCTAGTCAAATATGTACTCTTATCACGATGTATTATCCTTAATTTTTAATAATAGGTTGACCTAGTCAACTCTATACTCTTACTACTTTCTCTGTCTATCCAAATCAGTTTTATGTTTCTCTTCCTTAGAATTTTGTTCATTTCTCTCAAGTCATCATGGCGTACCCTATCAAAATATTCTTGGACAACTTGAATCTATTTAGATACTATATGGGATTTTCATTTTTACCTCTTTTTGTCCCAAGATAAACCTCACTCTTGGGGAACCTCTTCCCCTCTTTCATATGTGGATTGTAATGTGGTGCAAATCACACCTCAAGATGAAGTAGGTGGATCTAATCCTTTCTATACCTATCAAGACAATTCTCATCTTCAAAATCTTAAAATAATGTGGGAGTGATTGATAAAATTTAAATAAATAGTCCCACTAATAATCCATTTTTTAGTAACCCTCTCTCTATTACCAATTCACTGAATGTTCCTACAAAAACCAACCCACCAATTGATATGACTCAACTTCTTGCACAAGCCATACAGTAAATGAACATAATGTAAACTATGTAATTTGATCAATATGTCTAATCAACCTCTATAAATCCATCTTCAAGCCAATCCCAGTTTCATTCCTCCACCTCTTAGAGATGCTTCAGGCAATGTTATTCCTCAACCAATAATGAATAAGAAAATGCTTTAAACTATTCAAAATGATCCTTTAACTCCCTTCATTATGTCTATTGATATTGGTAACATATCTCCAACTATCAAGTATGATGGGACTAAATACCCTGCCTCATTTCTCAAAGCCTTTGGCAATCTTTACAAAGAGTGGATCCAAACTAATACTTTCACCACAACTAAACTCTTAGTCAAAACCTTCACTAGAAATGTATTGGAATGGTATAAACAACTTCCCCAACATTCCATTTGGTGAGTTGAGGATTTATTCAATCCTTTAGTCAGAGAGTTTCAACATAATGAGATCCTCGAAAATTGCCTTAGCCATTTCATCAATGCTAAATAATCTCCCACAAAATCAACTCATGATTTTATCAAAACATGGAAATATTTGGCTCATAAATATGACCATAACATGACTGATGATAATTTATTTAAACTCTTTCTAATGTATTTTACTCCTTTTCAATATAAGGTTCAAACTTTTTCTCCCCAAACACTTAATGAAGCTCTTGACCAAGCTAAAACGCAAGACTTTCTCATGAAGCAATTCGAACCTAATCCTAAAATTATTAAAGGATATTTTAAAATTTATAATAATTATATCACTTATAATACTCCTCTAACCAAACCACGAGTGGCCAAATCTAACATGCCTTCCTCTTATCACACACCACTCATTGTGTAGCAAATGAAACCGTTTTTACCTCCATCTAAACCTTTTACTTATCCTAACAATCCTCCTAAGTGGTATGACCCTAATAAATTTTTTTGGTTTCATGCTAACATTGGTCACTCCCATGAATATTATAGATTGCTCACTAAATTTTCTATCTCCTATATGCTTGGTGATTTCTTTAATCATGAAGCTATGATCAACCTTTGACATCAAGAATACAACACTGCTTCAAAAAAATGACAAGTTCCCAAAGCCTCTCCCTCCAACAACCAAAAATATTTTTCCACCACCAATAATCAACAAAATACCAAATATTTATATGCTATTGACGCTAAATATGACCAATATTACAACAATTCTCAAAATTTTAACACTGTTAAGGCCAATTATCATCTCAAGTTGGCTCACAAAGATCTTGTCACCAAACCTAAGAAACCATCTTTGGAAGAATAAATTATTAAAGATATTAAAACCACTAATTTAGCTAGAAAATCCCCTTATCTTGTAAACATCATATTGGTTCTTCTTATAAATCTCATTGTAACATTATTGAAGAACTTAATTTTATGCCTTGCAAGATGCCACTTATGGAGCTAATTCACACTTCCCCTTATCTTTGCAAGTTCCTTATACAAAAATTACAAGACATCAAAGATATATCTCCTATAGATGAAGAAACACCCTCTGTTGAACATCAACCTATCAATGTGGATACCATTGAAACTTTGTGTCCTTCTTTCAAGCCTTCTATTGAATTTGTTGAACAGAGCATGATTAATGATGAAATTATTGTTCATGTCCATGATCCAACACTATTCATTAAAATAGTCATTAATACTATCCTTATTTTTAAATTTCTATTTGATGAAGGCTCTAGTATTAATGTGACATCTTTATGGTTTATCCAACAACTTGGTTATAAAAAGGATCATCTCAAGCAAACTAGTCTTACTTGTCATGGTTTTGATAAAACTAATCAAAAGCCACTCAATTATATTTGGATTCCCATAACAATTAGGCCTAAGACCATTATCACTGAGCTTATGGTCCTTGATTTACCCTAATAACATACTCCTTGGTCACCCATGGACTCATAGAATAAGGGTAATTGCTTCTTCTGGTAGCCAATGCATTATGTTATTACATAATGGAAAACAATATAAGCATGAGGCTAATCCCAACCCTTGGAGTATTCATCTTCCTAATCCAAAATATTAGTATTGTATTCTTATCATTCATAAAGTCAATAGTGCTCTTTTACCTGAATTCATCAACATCAACCCTAATTTTCAAATCACTCTTGTTGATCCAGATGTTAACAAACCTAATGATTTGTAACATAATTTTAATATTAAAAAGCTAGCCCCATACATTTTAAAGTCTATTCCTCCTTCTTTATTACCTCAGGATCATATTATTCCCCTCATTGATGAGATCATTGATTTTCCCCATCCACACAATGCTCAAGAGCCTTCTTTACCTAAAGAGGTCATCACTTGAAATAAATTTGGTGTGGCCAAATTATTTCAAGATCTTCTCATCATGTCTCCATGTACATTTAATAGTATGGGGATTTCACCTTCTGAAACTCCCCCTAAATATAAAGCATGTACCATTTGTCCAACATATAATGATAATTACATAATGGCCCAAGATCAATCCTGAGACTTGGATATTCAACATTATCTTAAAACCTCAGCTCAAATCCAAGATTTTGACTAGGATGTTCATACCATTTATACAAATCATGAATTAGATCTTGAAGGTCATGTGCCTCCTATAAATTCTATACTTCTTGATACTCTTTAGGTGGTAGAATAAATCATACCTTCCAAATATCCCAAAATTCCTACTTCTTCTCTATCACCTATGGATCCAATTATTACTTCCAATCTTTCCCCCATCAAATAAACTAACAACACACCAATCCCAATTGATCCATCTACTTAATCTACTCCCAAGAATACACTTGATGCTAAGGCCATCGATGTTCATTATATTCAATCTGAATATGATCATCATGGTAATCAAATTCTAGATCTTGAAGTCAATGGTGAGTATTATGGTGTTCTTCCCACTTTGCCTAGCTATGAAGCTATTCTTGAAATATATCATGCCCGAGAACCTGAACTTCCTTGACAACATCACAAACTTGGGAATTTTAAATATAAAGCCTATTGTTTCAACAAATTTGATGCTATCATTGATCCTAAAGCTAAACCAATTTCTTATATACCTAATGCACCATACCACTTACAAGATGTCAATGCTATGCTTATCAAAGAAAATACTAGCATTGAATATGTTACTCCATCATGCCCTTGACCAGTTATAGTTTCTTAAGAACTCTCACCTATTGAATATGATAACTTTAGTTTATTTTTTGATAAAAATCATGAGATATTTGCTTGGTATTATGAGGACATGTCTAGTGTTAACCCTAGAATTATGGTGCATAATATCATTACTTATACTAAAGCCAAACCTATACATTAGAAGCAACATAAATTTCCCCTTGAGATTTTTATTAGCCATTTTATCCCACATGCCAAACTTATACCTAAATGGATGAGCTAAACAAGAGTTATAGATGGTCCAATGAGTGGTCCAAAGATCACATGTTGCTTACAAATATTTTAAAACACATTAAGAAAGCTTAAAGTGTAGTTTGTTGATATTTGAAAAGTAAGTCTTAAAACATGTCTAGATTTACAAGGGAAGAAGAATCAGTAGGTCTTCATGGTGATTATGACCTTTACAAACATAAATCGGGATTCAAAAGTCTCAAAAACTCATTTATATCCTTGAAAGTTCTTTCAAAAGCATATAAGATCCAAACCATCATCAACACATCATGTAGAAATAAACTAGTCAGCTTGATTATGTAATTTATAAGTGCACTTGGTAAAGCCTATCAAGCCAAAGGATCACATAGACATGAATTCCTTAGTCTCAAGATCATGCTCTATAAATTTTGTGACTTGATGGGCTTGCTATCTCAAGTTACAAGTGTTTAAAGTTAGACTTTTAGAGTGAAATGGGTGTGTGGACGTCAAGTTGAAGTCTTAGTAAATAGCCATTGAAATTCAAAATAAAAATCTAACGATGTGTATTTAATCATGCTCCAAGATCTAATGGTGTGTAGTGACTAATAAGATCAGTGGGTCCAAGAACATTCATGATGTGCATGAAATTGTACAAGGTTAGATCAATCACATACAGGTAAAGACAAAGTCAGTGTGTCTCAAAGATATAATGTTGCACATTCAATCTACATCTAAAGATTAACATTCAACATTCGTTTAAAGGGTCAATAAATGTCAAAGACAAAAAAGGAATTGCCCAGTGTCATGACCATGACAAGTGTCAGGAAGATCAATGACTATCATTAATTCATACAAAGTAAGATCAATAATATGTGAGAAGGAAGATCTAATAGTCTACATTCAATTAGATCAATGGATCTAATGGTGAATGAGAGCTCAACAAGTCATCAGATCCTATAGATATAATAGAGTACATTAGACTATGTATATTCAAGGTCAATGGTTGACATTAAAAGTTGAAAGCTAAAGAAATACAATGAAGAGCAAATTCAACCAAGGTCAAATTAGAGGATGCCATTAATGCAGGCACATTGGACAAAATATCTCATCACCCTGAATAGGTGAAAGACATAAATTCAAGATCAAACAACATTGGGAGTAGATCTTGTAAAGCCATCTAGTGCCATTAAATCTCTATAAGGATTTTCAAAAGATTTTAAATTTCACGTCTTATAATCAAAAACTTGAGCTTGTAAATCTTTATTGCAATTATGACTATATGAAAACCAATAGGTTGATTTGGTCTCATCCATAATAGGTCTATATTTAGGATTTATAACCAATGGTAGGATGGTGATTACATAAGGAATGTCAGAAATAACATCAAGTATGATGAGCTTGAGAAGGATTATGGTGGTGGGGATTGCTTCCTGCAAATGATCTTGATCTTCACATTCTCTATCATGCTAAAAAAGGATATAGTGACATTAATGCAGGGAAAAGATCGATAAGGTTGGTTGTGGTGGTTTTTTGAGTGTACTTGGGGCTCATTAATGACCCCTTTAGCACCAAATTTGATCTCTTGTCTTATGTCTTCATATAAATGTTAGATTGGAACTCTTGATTAGGGCCTCAACTGGAGATAGTGAAGCTTTACCTAAATCACTTTGTAAAAAACACTTTTTAAGAAATATAAGGCAATTTCATATTCTAGTTTAATGCTAAGTGCACCTTATTGAAGGCTTATTTATATAATGTATGTTTTCTATTCATAATATTTAGGTCCTTCATGTGCCTTGCTTTAAGGATGTTAGCTCCTCATAGGTTGTGTGAAATGTTAGATAGTGAGGTTTCTCTTGAAGTGTCATAAGTCCATAGTGTATTACTTTGACCTATCTCTTTTATCCTTCAAGTTGTAGGTCAGTTTCAACCTCCACACAAAATACTCATGTTTGGAACTCTATCATAGAATATGATCAATCCTTGTCTCCATTGGATTCATTAGTAGTTATGGAAGTGTCCAAGTTGAAAGTGAATCACTGAACATTTGTGGTATCACCACACTTAATTAGGTTTTCATTCATTTATTCTCTCCCCTTTTCATCTTAATAGATTAAGTTTTAAGAAGAGATATTTAAATTTTCATATCCAAGGAGTTAGCCTCATTAAAAATCCTAGAGGTCTGACCCAAGTTTAGGTAACCCACAACCTAGGGTCAATCTCATGTTGGATTAGGTTTGAGAGTAGGACTTGAACACTTCTACTTTCATCTAAGGTAAAACCTAGAACCTCCAACAGTTTCCACTTTATGTCACAAGTAAATCATCAAACTTCTTGATGCTAAATTTATCAAACTAGTGGACTATTCTAAATGGGTTTCTAACATAGTTCCCATTCAAAAAAAGGTCATTATGGTCATTTGCATCTGCATTAATTTTTATAATCTTAATCTTGTTTGTCTTAAGGATAATTTTCCTTTACCTTAAATAGATGCCATTGTTAATTCCACATCAGATTGTGAGATGTTATCTCTTATAGATGGCTTCTTGGGATATAATCAAATTCACATTGCCCGTAAGGACCAATATAAGACCACTTTCACCATAGGATGGGGCACCTATTGCTATGTTAAAATACCCTTTGGCCTCAAAAATGTTGGAACAACTTATCAATGAGAAATAACTCACATTTTTTCATGATTTTATCCATAAAATTATAGAAAATTATGTGGATGACCTCATTGCTATATCTAAAAGTCATAAGAATCATATTTTTGATCTTTCCATCATCTCTAACCGTCTTCTAAAATTCTAATTTAGACTGAATTCTTACAAATGTGTCTTTGGTGTCACATTTAGAAATCTGTTAGGATTCCTAGTCTCTCTTCGTGGTCTCAACATTGAACTTGCTAAAATTAGTGCCATCATCAACATGCCCATTCCTTATTCTATTCTAGACATATACACTTATCTTCATAAACATGAGGTAATTAGATGCTTCATCCCCAAAATGACTTACCATATTGACTCTATCAATTATCTTATTAATAAAGGTAATGCTTTAGAATGGATGGATCCTTGTCAAAAAGCCATTGACCACATGAAAGAATCATTGCTTCACCCACCTACGCTTCATCCTCTTTCAAATGTTTAACATTTGATCCTATATACTTCTTTCACACCCATATTAGTTGGCAAAATTCTTGAAAAAAAAGATGATACTAGAAGAGAGTGTGACATCTACTACATCAGTTTAGGCCTAATTTATTATGAGAAATATTATATAAAATTCAAATATGATTGCTTCACCATATATTTTATAGCTAAAAATCTTCTACATTACATGCTTTATAATACCACTTATGTCATCATTAATTTCATCCCAACCCCCTTCATCACTTCTTCTCCAAATCCTTTCTTCCTAGAGATAGAATTGGCAAATGGATAGTCCTCCTCATGGAATTTGATCTCTGCATTGTTACTCAAAAAGTTGTCAAAAGAAAAATCATAGCCAATAAATTTACCAAAGCTCTTGTGCCAACTACCAATCACCTTTAAGATAGTATTCCTGATGATGATATTTTCTATATTGAAGGTCTCAACCAAGCCATTTCTCTCAAAGATTACTTTCATTACATCATTATTGATCTTGAAGCCAGTAATATTGATGAATCTACTATCCTCCTCGATACTACTAAATGAAAATTAGTTGTTAAATAACTTCCAAAAATTAATGTTGACTTTCATGAGGATAATTGGACCCTTTAATTTGATGGTGCTAAATTATTTTAAGGATTTGGGGTAGGTTGCATTCTTAAAATTCCTCTTGGAAAAATCATTCCTTTAGATTTTCACTTAACATTTGACATCACTAACAATATGGTAGAATATGAAGATCTAATCTTAGGCATGAGAGTTGATCTTGATTTAGATATCCAATACTTGCATACCTTAGGTGATTCTCAGCTTATTTACCACCAAGTCAATGGTGATTACCAATGTAAAATCAAGAATCTTATTACTTATCATCAAATTGTATCCACTCTCACCAAAAACTTCATTTATTTCACTATTGATCCTATCCCTCGAGATCAAATTTTTATTTTTTGATCCCCTTCCTTCTTCAACATCTCTTTTTCATCCCCACCAATTTTTTTCCAATCCCATTTTTCTTATCCAAATAATAAAATATTCATCTTATACTCAACCACAATATTTGCTTATCTGCCACATCATGACTCTCACCATTTGAGAAATCCCATGTTATAAATACATCATTCAATTTATGGAACACCAAACTTAGACTCTGGTGAAAAGACTCACATTCATAAACAAGCTCTTAAGTACATATTTCAATATAACATCCTTTATCATCATAGTGATAAAGGTACCTTGCTTCGTTGTGTTATTCAAGAAGAGGTCCCTCCTCTTCTTGAACAAGCACATGGGGGAATTTGGGGTGCCACTATATTGGACATATTATAATATGTAAATGCTTATGTATGGGATAATTTTATCCCACTCTTGAAAAGGATGAAATCAAATTTGCTAAAAAGTGTACCCCTTGCCAAATTCATGATGATCTAATTCATTCACCCCCAGATGAGCTTCAAACCCTTGAATTTACCTTGTCATTCTCCATGTGAGGATTAGATCTCATTGATAAAATTACATCAATCTCAATATGAGCATGTCTTTATCATTACTACTACCGAATATCTTACCAAATGGGTTAAGACTATGTCCCTTATCAATGTCATCAGCACCACCATCTCCAAATTTATTATTAATCAAATCATTTTCTAGTTTGGTGTCCCACATACTATCATTTCAAATAATGGTGGTAATTTCAAAAATAAGGATGTCAAATAACTCTGTGCTAAATTTAAAATTAATCACAAATTTTCAACACAATATCAATCATAATGTAATGTCCAAGATGAGGCCACTAAGAAAATACTTAATAAAAATATCCAAAAGACAATTCATGAAACCTATATGGATTGGCACCTTCATCTCTATCTTGCTCTTTGGGCCTATCAAACTAACATACGTACTTCCACTAGGGTAACAACATTCTCTCTAATCTATGGCTCTGAGTCAATCCTTCCTTTGGAATTCAAGCTCCCCTATTTCCATATATATTTTCATGTTATCATACCTAATGAAGAATGACGTAAATCTTGTCTTCATGCCCTTGATTTCCTTGATGAACATCATCTTTCTGCTTTGCAATATAATTACCAATACAAGGCCCATATTCTAAACAACATAATAAACATGTTAAAGTTTGTACATTTAATGTTGGTGATCTTTTACTTAAATTAGATTACACTAATGACAAAAAAGGTAAATATGCCCAAAAATGGTGGGGCCCCTATTTAATCAAAGATATTCTTGGTCTAAGTACCTATCAACTTCTAACTAATGAAGGCCATATTTTTAAAGAGCCAACCAACACAATTCCTCATGATGTATTTAGTTTAATCATTCACTTAGTTTATTTCTCACTATATTGTATATATCTAACACTTTTTGTAGGATACTTACATGGGTCTCACCTTTTGTAGTAGTACTCTATTTTCCACAAACCATAGTCCTTCCTTTTTGGTCTTTCTTTTGCTTTTTCTCATGATTTTCCTTGTAAAATCATGGATAGGACCCAATCTTCCTCATGAAGTACTATAGTTTTCTTTGTTTTCATACTTTTTACACACATTTTTTCACCCTTTAGGTTTCTCTTTTATGAGTTGCAGTGTAAGACCATAGATAGGACCTAGTCTTCCTCACAAATATCATATTTTTCTTACCTCATTTATTTTTCACATGCATCTTGGCACCCTTGTGGGTTTATATTTTATGAGTTGTAGTGTAATACCATGGATAGGACCTAGCCTTCCTAGTAAAATTATCATCTTATCATTTTTTTTCTATAATGTGTTTTGTAATGGTTATGAGTTCTTGATCTTTGTTATTAACTTTAAATTTTGCTTCTTTTGATAGATGAAATTTTTGAACAAACTATGTTAGCATGTTTTCCTACATTTACATCATTATTATGGTAAGGAATCATATTTTTCTATCATTATATCCCTTTCTTACCCTTTGTCACATTTTCTGTAATTTGAAGTAATTCAAATTGTTTCATGTTTCATTCCTCTTGATTTCCTTTCCTTTCACTCTACATTGAATAAAATAAGGTCAAAGTCAAGATAGCACTTTTATTTCACCTAACTTTATGAGACTCTTAGACACCATGCTCTCTGAGTTCTCTCTCAAAGAAATGAAGTCCCAAGTATTCAAATGAAAGTCATCTTTAGCACCTATGTTTGGTTTTTTAAATATGTATGCAGGAGGAATAAAAAAAACCCATCATGAGAGTTAAAATCGAAATCATTTAAAACAAAAGGTGTTGATATACAAAATGCAACATACAAATTTCAAAATTCAAATAACACCAAAAGACATGATTACAAGCATATCTCCTATCTCTAATTGAAGCTCAAACTCCATAGTTGCCCTCATAATAGAGCCGAGGTCCATTAGGGTATGATAGGCTAGTAGAATGGAATAGAATAATTTAACAAACTCTATGGTGCTACGTAATTTCTCACACACATACCCAATCTTCATAGTAGACAAATGGATCTGTAAGGGGTACTAAGGAATGGGTAACACATCATGGGAAGGTAGGTCCATTTTACTTTTCATGCATATAGCCTTCATGGGATGATATTTATACTTCATTTATTGACCTAAGACTTATGTGGATAAGATAAGTTATTTAGAGTCCTTAACGTTGAAATTTCTCTTATTTTTATAAACCTAATTTGAGTGTTTTAACTGTGATAAAGAGTTCCTATAACTTATATTTTTCTTCATTCTCCCCTCTACCCATTTCATTTCCCCCCTTGATAGGCATGCGTGATTCAAAATCTATTTTCCCTCTTCTATAATTCCTTCTTATTTACATATTAAAAACATGCTAACACTACTTAATTTCAATTTTATCTATTCTTAGATTCAAACAACATGTTTGAGTGACTAGGATTCATTTTATTTACACCATGGCTTTACATTTTTAGACATAATTTACTTTATTTTACCATTTATCATTATTTTACCAACCCTTTTTGTGGACACCTGAGTCCATTTCTACTTTCATGTATTTTTCCCATTGTTGAGTGAGGCTGGTTTGTTATTTCTCACTCATCAATGTTGTTTTCTCTTTTATGCACATTTTTCCATTGGTGATTGAGTTAGAATTGTTATTGCTTATTCATCAATGTTATTTTACCATTTTTACTTGCCCATATTTGTTTAAGTAAGGATTTTTACTAATTTTACATTGATGTTTGATTATGATCCTTTTTGACATGTATCCTTGGTTTAGCTTGGTGAGTTTTTGCCTTTTTTACTTAAAATTTACTTGTTTGAGTTTTTCAGTCTTTAGTAGCATTGGCTTTTTGGTTACACAATTTACTCTAAATTTTGATTTGGTAATTTAGTGTAACATAGCACTTATCACCCTAGCTTGCCAAATTTCCAAGTATATCACATGCACATATCACAAGTTAGCTTGGCTTTCTTGCATTTGTTTGTTATTTCTCTTTAGTTTTGTATTCTTGGGTTTATCGAAAATAGTCTCTACACCCTCCACAATCAAAACTACAAACATAACAAACAAGCATCCAATGATAAATGTAAGTCAAGGAATTCATTACATTTACTCTTTCAATTTTTTCTCGTTCAATTATTTAATTCTAGTTATTCTATGCTTTAAAGTACTGTAACTATTTTTTAACCTTAACATTATGTTATAGTATGTTCTTGTTGAATAAATTTGACTTTTTAGTCAAATTAGGGCACCCCTAGGAAAAAAATTTGATTTCAAATGTTTGAATGGGTCCTAATATATTTTCATAGGAAGTATTAATTATTATCTAATGTCATTTAAGGTCATATTATCTTTTGTCTTAGTTAAAATGGTCAATTTGTCCATTTAGGGTCATTTTATGTGCTTTTAAGAGTCATTAATGCAAGTGACATAGTTCCCAAGGTTATTATGTGTCTTAATTTCATTTAATACATTTAAGAGGTTAGTAGGAGTGTCATAGATGTCATTCACATTAGAAGCTTGCAGGTTCCCTAACTGAAATTATAGAAATCGGTTGAAAATGAGATGAAATGACACTTGTATGTATTTTTGGGAAGTGATCCACATGGAAAATATCATGGGGGATCTAATCATCCATATAAAACTCTTATTTATGCTTGGTTTGATCTAAAATAGTCATTTTGATGCCAAACTATTTTATACATTTCTTACTTTTTTGGATAGACTAAAGTGACCCTCAGGGTTTTGCTCGATACAGAGAACACAAGTAGTTTTAGGACAAATTATTTTGGGATATGATATTAGACTCAAATAACTTAATTTTAATATTGGTAAACTATGCTTTATGAACCATTGCTAACAAGTTGATTGTGCTTTTTTACTAGTTATTTAGTGCGCCATATAGGTTTTGTTCCATATCTACCAAATTTGTATGAACCAATTGGATTCCTTATCATATGGTCTTCATTATTTATTTCATGATTCATGATTCTTGGATAAGTAAAAATGGTCTATAATGCAAGAATGTGTCACCATGTGTAGTTTCAATTAAAGTGCTTCCAATTGCTAAGTGTTTTCTCCTATAGGTGTCTCATACATCTTTGAAATGGTGTTATAAAAGCCTCTAGATAATGTGACCATTTCCTTTCATGTTTGGACTTCACCATGTCACCACTTGGATTGATTATTAGATTGTTTACCTCCATGGTCATCTCTCTGCACAATTCTAATTGCAGTCTCATGTATAAGATGGTTTATCATGTCTATGAGGTTGTAATGGATATGTATCATATGATCCAAGACTTTAGGAGTTGAAAAAATTCCATTTGAATGATTTGGGAGGTGTAAAGTTTGATGATATACTCAAATCCCATGCCAAGGCAACCACTTGATACTTCTGTCTACTTTGTTCACATAATTTCATTGCTCTACCTACATAACACAGCTTAAAATAGCCACCTACAGGCCCTAATGACATCATACTGATGCATGGAGATATGAAATTATACTCCAAATGCTTAACATTTTTCTAATATGCATTAACATGCCTAGGGGATTTATGTGAGTTTCATTCACACTCATTATTTCTAAGTGGTTCATACCCAGTGCATTGTTTGAACATCAAAACACCTACCTATAGGTGGTTGAGCATGGTCTTGGGGTGTTGTACAAAAGAGCTAAACAATGTAACATATTTTTGAGGTCTTGAGATAGCAATAAAGGTCCTGGCAAACTCATACATGTTCCTAGAAGATAAAAAGAGGTATGTCATCAATTGGAAACACAACTTGGTCGAGTTGGGGACTGTTTGCCACACAAAAGTGAAAATAGAGACCAAATGGCTTCTTGTGGACTTCTCATAACATGCTTGTAGAAGGTCTCAAGGACTATTTTTTGGTGGATACATAGCCCCTAACACAAAAAGTAAGCATGCCAAATAAGGAGGTCTGAAATTATAGGGAAGTAGGATTTTTTAAACCCTACATATGTAATAAAACACACTAAAATAATTCAATGATATCTATAGGCATGTAAAGGAAAAAGACCTTTTGTCACCTTGAAGAACATTTTAAAGAATAACCTCATGGATGGGATTATTGGACTAGTATAATGAGACAAGAGGAGGTCAGTGATCATCAAGAAAAGGTTAGGGAGGGTCCTATCACCCCTATATCCACCTATAGGCTCCCCTTAGGCTAGAAATGATAGCTTATAGCATGTTTTTGAAAACAATTTGTCTTAGTCATGATGAAGGGCATGTTTTGGGTTCCAATAGAGCAAACTAGGTGAATAGAAATGAAGAAAATTTTGTGGTAACTACTATAATGTCCAAGGGATATATTTAAAACCATAGTCCAATGCATATACCCTTGTTTTCACCTATAGATAGGGTCATTGTGGACTATCTCAGTCAAAGGGAAAAGTGACTCAATCTTGGGAGTTAGGATGAATATGAAGGAATGGAAATGATGGGTTGAAACCATGTGTTGATAAGGGACATAAAAATCCTAGAGGATCTATATGTCTGTATGACCACTTGCATATCTCCCCTCATTCCTTAAAAGTGCACCTATATGTCAGATAAATATGTTTGACACAAATAGGGGTATATGCATGATGTTATAGTTCCTTTGGTAACCTAGGGTGAAACATGGGTCAAGAAAGTAGTGTGAAGGAAAAGGAATAATTAATAAGTTCCAAAATGCATCTTTATAAGACCTCCATGAGGTGATAGACACCTGCAACCAACTTTTAGAAGAGGACTATCTCAGTCACCAGTCATGAGATAACAAGAGCTACAAGAGGGACTATAGTAATATTAGGTGAGATGACATTTGAAGGGAAAGATGGGTTAGCTTAAGATGTATCACTAGAGTCCTAAAAAACATAATTTTCAAACATTTTTAACTCATAATAACCTACAGGGGTGAACAACAGTAGGGTGTCTGAGTCCACCTACAACAGGGTCCAAGGGAGTGAGGTTAAGTGGAGCATAGACTATCTAGGAAGTTGGGGGAATGTTTAAGTGACTAAAAAGTGATATATTATGACAAAATATTTTTTATAACATTCCAAATACCTTTTCAAGGTGCTCAAATAACTTTCTCACTTAACAAATGGACAACAATCTATACAAGAAGGCTAGGATACCCCTTGATTCCCTAGGTAAACATGAATAATATAAAGGAAAGAATGTTTCAGATGATTTTAAAATATCCATAACCATGAATTTAATATTTTAATAATATTTATTCAGCATATAATCATTATTTTGGATTTTAACAGTGACTTCTAAGTGGATTTAGGAAAACAATGCAAGAAAATAGGGTTTTGGCCCCTTTTTGGACATTTGGAGATGGTTTGGCATTCAAAACATGGAACCATACCAAACCCTTCAGTAAAAATGGTAATTTGGAATTTTAAAATATATAAAAATACTCACCTTACACAATTAATAAGGTATATACCTCTCCATTTTGTCTCAGTGGTCAGCCAGTCTAGGAAAATCAAACCTTCGCAAAGTGAACTAGTGAAGACAAAATGAGCAAAGGACTCAATAAATGGATTTAAAAACTTCATGTAAAAATATGAAAAGGTTTATATAAGGAAAATAATGGATAAAAATCAATGGAACAATCTCATAATCCTTAAAATTCCCCTTTTCCCCTCACACACAGTCTAAATAGGCAGATTTCCACTAGGCCTAGTTGACAAGTAAGCAAAGAGAATGAATTAGGGTGATTGGAGGGATATGTGTTGTATTTTTAAGCTAAAATTAAGTTTTAATATGTATAATACACCAAAATAACTAAAATATATCAGTCATATCAATCAAACCTATCAATATGCCTATAAGACCGATTAGGCTTTTAGAAGGTCTAGTGCCAAATAGTAATACATTTTCACTTTTAATCTTTGGTGAAATATATATATGGTTTAGGCAGATAATTTAGGTTTATAAAAATATGATTTAACTTATAAAATCTATAGAAACACACTAAGAATCCATTTCTAGCCCAGAGAGGGATCAAACATGAAGAAAGAGTAGAATCCAACTCGAAGGGGTGTGTTAAAATGCTTAGATATTTTATAGAGTTTTGAATGGGAGAGAAAAGTTTTAGGGAATGTTAATAGGGTCCTTTATTATCACATTTTGATAATTTTTTGGCAGGTTGGGTGTTGGTTTTTTATGAACCAACCTTAAGAATCAAAACTGATCAATACCGTTGCAGTGACCCGATGGGAAAATGAGATTAGAATGCTGATCTAAAGTCATAGTTTGGAAATTAAAACTATTATATAATGTATAATACTTCCTCAATACTTTCCCACCCCTTCCCACACCCACGCTCCTCCCCCCCCCCCCCATTAAAATTAGTTGTATGAAATTGTATGAACAACATGAAAAACACAATTTTTCTCACCATTTTTTGTGTTTTGCAGGCTATAGGAGGAGTTGGAAAGTGAAATAAAGTTTGAGAGGAATATTAAAACTTATAATAAATATATATGGAAATTTTTTTATAATGAAATGTATATAAGTATTCAAACAATTTCCTTCCCTTCAGCCATTTAAAATTGGCATAGTGAACACAAGGGTGAGAAGGGTGAAAACTCTGAATGTGAGCCTTTTTAAGGTGTACCTTAGGTATTATAAGGACATGGATAGCATTTAAAAGTTTCAATAAATACCTCCCATGGATTTTCATGGAAAAATAAAGGCATTTGTGATGCCAAGTGTGAGGGGTGACTGAAAATGGAGTTTTCTATACTACAAACAGTGATTGCTTCCTTTCAAGAGTTTCCAAATGATTAGGTCAACCAAAAATGCATGAAATGGAATTCATAAATACATTATCTCTTATAATAATCATCATATCTATCCCTACTTAGGGGTGGGATGTTAAAATAGCTCCAAATGATGAAGGCAGTATTTTGAGCTAGGATAAAGAATTTTGTGACATTTTTCATAGGTTTCATTACTTGTATGGACAATTGGCCATCTTGAAATTACATGTTTCAACTAATGCCTATTTATCATGTGAATTTTAACCCTTTTTTTATATTAACACATGTCCAAGTCACCTTTGGACTTATTTTTCTTTATTTATCTCTCAAAGGCTATACATATTGACTCTTTTAGCTCTTTTGAGCAGCGTCCATTGGTTAATGGTGAAACCCTGGAAAAATTTGTGATTGAATGAATATTCAATAAGTAAAATTTTTTTTTTTACTACTCACATGATATTCAATTGAGTGTTAGTACAATCTTGTTGGTCTTGTCTAGTAGAATAATATCTTTTCTAGCATGTTATCCTTGATTGTTCACCAAGTGTGTAGAAAGAGTGATTGTTACAAGTCTTTGTTAGTGTTATTTTCAAGTGTATAAGTGTATTATAAGTGGTATACGATTGTATTCTATCAAGGAATCATTCATTGCTCTCCTAAGCATCAAATACCTTCTTGAACCTAACTTATGAAACACTGATGTGATAATACAACTTAGATTATGAGTTTTATGTAAAAGAGATCTTGTTTGAATTTAAGTGGTAAAATTTTAGTCAATAGGAGGAAATATAATATTGGTGCATCACTTTTTTCATATTTTTTAGTTGTTTTCTTCACCCTCTTCATCAAATATCTATAGGCAAGAAAGTGTTTTCAAAGATTGCATCAAGGGAACTAGCCCTTCTAGACATTCACCTCAACAAAATTGTCACCCATAGAAAGAGAGATGTTTCCATTGTGCCACATGGGTGAGGATATCTAAGCATCTCCTCAAGGGTTCAAATCCAAGTTAAAATATTTCTTTCTTGAAGCACCATCCCTTATTGCACCTTACTGACAAGTGATGAGCTTCGAGTGAGGCATATATATATATATATATATATATATATATATATATAATTTTTATCTAATATTGATACTTTCTAGCTTGCAAAAACTCATTGAGACTAAATATTTCTTAGTGCAATCCTTAAAGGGTGTATCGATAGAGGGGTGGGTGGACCATTGGTGATTTTTAGGATTCTTGTCCCTTATTCCCACTTATTACCAATCCAACCAAATCCTAAAATCATTCACATAAGCTATTAATCCTCTTTTTCACACTCTCTAGTCATTTCCCACATTTTGTCCCTCTTTTCCTCACCTAAAACCCCTTTTGACAGTCTATAGTACTAGGTTGAGTGGGTTGAACTTGCACTCTTATGGGTAAAATTTATTTGTGTTCTAGGTCAGCTCTTGGTCAACCTAGCCTGTGACTTAGTGAATTTTTATCCATAATAGTACTAGGTCGACTGGGTTGACCTTATCAATCAAAACTTTTAGAAGTGATTAGGGTTAAATCTGCCTATATATACAATATCATTTCATCATTATTTATAAATTAACAAGAGCTATTATTTGCTTTCACTTCTTTATAATCTATTCTTTCACCATTCTAATTGAGGATTCTTAGCTTAGGGTTTCTACTTGGAGAATCTAGTCTTAGATGCTTTGGTATTTCTTAGTGATACTTAAAAACCACAACCTCTTTTAAATCCCTTTTGTCCAAGGGAGAGATTGAGTCTCGACTGGTTTTTCTTTCAAGTAAGTACTCTATAACTTTGTTCCTCTTTTCAGTAGATATAAGTAGCATAAGTATTGGCTTCAAATAATATTACTATTATTCTCTATTCATTAGGGTCTTACTCATATATAGCTTAATTGAGATGGTCCTATGCATTTTTGCTTGTTTACTAACCCTCATATTGTGCCACAATCTTTGGTGAGCACTATATTATATTTCTTTGCTTTATTTGTTATTAGTATAGTGAATATGAAAATATAAGACGTAGTTAGGGTTACTGTGTGATTATGATTGATTGGAGGATTTATAACCCTCCTTAGTATTATTTATTATGATAAGAGATCCCTTAATTAGGTCTAGCAGATCCTCATATTGGTTATGTTCTTGATTATCTAATGTATCCCCAATCAAAAGTGTAAGTATGATCTATTTTTATTGAGTTAGGATTGATTTATAGACATGATTCATTTTTGATTGCACACATTAGGTAGAGATTAAAAGTTGCCTAAGGCTGATATGGATAGATAGGTGTACATTTGAGAGCCATTTATAATCTGAGAACAATGTGCAATGGGACTGAAAGTGAACAAAAGGGGCCCTAAGATATATCTAGAGCTAAGTGTACAAAAGAGTGGTCACAAATGCATATTTTGATATTAAATGTTAATTTATCTATCTACTTTTCCCCCCTTTTTATGATAGTAATGCAGAAAAAATTAAAGTATTAGTGTAAAATGAAAAGAGTGTTTACCTAGACATACCTATGATGAGAAGTATTGAATGTAGGCCAAAATTTTGAACTATGCTCCACATCAATTCTATAATGAAACATATGTAAAATAAGTCTTTACTTCATATTAATATCAAAATTGAAATAAAATAAACTAGAGACTAAGTAGGAATGAATACACTTGATTGGGTACACAAATCATTATGATTTACTTGTATAAAAAATTGTTGATTATAAGGGGTTATACCCTTATAGTATACATTGATGTTGAGTAGTATGGATTAAACTATGCATTCCCCAGTTCTCATAAATGGCTAAGTGTGATTAATAACTCAAGGTTTGTTTGATTCCATCAACACATACCAAAATTAGTGAAGTAATTTTTAATCCATGTATGCATCCCAATAGATAGATATAGTGAACCAAACATTACATATGGAATAAGCTTCAATTTTGGTGTAAAATTGGCATAAAACTAGTGAAAATAATGGGTGTAATCTGGGTTTCATGTATACATCATGGATAATAACACTAATTTTTCATTCCATCTACAAAAATGGTGGAATTTTGAGTAATGAGGAAGCAATCTATTTTGCACATGCACCCAATTGATATCTAGTAAATATAGATTCTGGTAATGGGTAAAAATGGTGGATTTTTATCAAACCTGTGTACTAACTTGTATAAGATATATCGCTCATGATTACCCCTAAACTGAGAAAATTTGAGACAAAACAAAGTAATTGTAGAAATTGAGACTACGAAAAGTGGTGTGTATTGCTCTAAGAAAATTGTGGTTCTGATAAATTTTAGAAATCCATATTTCTTATGCATTTACATAACATGGGAAGTACACTAGAGTAATTCTCTCTTATCCAATACGACACTCCTATGTAAAGTTACTTTATATGTTCTTTCTAAGCTTGAATCTATGTCAACTATGTAATCATTATTAAATAATGCATGTCTATTGATCTGGGAGGCTTAGTCTCTAAGACAAACCTATGTGAATGCCCCCTCTTTTGAATAGAGTTATGGATCATGTACAAGAACTTCACTCAAAATAAAAATTTATGCAGTAAGTTGTTATGATGTAAAATCATAAATCTAACTGATAGTGATAACATGGAAAAAGAATGGCATCATCATGTGTGTAAATTGATCATCGTAATAATGTAAGATGCACATGGATTTAAGAATTCATAGTAAATGTGTGTAGATAAATGTGACAATGAATCACAAACATAATTGATCAATTAGATATATAACATTGAATACAACTACTTATAGAGGAATGCATGATATCCATTATGGCATTAGAAAGTATAGGTGGATGCATGATGTCCATCATGTCATTAAAATATGATCAAGAAGTAAATAAATTGTCATGGTCATGACACACATAATCAAATAGTGTATGAACAACACATAAAACACATAATATAAGGATAAGGGGCCACATACAAGGGACATGAAAAAAATTCACTCACTCAAATTTAAATCACATACAAGATCATGTTCAAATGCCTTCACATGCATGGAAGCAATAATGGAGGCTTAAATACACATATTAAGACATGTTCAAATGTTTGCACACATAGAATACCCACATAAAGACATGCTTAAATGTCCTCACACACATAGAATCAAAGACATGAAGCCTTAGGGCCACTCAAAAAAGACATATTCAAATGTCCTCAAATAAAATATAGATTTCATGCAATTGATGAATCTAGTAAATTGATATGAAAAGCATGCATGATTATGTAATTTGATCTCCAAAATCTAAGTTTTAACATGAAAATATTTAGTAGCTAAGATAGACATTAGTATATCATAATGTTAGTGAGTGATCAATAGTGAAAGATGTAATGCTATGTAAAGATTTGAGCTGTGAGTAAGATAATGTGGGTAAATAATGATAAAACATGTGTATACCATGACCCCACTAAGCCAGATGATGAATGTGCATATTCTAGAAAGCATGTGTGTAGTCTAGAACTAAGTGATGATAGTCTAAACTCACTAGGATAATAGTGTGATAGGCACACAAAAGTAGTGTAATCATGTCCACCGTAATGCTCTTATATAAATGTAGTTTCTAATTATGTAACAGTTAAAGTACATATAACTGAGTTTGAGACTAATATTTTATGTAATATACAATCACTCATGTACGTTGGTGAATCATGTATGATATAGGAGTAGTTAAAACAAGTATAAAATATTGTGAAAATTAAATTATTGTATGAAAAAGTACATATAAGCATGAATAGGGCTTAATTTTATTATTTTATGGAATATTTTACTATTTTTATTTTTTTTGGATATATGTAAATTGATAAATAGAGATAATGATACTAATTGATGATTCCCTTAAGATTCTTACCATCAATAGATATTATATTGAACAAAGTAATGGTGATCTCTGGTGAATGAAGATGATTATGAAACTATGTAGTTTATGTATCATTTCCATATTCATATTCTATATAATTAGTATTATTAGGATCATACCAACCTATATTGTTATAACCATTATCATCTAGATTTAGAAATTTGAAAAGCAACTCTTATATTATTTTGTATCAATATATGTAAAACCAACTAGCCCATATTTTGGTATTGACTTTCTCAATTTTTCTTTTGTAATATGTACAGTGTCCTTTGCCTTTATTGTTATGTCACTACTTGTAAATGTTTGTATACTAGATAATTATATACTTATCTTTTCTTGCTTTTACTCTAAATATGTTTCTTTTTTAGAAAAAGATGCAACCTTGCCTTTCAAGATCAAATGATATGAAACATTTATTTTGATCAATAATTTATCCTATTTATGTTAACTGTGATTCTCCAAGTATAACATTATAGGCACTTGAATTCCAAATTAAATGAAAATTAGGATAACATTATTTTGAACTAAAATGAACTCTTAACTTGATTGATCCCATATATGTTGTAGATTCAATATTTTCATCCAAGTGTTCATGCTTATTTCTAAGAGATGTAAGAAATGATATTGAACAAAAATTGATTTCTTGATATTCCTTAACCTTGACATCTGTAAATTGTTTGCCATCTATGTGAGTAGTGATAATGAATGGGTCTTGATGCAAGAAAAGGCTTGGAATTTCCTCCCATTCAATTACATTTAAAAATAATAATTTGATAGGAATTTATTACTTTAGACACTCTTTTGTTATAAAACTTCTTTTAATAATGATTTTTTTCTTATCTTGAATTTGATTTGACAACTTCTCTTTTTGTAATGTCACTTTTTCTTGTTGTACCCTTTTCTTTGAAAACTATTCACTTTGTAATTGATATTTCTTATATTGTTCCTTTTGTGATCTTGTTTTCTCTAACTTATCTTGTTGAAACTTTTATTTCTTTGACTTGTCCTTTGGTTAAGGGATTTAACACCAATGATGATGATGATGATGATGATGATGATGATGATGATGATGATGATGATGATGATGATGATGATGATGATGATGATGTAAAATAGTTTATTATCTTATGTTCATCCACAAGTTAATTTTTAATGAATTTTTAATTAAATTTTGAAAATATTAATTTATTTTGTTTAAAGAACAAGGTTATGTAATGCTTAGTTTATATTTAGTATTGTATATTAAATTATTTGTAAAAGGATTCCATGAAGACTATTGTATATTTTGATAATCACAAATAAAGTGGTGGGATAACAATTCTTGACTGTGAATCTTAACTTTTCTTAAAATCAAATCAACAATGCAATATTGTGATTTGTTAATTGTTTTCATTACACACTTAAATATTTTTTGAAAAAGAATTGATTCAATGTGTATTTAGATTCAAAATAAAATTATAAAATTTTACATGGTTATGAAATAAATTATAATTATAGATATTAGTAGAACATAGAATATAGGAAATTATTAATAATTAAATTATGTAATTTTAAATTAGAAGTTTATGTATGTCGATTAAATTATTTCAAATTATGTTTTATTAAGATATTTTGTGATTCCTTGCAATATCATATTTTCTTCTCTTCTTCCTTTCTCTTTTCTCTTGATTTCAAGGTCTCTTGCCAAAACCATACACATTCATGTATTTAAGATGCTAAAAATGTAGAATACACATTTCTAGGGATTTGTTTTGTCCTAGTCAATTAGGGCACACAATCCATTGTTACGGTCTCGTATTTTTCTTATTGATGATCATTTAATGTTGTTTTGCATGCAAATAGTTCTTAATTTGAATTTAAATCATCAAGAAATACGTAAACAACTTAGTACATTTTATGAAATCATTATAATATTCATTTTAGGATTAAATTTTATGCTAACAATATGTTGCATTAATCTAATTTGGGGAAATGTCAAGTGGGAGAAAAAAAATACTATTGTGTTCCTCAAATTTGGAGTTCAATTTATTTTTTAATCTTCTAAAACTTTGCTCCAATCACCGATAAATTTCATTTTATATCCTTACACTAAGTGAGTAGTTAGATTTGAAAATATTAAGGAAAATAATGTATTTTGGCCGACTATTACACCTAGCTCGACTCTTATCAAGCCCCAAATGATATAAATTATCAAAAAGATACTTTGATAATTACATTAACTCATCAACAAAGTAAATCCAAAAAATACAATATATTTTTAAAATGAAATTTAATATGAAAATTAATATTATAATGGTTTATTTATTTTTAAATGTACTAAGATTTTTATGCATTTATTGATTACTTACATTTAAATTAAGAACTATTGACATGCAAAATAACATATAATAATAAAAAATGAGAAAAAAATAAGACCATAATAATAGATCATGTGCCCTAATTCATTAGGACCACACAAACCCCTATAAATGTGCATTCCACATTTTTGGCATCCCAAATACATGAAAGTGTATAATTTTAACAAGAGACCTTCAAATCAATAAAAAGGAAAAAAGGAAAAGAGTAGAGGAGGAATATATGATAAAGAATAATAAAATATCCATATAATACTTATTTTGAAACAATTTAATCAACATATACCTAAACTTCTACTTTAGAATTACATAATTTAATAATTAATAATTTTTTATATTCTATTTTCTACTAATATCTATAATCATAATTTAATACATAACAAAATAAAATATTATAATATTTTTTTGAATATAAATACTAATTGAATGAAATATTTGTTTCAAAATTATTTAATCACTATAATCAAAATAATTAAAATATCATAATATTATGTCATCTATTTAATTTTAAGAAAAGTTAAAGATTCACAGTCATCATCCTTAAAAAATAAATGAATTTGTATCCACCAATTTATTTTGTAAATGACTAAATATACAATAGCCTTTGTGGAATCCTTTAAAAATGCTTTAATATACAATATTAAATATAAACTAAGCACTATATAACCTTGTTTCTTAAAACTAAAAAAATTAATATTTTCAAAACTTTAATTAAAAAGTCATTACAAATTTTTAACTTGTGAATGAACATACAGTAATAAATTATTTTAAAATTAATACAACAATTTAATTTTGTATCACTTTTATATTATTTACATTGATAGGTATTTTTACATTGGCATTTGGAGGGAGGATGGGAGATATAGTAGCATGAGAATATTAACATTTACTTATTTGAAAGTTGATACAAAATAAAAAAATAAAATAATTTAATTATTTCAAAACTGACATGATTAAAGGTTTAAAAAAATACAAAAGACATAAATACAAATAAATTCGAATTAAAAAACAAACAAAAATGTAGAATAGAAGGAGGGAAATAAAAATTAAATAAGAATAAAATAATAGGGTAAATTAAATTGTCATTTTGTATTACCCAAATAAAATACAAACTTTTTACATTTTATGTTTTAAAGATTACTTATTGTATCATTATTTTTACTGTACAAGCTACTTTTAGTATGAAATTAATTTCTACTTGACCAGTTGTATTATATTACAACATCATAATTAATAAATAAATAATTATATTATCACATTATATTATTATCATAGAATTTGATAATCATAACAATAAAATTGTAAATGTAAATTATCATAAAAAATATTAAATAATCATATCAAAACAAATTGTAAAAATAAATTATCATAAAAAATATCATCACATCATAATAAATAAACTAGCATACATATCTTAGATAAATCTCTGTAAAATACACTGATAGATATTATTCTCGAAACACCTATATCTTATTAAATGATGACATTAGTAGAATATGTGTCTCAAAAATGATATCTATCTATGTATTTTACATAAATTTATATATATATATATATATATATATATATATATATATATATATATATATATATATATATATATATATATATATATATATATATGCGCTATTAGTAAATATATTTTTTTTAATATAGAAATAAGAATTATGAAATATAGACAAGTGGTAAAAATTTAACAGAGAAATCGATTAGAAGAAAATTATGTCTAACATTGTATTAGACAAAAATTTGAAGACTACCATTAATTAGAAACCGCCCTTGCCAAAAAAAATAAAAAAATAAAAAGAGAAAGAAATAAAGAGAGAAAAAAAAGAAAATGAAGACTATTTTTGATGTTATGCATATGAAACATTAATAACATTTAGTCACTTTCATTGACAACATTTTATTCCCCAATATTTTTGAGGTTCTGAGCATTGGTTGTTAAACTATCGTGTTGATTGTCTCTGAATAGAGATTGCTATGAGAATGTCCTAAAATGAAATGAAGATTAGCATCGATGTGATAAAAAAATTTGGCGATCCATGGTGTATTTTTTGATCCAAGGCTAAAAGATTATGCTTATAGCCATGATATATGCTAACACCCAATGGGGTCACAATTATTTTATGGAAATGAATCTAAAATATATTTTTTATATTATTATACATGTTGTGAATAGGAGAGCTCCACATTCCTCCAACCATGTCAGAGAAATAATTGTATAGAGAGATGTTTTTCTATGACATTATTGACAAAGTACACAACTAAATGGTGACCCATGGTGTGATTTCTAAGGCAAGGCCAAAAGATGATGCTTGCAACCATGATATATGATAACACCCAATGGGGTCACAACTATTTTATCAACATGAATCTAAAGTATTTTGGTATATTACTAGATGTGTTGCGAATAGGAGAGCTCCACATTCCTCCAACCATGTTCGAGAAATAATTGTATAGAGAGATGTTTTTCTACGACATTATTGACAAAATACACAACTAAATGGTGTTCCCTTGATGAGAAGTTGATATAATGCACAACTTTTTTCTGAGTATGTTGCTTGCGTCTTTGATTGGATGATGCAACAATAGCTTATCACATTATTCTTGATGATAGTTGGATTGGGACCAAACTCTTACATTTTTGGAGTTCAAAGTGCCTTGTAGTATCCACCTCATTTCATGAATTCTTTCAATAGCAAAGTTATAAAAATGCACCATAGATTGTAGATACATGAAACCTAAAGGTTTGGCAATATTAGATTTCTTGATGGTATGACTACCACTTATTTAGCAATTGTAAAGGTCTAACTCATAGCAAATTGGGATTGGGAATGTGGGATCAGTTCATCGATTCTCATTTTCAATGGTAGGGTTAGGAATTTATAATAAATTCTTGGCAATAATCTACTATTGTGTGAGACAAATTCTTCATAAGTTAATTGCTTCTTTCTTTACCAAAAAAAATAATATACAATAATTCTGTTAAATTGAATATCTAATAATTTAGTTTTCCCACCTTTAACCCACATTATGCGATGTTTTTATTTTATATATATTCATGACCTAGATTTTATTGTTATATAAATTGAATATCTAATAATTTAGTTTTCCCACCTTTAACCCACATTATGCAATATTTTTATTTTATATATATTCATGACCTAGATTTTATTGCTATAGATCGAATCTTAAACCTCTCATACAAACCATGCGTTACAAAATTCTCGATCCCTCCAATTAAACCAAGAGTAAAGATTGATGGATCGAACCTTAGACCTCCCATACAAACCCTGCATTACAGAATTCTCGAACCCTCCAATTAAACCAAGAGTGAAGTTATTTTAACCAAAACTACCTACGGCTGGGATCTCGATCTAAAACCCATGAGTTTATACATATACCTGCATCTCCAAAACTGCTTTCAAGAAAATCAAATTCAGTGCCGCTGATCAAAAAATACCATGCTACCTGACGCAAAGCTATATCTACACCAAAAAAGTTCAGAAAATCACGGATCTGAAGCTCCTTACACACCGAATGTGTTGCAGTTTAGAGTCGGAGCCGTCGGATTTAGGAAAGATGAAGGATCGGGTTGTTAAAGGTGTTTTTTCTGGTTGGTATAAGTGTGTAGACGTAATATGCACCACTAAATATGATTAGTGAATATATTAGTGTGAATATTATTTTAACAAATTGGTGGTAGTGATATGCTGTTGGAAACCTTCTGCGTAATTATATTCTATGTGGAACAATGGATTAGATATGGAAAACAAATGGCATGGATCTATTTGGATCTATTTAACGTGGCTCATATGCCTCTCGATCAAAGTTTAGAATTGGCAAGTACTCTTACCAATGAAAACTTTGGGAAGAGTTACACATGATTGTTGACCATCATTTTCAACAATGATTTTTTTATATGATTAAATTTATTTTATATTATGGTAAAATTGGAAGAGTTAGAGTTAGACATGATTCATGCCAATCATTCGGAAGAGTTAGAGTTAGACATGATTCATGGCAATCATTTTCAACAATTACTGGTTTGATATAATTAAATTTATTTTATATCAGGTTAAAATTGAATATAGAAAAGATATATTATAAATATTGAAAAAAATAAATATATCAGCGTGAATATTATTTTAACAAATTGGTGGTAGTGATATGCTGTTGGAAACCTTCTGCGTAATTATATTCTATGTGTAACAATGAATTAGATATGGAAAACAAATGGCATGGATCTATTTGGATCTATTTAACGTGGCTCATATGCCTCTCGATCAAAGTTTAGAATTGGCAAGTACTCTTACCAATGAAAACTTTGGGAAGAGTTACAAATGATTTGTGGCCATCATTTTCAACAATGACTTTTTTATATAATTAAATTTATTTTATATTATGTTAAAATTGGAAAAGTTAGTGTTAAACATGATTCATGGCAATCATTTGGAAGAGTTAGAGTTAGACATGATTCATGGCAATCATTTTCAATAATTACTGGTTTGATATAATTAAATTTATTTTATATCATGTTAAAATTGAATATAGAAAAGAGATATTATAAATATTGAAAAAAATAAATATATTTCACATATATAATTTTAATAGAAAAGTTTAAAAAATATATATAATTTTGATTAAAAATTATATATTTTATTTATTATTGTATTTTTTTTATTATGGATAAATATTTTTATAAAAATCAGAGTAATGAATTAGAAGTATGTTAGGATTTTTTATAAGAACTAACAAAGTAGTTTGGGATATATACAGGTAGTTCAGATTCCCAACAAAATTTATAATATCAAAACTTACAATAAATGAAATTTCTCATAAAAGAATATTAAAAAAGGACAACGCTACAAAAAATAATTAATGTGGAGAACATCTATCTTATTGAACATAAAAGGTCAGTGACTAGGCTAAAAATGATATGCCAACTGACAACAACAAAGATGCACTAGATCATAGAGCGCTTTAAGGAAAAAAGATCCAACCAAATACATCCATTGAATGAACTTTAAAAATGATTCACCCGCATGATATAGTCATCCTTCTCTTGAAAATGATCTTCTCAATTGGTCTTAGAGAGCCATCTCTAGTCATGTCTTTCACTTTCGATCTCAATCTCTCAGCTTCAAATCTGCATCCTCTTCATTTTGTTGAGACACCCACATCGACCATTAGTTTTGTCCCTTTGGAACTAAATAGAGAAGAGATGTAAATGCAAGGTGAAACCAATTGATGCTACATTTGATCCCTCACCCTCAAGCATGAGCCATCATCCCCTTAAGGAAGATGGTCCAAATTCTCCATAATATCATAATTCTCCACCACTAAACCCTTCCCTAGAAGAGAACCAGAAGTGTTAACAACATCAAAATGGTAAGAATTATATATTTATAGGCACACAAAAAATACCTATAATTTATGTTCTAAAACCTTAAAAATTAAGTATAAACTATCAAATTTGAATGTTGTTCTTTAATATTAACTTCATCGTTAATTTAGTTTCAAAAATATTTAATTTTGTCCAGTGATTTAATTACAAAATATTATATTAATAAATTCAATAATACAAAACCATGACATCAATATACAATTGTATGTTTTGAATCTATATATATATATATATATATATATATATATATATATATATATATATATATATATATATATATATATATATGTGCTATGCTTTATCTACAATATATTATAAACTATTTTATCGTCGTCGTCGTCGTCGTCATCATCATCATCATCATCATCATCATCATCATCATCATCATCATCATCATCATCATCATCATCATCACCATCACCATCACCTGTGTGTTCTTACAACAAATAAATTATTTATTAATAAATATCATTTGTGGAATAGCATGCTTCAAATAATTGAATCAATTTATTTATAATTAAAAAATAAACAAACATTAAGGTTTGAACAAATGAAAATTAAATATAATGATTGGTATAAAAATAGAATAACTAATAATCATCTTTCGAACTTAAAAAAGGTGGGGTAAACAATTTTTTTTTGAATGTGCATCATACAAAATTTAACGTTGCATTCGTTAATTGAAGTGTTTTGTCCTTATGGTTGTGCAGAGGAGATACTTCTACAACTCATAATCATGACAATGAATGTTTGGGGAATTAAGCCACTAAACTCATTATCATATTAAAGATTTTTTTAACGAATAGCGCCACTAGGGGTGTACTTTTAAGTTTATGTTCACACTATTACTTAGAAACATACTAATTATATTCATGTGGAGTTTATAAATACAATCATTACAATTTATTATTATAATGAATTTTTTTAACAAATAATATAATTAAGGTTGGATTTTTAAGTTTGAGTTTATACTTTTACTCAGATATTATTTAAAAATATATTAATAATATTAATATAAAGTTTATAATCTCTTTAGTTTACATTTATTATTTATAATTTAAAATAGAAAGAAATTTTATTTTTTCAATTGATTTAAAATAAAATATTTAATTTAATGAGTAACATGTATTATAAATATATTATAAATAAATAATTTAATAATTATATAATTTTAATATATTATAATATGGTTAATTATATATAAAATTATCTGATAAAAACTAATCATCTATTAAATAATCATATATTAATTAAATAATATAAAAATATATTTTTATTTTATAATTATATATTATATGATATTATTTAGTCATTGACTCATGTTTTTAATTAAGAAAATATAAACATATTTTAGTACATAATAAATTAAGTTGTTGATGTTAAAAGATACAATAAAAAAGTGTGTTTAATTATTTAAATTATTAAATAATTATTTAAAATATTAGGTTTCATTATAACATTAATAATTTGGTATTTTAAAAAAATACATAGATTTCGATTAAATTTAAAATAAAAAATAAATAATATTTTTAAATAATAAATTGAGTCTAATTACTTTTTTAAATTAGAATAATAAAAATAAAAATATGGTTTCTAAAAATATTTTAAATATTAAGAGATTATGTGATAGTCATCAAATGATGATAATGAATATTAGAGTTTTGTGTTAAGGTAAAAATAAAATTTACTAATAATCAAGAGTTTGTCTAAATTATATACTTTTAACATTTTTTGTATGCTTATATTGTCAACTTGAAGTTTTTAGGAAATGTCAAGTGGATGAGAAAAATTACCATTGTGTTCGTAAGATTTGGAACTAAAAACATTTCTTAGTTATTTGAAACTTCACTCTCTAAGTAGGTAATGGATAATTAGATTTTAAAATAGTAAGGAAAATAATATGTTTTGGGCCCTCTATTACACCTAGCTTGAATCTTATCATTCAACTTAAGGCATTGATATGCAAAACAACATCAATCAATTAGAAAGGATCAAAATATGAGACCATAACAACAGATGTGCACTAACTGACTAGGACCACACAAATTCCTAAAAATGTGTATTCCACATTTTTGGTAGTCTAAATATACCAAAGTTTATATTTTTGGTATGAGAGATTTAAATTTAGATAAAAGATAAAAAAAGAAGAGAAAAAAAGAAGACGCGATAATGAGACACAAAATATTAACAATTTAATCATCATAAACAAAAAACTTGTAACTTAAAATTACATAATTTAATGACTGATAAGTCACTATATTCTATTTTCTACTAATATCTATAATTATAATTTGATTCATAATCAGATAAAATTTGATAATTTTATTTTGAATCTAAATATATATTGAGTCAAATATTTTTTCAAAAAATATTTATCCCTATATTCTATTTTCTACTAATATCTAAAATTATAATTTGATTCATAATCAAATAAAATTTAATAATGTTATTTTGAATCTAAATATATATAAAATCAAATATTAAAAAAAATAAAATAAACACTAATAAAAACATTAAAAAAATCACAATATTAAATTATTTATTTAATTTTAATAAATGTTAAAATTCATAATCATCATTGTTACAAAATAAATTATTTATATCCCACCACTTTATTTACAAATGTTTAAATATATAGTGACATACAATTTTTTTAATATACAATATTAAATATAAACTAAGTACTACTTAAACTTATTTTTTAAATTAATATTTTTAAATTTTAAATAAAAAATAATAATTATTATTATTATTATTATTATTATAAATAAACATTTTTTAACGAAACTATACAACCAAACTCCAATCTTCAAAAATAAAAAGGCCACACAAAAAACTAAAACACAAGACCCTAACATAACACTGCCAACGAAACAAAGACATTCTTTTAAAGGGAAGGCAAGTAAATCATTGCAAATTATTAACTTCTAGATGAAGATAGACTAATAAATCATTGTACAATTAATACAGTGATTTAATTCTGGAGCACTTTTACATCATGTGGCTGCTTCAATATTACACTGCGGACTCCACCCAGATAGACAATAGATATGCTATATCTCTTATTTTAACCTGAAACAGATAATCGAAACAGGGAATGATCTAATCCTTCATTTACCCAACCACAAAATTAACTCTAAAGAAATTTAACAATATTTAAGTGACTGCTAACCATTACAGTTTTCAGCGGCGATTCCAAGCCTGGAGCCTGGCACATCATACACAATTCGGAGGTTCTGCTGCTGATAGTTCCCAAATATGGAAACTGCTGAGCCTCCGAGTGCGGGTGGTACAGCGAAAGCCAAGCATAACACCGAACCCTCCGCATTACCAGGATATAGAGTGTTTTCCAAGGGCAAAGTCAAGTCCACAGCATTATCAAAATGCAACGTAATCAGAGGAATCTTTGCTCCGTCGGGAATGTTGTAACACGTATCGAAAGGCTCTTGCGGAGCCGCCATAGTCAGATCGGAGAGCTGACGGCGGAAGGAATCTCTCATGGCAGTGTAAGCGGTCTCCACCAACAGTGTGATAGTTGTTCCCGAGTCTATGATCGTGCCGGCGGGGACAGAAACGAGCTCAGTTCCTACAGAGATACCGTTTAACGCCACGAAATAGAAGGAGGGTTGTGCAGCGTTTGATGACAAGGACGTAAACTTTAATCCGGGCGTGGAAAGGGCGCCTTTCCCTAGACGAAGAGAGCCTGTAAAATCAGAGGAGCCGAGGCTGGGTAGGCAATAAGAAAACGTGCTCTCGTATAACATGGCCGTCTGTGAAACAAAGGAAAGGGGTTTCCTTCCAAACCCAACCAAACCGGGCGCGGACTGGATGACTCCCCTTCGATCAATAGCGCACCCGAAAATAAATTCCTTCGTGGTCTGGGACTGCGAGCTCACCACCAACGCATCCGATGACAACAATTCGTCCACCTCGGAGCCGTCGCCGTATGTCTGTGTAAAGCTGCAGTTAGAATTCCCACAGGTGGGATCGCTGCCGAGTGTCTGACACGCCTCCGAAGCACAGCCTATGTACATAAACGTAGGAGATGTGGAAGACTGGAACACTTGACCTGAGCAATCGGGGCAGGTACTGCAGGGAATCCAGGTGATATCGCTGCCGGTGTCCACGACGGTGTAGATGCTCTGCGCAGGCGTGCCAAAGCCTAGCTTGATAATGTAGTTTCCAGCATGTGAAGAGGCTAACGGCAAGTCGACGTCCTCTTGTGGATCAAGCAAGGTATTGACGTTACTCTGATTCTTGCGCCTCACTACTGACCGCCATAATCCTCCTTCCATTATTGCTCTGTAACGATCGGTGTCGCCCCCGATTGAATCTGATATCGACTTCCACCACGTTGAATTGGGAAGTCGAAAAGGAGAGCACTTGCTTTGAATGTGTATAAGAGGAAAACTCAAATCTTCCAATTGAGCCACGGAGCAGTCCTTTGCATCCTTCCATATAAATGATGAACGATTTACCTTAACAAGCTTACTACCGTCTGCTGAGCTGCAAAGGAGTAGTGGAAAGAGCATGACCATGGAAAACAGTGAATTTGCTAACTTTGGCATTCTCACCGTAGACAAGTATTCCAAAGCGATAACTGGCTTCTGAGAAAATGTACATGTGTATGTATATATAAAAGAAGTGCTATGACATGTATATATAAGACAAGTGCTATCTTATGGATAATCCTTAATTCTATGGTGGCGAGGGCATGCGACGGGATCAATCAATAATCCTTAATTCTATGGTGGTGAGGGCATGGGACTGGGTTAAACAGTAAAACGCAGGGTTGCTGCTCCGTAAGAAATGAGGGGCAAGCATTTGGGAAAATTCGAGTGGGTAAATTTTTGGGAAAAAAATTATTCTGCTTAAAAAGAGAAGATGTTGAAAGTTTTTATACCTATTTTTGTTTTGTAGGGAGATATTTATCGTGATTGAAGAAATTGTGTTTAATTTTTTTTTATAAATAAAAATATAATAATTTTAAATATCATTTAAAAAAAATAGTAATATATATATAATTTTTTTAAAATAATAAAATTATTTTTATTATATATATTTTTAAAATTAATTTGGAATAATAATTCTGTTCAACTTCAATCTTTTTTTTATAGAAATATTTTTGAAGTGTTAGTTGAAAAATGTGTATTAAATTGTATGTAAATAGAATTTTCAAATCACCATACTTTTAATATAAATATGATGATATAAAAGATAAATAATTTTTATTATTATAAGAGATTTATGATAATATTAATGAAAAATATGTACACACATATCACACACATATATAGCACAAGTAAAATAAATGTTTTTGACTAGAACTAAGAGTGAGTTTTGGGGAACAAATAGGAGCCGGTCTTTTTAAATGATAAAAACTCAAAAGAAACATAAAACTAACATTAGATCAATAGGACACCACCTACAAGAGAGACACCCATATAAAGAGAAGATAAACACTACTATGATCCTCGATCTTTCAACCAAAAAGCAACAAAAAGACAACATCCGAGTAAGAGACCAAGATATGAAATCACCCAAGGAAAAAATTCATCCTAGAATGGAACAACCATCAAACATGAGCTAACACCAACCTTATCTCATGTCTATAAAGGAAGCCCTTCATCATCCATTGAGAACTATATCTCACTAATTCCTCCACCTCTAATCTCAACCTTTCTACTTTAGACCATCCTCCTCTCTTTGTAGTTGTAGTAGCCACATTTGCTTTGGGTCTCTTTACCACTGACAAAGGAGGGGACATTAGAGTCACAACATGAAAAGAATGAATTGGATCATCACTAGGGTAGAAACTTCCTTTAAAGGAAACACCTTCCAAGAAAGGGTAGAAGGAATCTCAGATGATGAAGGCAGAGGAAAAAAAGCTGAATTTTTGAATAAATTCCCATGATTGTTGCACCTGAAATCCTAGTTAGGGGATCCTTCTTTCTTCCTCCAAACCATTTAAGAAAAGGAAGAGTTTGTTGAAAAGACTATAGATGAACACTCCACAGCCCAATGCCCCAAGATATTGCAACAAAAGCAATGGAATAAAAGCCTCTTGTAGTTGAGAAATCGTGTCCACTTGACTCAAGAAGATAACAAAAGTATTAAGTGTAAGAGAGGTTTCGAAAGTTCGATAATGGCGCAGACACACAAATCTACTTTCCAACATATTCTCATCAATTTTCACAAATAGCCCCTCTATTATCCAACAACTTGATATGCTCTTCATTTCTCATGATTGACGATAGACGATACAATCAATTCAAAGTAAAACTATTTAAATTTGCATCTGAACCGATTCAAAGAAAGACATCCAAAAATAGAAAAAGAATCTGAAATTACTAAGAAACCATGGCCCTAAAGACAACACAAAGTCCCTTCTTATAGTTTAAAATTTGTTTAATTTGTTTTTTTAATTTTGGTTATTTTGAATATAAATGTGTTGCATTTACCTTAAAAAGGAGGATTTTTATGGTAAAAAAATCATGGCTATAAGTTTATTCATAAATATAATTTAAAAATAATAAATAACATAACATAATATTCATATAAATTTATTTTTATGTATAGATATGTACAAGTATTATGATTTGTGATTGCCTAAAAATATTTTCTCAATATAAAAAGAAATGAATCTACTTTCATAAAATATTATAAAAATATGAATATTTAATTTATTTTAAATGATAAAATTTATAGTTAATATTCATTTAAATTATATTATTAATAATTATGATAAAATAATACAAATATTTAAAAAAAAAATTATAATTACATTATAAAATTAAAAAAATATAATATAAAAAAATAAATCATCAATTCATATAATTAATTTATAATTAAAATATTAAACATTTTAAAATCTCTTAACATTTATCTAAAGACTATAGTTAGTTAAAAAAGGTCCTAAATGCATCATGAATACTATACATACCACATATTCATATACTTAATTTATTATTTAATTATCAATCATTTTAATGTTCTTCGCACTTTAAAAAAAAAATCAAACCAAAAATAAAACAAAACAAACAAGAGCTGCGTTGCAGCCAGAGTACCTACCTTTTTGCATCATGGTCCCAAAAGTGTTGTTTGAAAAAAAATATTGCTACTGCTATTGCCGTTGCTGTTTGGGAAAATCATTGCGACAAGCACTTCTAAAGTTTTTCAAGCAAGCCATGGGATTTTGCTGTATTGATCCTTTTTTTTCTGTTAGAGCTGCACTTATCATCCAAAGAATGGAAAACAGCATGCCAATGCCAATTGTCTGAAGAATAATTATGCCTCTGTCATTTCCTGTGATTTTTTGGGCCATTGGTACAAAGAAAGTGTAATATATACTTGTGCCCTGTGCTACAATGATTCTGAAGATTAAACAACATAACCAGATGGGTACCATCCTCAAGATGAGTTTGGTTTCCTCTACTTGAGTTACTATGCAGAGCTTCCATGGATTTGGCTGTTTGTTTCCTTGTGTATGATTGTTGGGTTCGGTGACTTTGTCCATTATGGCTGCTTTGTCCAAACACCTGAGTAGAACATAACAAAGACAACAATCCGGTATCAATTTTTGGATCCAATTGCACGATAGTTCTAGTAAATAACAGAGTTCTCATCATAACTGTAGTTTATCATAGTGAGTTCACATACAACTTAAGAAATCTTTGAGATGGATATTTGCCGACAACATGCTCATGAGATTGGAGTCTAGGTCTAATCTAGAAAAGGCCCCCTAGAATTTAACCATAAACATTGGGACATATTTTTGGAATTTAACATGCAAGTCACAAATGTGATATTGTTTAGGATAATTTGGTAATAAAGAACGTTAACAGCAGGCTTACTGAAAACTCTGCCCTGATTTCATGGACTCCACATCTCAATCGTCATAAACCAAGCCTATGTCTGAAGGAAGGTATTTCTTTCTATTCCTTACAGCCGCAACAATGACCTGCAAAATAGAAGATATAGGGCTTGCTCCAGGAAACTTGTTTCTGTAAAATGGTGTCCCGTATAAAAACAGAGCAATTACTATAGCCATGGCTATTGTAGGAATCCCGAATCCAAGTCTCCAGCTTCTGTTATCCTCAATGTATACAACTACTGTGACAGCTAGCAGAGTGCCACTGTAGAGCCCAAAATACCAGTGCCAATGGCTATCAGATACAAAGCCAGGAATAAAATAGCCTTCTGTCTTCGTGTTGCTTTACTGCAGACTACTACACATTCTGCGGGCGTCAAAGCTGAGAGGGATACTGAGAGTGTCAATAAAATCGATCCCTGAAACATGAATTTCACAAAACAATTTGATCAGACCGATCTTCAAGTCGAGAACTTTAATGCCACAAAGTCTCTTCTTTTGTTTTTCAAAGCATTCTAGAAACAATTAAAACATGGGTATGCAGAAATGTCTTCAAAATCTCACCGTGAGATAAATTGTTGAAGAAACTAGGATCATCCAGTATCTGCCACTATATGCATCTGCTACAAAGCCTCCTACAAGAGGCATAACAGTTGTGATGCCTATCCAATAGTTGACATTTTTGGCAAAAGCTTCAACCCCTTTGTGCATGACTGTGGTCAACTATATATGATCAAATTGGAGACAATCCCATAGTATGTAAGTCTCTGACTCACTACAACTCCTGTACACTTCAACAATCTGTTAAAACTTCTGCATTGATCAAGACTAACTAAACATGAGAAAGCTTAAGAGTTCATAACAATAAATATGCATTTTTGCATGCCGATTTGTGTGCAGCTAGCCTAGTCATCATGTAAAAAAATTTCCTTTGGAGTTTTAACATCAGCTAAAAGACAGAAAGTTCTTATTAATATGGTAGTGACTATACTTTTTGCAATGACCGAACACATTTCGAAAAAGGGTATTCTCTTGAAACAAATTACTGATAAATATGCTGCAAATAAAATACATTATTAGCAAATATCACTCACTGCTTTGCTCGCTTTGGATCCATATCAGGATGAGTTAGTTTGGCAAGTGAGAAGTCCATGCCTTCAAATCCAGAACTAGTGGCATTATGTACATCATGTTCCTGTGGCTCTTCTCGTGAAATTGCCGAAGTTGTAGCATTATTAGCATCTTGTGTCACAGATGATGTCCCCGGGTTTGCAATTTTATGACTCTCTCTTGAAGGGGCATCCCAGATTCTAATAGGTGGTTCTTTTGTCTTTGCCTGATAAAAGTTAAATGCCCGATTGTCCTTGTCAAGTCTGTCAAAATTTGAAGACCCCCGTAAGGGTAGAGATGTGGGATTGTTGATATCTAACTCCTCCTTTTCTGCAATGTTTCCTATTCTTCAAGGTACAATGGGAACCTCCAAAAAAGCAACAGAGTCACTTGCAGAGCGTCGATGAGAACCTTTCTTGACCGGAGTTTCAAGTTCATTAAACAGATCATCGAGCCAGGAAGGCTGCTCTTCTATGAGAAAACTTTATGAAGTTCGTTGATGCTGTCTATATCCTCCACTTGAATGCGGAAAGCTTTTCTGTCCCATGAAAGGACTGGGACTATAATCTATAAAAATTGTCCCCATGCTTGGGAAGGGACTCTTTGGAGGAAGATGAGACTACCTTGGTGTGTGAGACCAGTTTACAGGCTGTGTTTTTCCTTTTGTGTGACTTTCCATTGTTTACTTATCCTTCAACTGTTCAGTCAAATCAAAAAAGACATGATGTTAAACTAATATTATCAATGACAAACTGTCCTTCAACCAAATCATCAGAAACATCATGCTCCAAAAATACCAGAGTTCAGTAAAAATTAAATTTAAAGAACTGTATATCAATTCATAAAAGGAATTTGTTACTCTTTTTCTTTATCGTTCCCTTAAAATACCCAGCATGTGTACAGTTGCCCTGGTATTCAATGCCAAATCTACACTAAATTACTGTAGGCAGTCATGTCTAGAACAAACGCAGCAGATGCATGATACTATGTGATTATGATGTGCATGAGTGATATCATTCAATTCTGATGTGCATTCCCATACAGTGCACATGAAAGATGAAATTTAGATAACCACCAGATAGTGGGGTGGTGGAAACATCCATATCTAATACAGATAGCATCAGAAAATGGATAAAAAAAATTGGTTGAAGAGAAGCGCACATTTCCCTGAAAACCAAATACAAAAAAATTATTTTATGCAGGGCTCTTTCATATATCTTTGTGTGCTAGCATTTTAAACCTCAAAAACGGGTACCTATATTTCCTCTTCCGTTCTCAAACAACTCATATTTTAGCATGGGAGTTCAAGCCCTTATGCTTTAAAACATGATTTTAGGGATAGCATAATCAGAAGCTCTCTTTGAAGAACGGTAAATGGGTACCATCAATGCAAATGGTTTGATAGCAACAAAATCATCTTACAATCAAGGAAATGAGAAAAAGAGCTCCTTAACAGCTAGAAAATAAAGAGCACTTAACAGTATATATTAAAGCGGCAAGACTAATGAAGAGTTTGATGCACACCCGCCAGTGATACTCTGCATAACTGTTTTTTGTCAGAAAACCATGACAGAGACCGAAAAATTATAGACATATATGTAATCCCTAATATTAATGCTACAGTTGTATGGGAGACACTGCACTTACAGAGCCTATATGACACTTTCCTTGTACCAATGGCTCAAAAAATGACAGGCAATGACAGAGGCATAAGTATTCTTCGGAGAATTGGCATTGGCATGTTGTTTTCCATTCTTTGCATGGTAAGTGCAGCTCTAACAGAAAAAAAAAGATCAATACTGCAAAATCTGATGGTAACATTTTTTTCAAACAACACTTTTGAGAGTATGAACAACCTCTTCAGCTTTCATTCTCTTCCTTACAAAAAGGTACGTACCCTGGGTGCAATGCAGCTCTTGTTATAATAAAAGCATCGTAATGAAATGCTTTTGAATCGAAAAAATATATTAAAATGAATTTCCCTTCCCCGTACCAGGTACCCCAAACCCCCCACATCCTTCCCCCCTTGACTCTTCACCTTTATAAATATTAAGTAAACACAATGAATATCAAATAACCATTTATACAAATTTATATGAACAATTTCCCATAAAAATAATAAAAATTAAATTACACTTAACACTTTGATTATAATTTTTTTATATATATAAATATAAATTACATCATCAAAATTATTATTATAATGTGTCATCTTTAGAATTGTCATATCATCCATTTTATTCTTCTACACTTCATTTTTAATCGTTAAGGAGAACAAGATTAAAAGTATTGAATACTTTTATTTTTGAATTAAAAAATATTGTTTGACATTTGAAAGTAGTTTGTAATTTTAAAACCAAGTTTAAAATGGACTTATCACATATTCCATGGAATAATAATATATATTTTAAATATATTTATTTAAAAATATTAAGAATTTTTAATTTAGAGAAATGACTTCAATTTAGTTATATTATTATTTTGGATTTATAATATATTATTTCAAAAAAAGTATGATTTTATATTTTTCTATATATTTAGATTATTGCAAATTTTTATTGATTTCTCAAAATAAAAAATTAAAAAAAAAAAAATCGATAAGGTAAACGGTTACAACAATGCAATGAGGTGTCTTTGCTTTGACACAAGTATAACAACTGTCATTATACCCTAAAAATCAATTATTTTGAAAGAGTAAGTGGGTGTTATAAATACACACACCCACTCGATAAAAATTAAAATGGAGAAAATAAAGCTTGTTAATATTTATATGTTATTTGCTTGTAGTGACGGACTCTATTTCGGCAACTCAATTGTTGGGAATGGGTGTTCAACATTTATTCTATAAAATTAAAAGTAACCAATCACATTTTGATAAATAAGACTGAAGTATTGATATTTTAATGTATAGTTATTAGTAATCCAAAAGTTAAGTTTTTGTCATACGTTTAAAAATGCATTTTATGAGCTCTCGTGACAAAATTAATTATATCCTAAAATGTATAATGTGTTAAACCTTGAAACCTTACTTATAAGTAGTTAAGAAGACATATTAAAATGGTTAATTTGTTTGAAATCTAATGTGATCTTATGGCACCTTAATTCACTGTCCAAAGTTAGGGTGCACGGCTATTGGGACCTTTCCCCTATTTGTGGTAGTCTCATGGCAAATGGTCATCCCAATTGCATGGTAGAAATAAGAGAACTGCCACCTAATTTAAGGAACACATGTTGATTACTAATGTTTCCATATTTTGCTTTGGAAAGTTCGCGACTTCCATCATAAACTAGAGTGCCCTCCTCCCTTTTTTTGCATTGTTTTCGGTTTTTAGTCAAATTTAAACACTTTTTTACTTCTTAGGCTAAAATGAACATGATTGTGGGTTTGAAGAAATGCTAATCAAATAGAGATGGAACTGATGATATGTACGTTTTCTTTCATCACCTAGGTTTTCAGCTTACTACCTAGTTGCGGTTATGCAATATAGAGATGGCGACCCTGTGCATCAGAAGCATGTTAAAGCAATGGCCCTCATTGGCAAAACCTCTACTCCTCTCAAATCTGGAGAGTAGAAAAATACCGCTGAAAGAAACTAAAAGGAAAACACTGACGCATATGGAAAGGCCACGCAGAATACAACTCATAGCAAAGTGAGAGATTGCCACTAAGAACGAATAAAGAAAAACAAAAGGAAGGTATCTGGGTTGTCCATTGTTAGAGAATGTTTCATGTTTTACATTGAAAATTTTAAAAAGGTTTCACATCTTCTCTGGGCTTACGATTCTGAGAAACAATTATATTTATGATGGTGTATATTGACGATTTGCTCATTAGAGGGAACAATGAATGATACACTGTAAAATTCAAATCAGAGTTGATGAAAAGCTTTGAAATATTAGAATAGATATTTATGAACTCATTAGAAATATATTTTAACAAATGTATACATGATTTTTCTTTTAAAAAAACTCTAATTATTAAATAGTATTTCATATACCAATATAGTTCTAATTTGAATTAAATCTACCAATTAATATACAATTATTATAAATCATTCATCAATAAATACAATAAACATTTCACATATTTATTAAAAATTAAAATATTTTCTAAATAAATTAAACAAATCATTAAAAAATTCATCAATAAATAAAAATTTAATAAAATGTGAAAACAAAAAATAAAATCAAACTTAAATATTAAAATAAAAAATAAAAATAAATTTAATAATATTTGTTTTCCAATTTTAAAAAAGTTGAACGATGTTTTGAAGTAAGTAAACTTCATATTTAGTAAATACGAATTTAATGTACTTCAAATATTTACATAAGATCTGAGAACATATTTTACAAATATTTACATAAGATCTGAGAACATGTTAAAACATAATAATAATCACCATTACATAAAAATAATAACCCCCACCATATTCCAACAATGCCCACATTCAACGATAATTAATTTTTTCTAAAGAAACAAATTTACAATTTATTAAGAATATTTTTAATTATGGATAATTTGACCTAAAGAGAAAAGTGATTGCCAAATTATCCGTGCCAATTATTTTAAGCCATATTCTCTAACGGATTTACGCTGTTAATTTATCAAAATGCATGCGATCGCTGCAACGCGTGTCTTAACTGCACGGTTGGGTATTCAACACGTGGGCCATGGACAGTAGTTCTTGTAGCATAGACATTTAAAGTTAGCCAATTTTCTAATATGTGGTGTTCTGCGGTTAAATGCATTGTGCCATGTTTTGGCTTCAGTGTGTGATGAATTTACTGTTTCAGAAGCTTTGGACCTGGCCCCTATACAATCCACAGTGAAATTAAAATTATTTACAGTTAAATTTTTTTTATGGAACAACATGCACATCACTGCAGGGGAGATAATGAGACCGCTGTTCTATGCGCCGGTCAAACAACAATTGGTGGGTAACTTAAGGAATTTAATTATTTTTACAGTAAAGTGAAGAAATACATTTTCTAAGTTTTGAAAAGGAATTCAGATAAGGCTACAAGCATGGAAATCAATTTTGTATATAAAAAAGTTAGGGTTCAGGCTTTGGAGTGTACTTGAGGCCATGGACAATTCAGATGCAGCTCGATTTGTAGCCTTGCTGGACAAAATGTCAGTCGTAATATTCATCTTTTTTGTTCTTTAGTTATTTATTTGATTACTCGCTATATGAGATGCGTCAACAGAAACATAAGAAATTCTCACAGGCATCTCAGAAATCATTTTGCAAAAAAAAATCCATCGATTGCAGGCATCCCAGCTCGTCTGGATAGAGAAATTATGGAGGAGCTGCCAATATTTGTGTACAAATCACAGAACTTCAAGAAAGGGTTTGATTGTGCAGTATGTCTGTCTGAATTTCAAGAGAACGAAGAAGGCAGGGTGTTGCCCTACTATGAACACGAGCTGCATTTTATTTTAAGCCGCTACCAAATCAACGACGGTGAAAATAAAACCTTTTCCAAGGTAATGTCTGCTGTGAAATCAGTTTTAGGTTCGGGGAAATCATTTATTAGGTGGGGAAACGATCGGGGGTAGTTTCTTGGGCACGTCAATGTGTTAGTCGACAAATTCTCATAATTAAATCATCTTTACAGCCCTGTTTGTCAGGTTTTGCACTTACTATTGCTTTTTTTTGTTGAATTTATGAATTTTTCAACATTTCAGGGTTTTTGAGAGCAGTAGCAATACTCTGTGTTTCTCTTCTTTTTTATGTTTTGAATACAGGTGAACAGAAGTAAAAAGTGCAGAAAGAGTAATATGCACAGGAAAAAGTTAATACAATACTTTGACAAGATGGCAACAGAAGCAGATTGGATTTTTCGTCGGTAACATTGAACAACCGTGAGGAACTAGTAGAGCAACTAAGATGTGGGTGTTAAAAAAGTAGGTTTTGTATCTGTTTATTCAATATCCATGTACTTTTTATTTTCATTTTTTTTTTAATGTGTTTAATGGTTTACATGCTTTAAAAGTAGGCTAGATTGTGTTTTGGGTTGGTTCACACAGCTCTAGTTCAAAAGCTTCACAAAAAGCAGGGTTCTAATTTTTTTTCCGAATTGAACGTTGTTAATCATAAATTTGTTTTGGCTATTTTACATAGAGCCTCTCCAGTGGATGAAAATTTGGAAACAGTTCCTCCAAAGGGCATGGAGACAATACCTACTAAAGTGTGGTAGCAACACCAAAATCTTGAAAAGGTATTTTACTATTCCAAAACTGTGATAGCATAAAAAGAAGACTCTATAGCATGACAAAGATAGCATAACAGAGATCTGCATATGTACAAATAGCATTTTCATGGAATTTTTTTTTTTTTGATTGAAAAAAAAGCTATTTTCAAACGTATTTAGATATGTTAATTGTTATTAATTCCAGAGAAAGTGTTAAAACAAAATTATAACAGCGCTGTGTAGCGGCAGGGTGCAGCAGTAGCATAACAACAATAATCCAATTATGAAGAAGCGGTGTTTTGTTAGAGGGTCCCTTAATCGATCCCTGTCCAGAAATTCACAGGTAGCATAGCGGCCACAGTAGCTCTTTGTCACAGCCTTTGCCCCTGCCTTTAATCTTTGCAATCAAACATTAAAGCCTTCCAAAAATAAAACCAATCTAAATATTTCTATTGGACATCCAACACTAAAAATAATTGCTATTTAATTTTAACCCACAAAATAATGAAGCGGTTACGGACATTATATAATTGCCAATTTTTTTTTATAAAACAACGTTTCCATTGGTCGCATTATTCCATTCACCAAACTTAATGCCTACGGCGAAAACAATAGTGCCATGCCTTTACGGCAGGTACTAACAAACAACAATAAAGACATAATTCTAATAATTTTACTCTCTTCCACTTAAAAACTAAAATTTCAATGTTAGTTGTCACATCCTTTCGTTTAGAATCTTATCTCGGTTTCAATCAAAACACAATATATTGGTTAGATTTCTTTCTGAATATAAGATAACGATCCACTTAAAAACTAAAATTTCAATGTTAGTTGTCACATCTTTTCCTTTAAAATCTTATCTCGATTTCAATTAAAACAAAAATATATTAGTTATTCTGAATATAAGTTTCTTTCTGATTATAAGATAAGGATCCACTTAAAAACTAAAATTTCAATGTTAGTTGTCACATCCTTTCCTTTAGAATCTTATCTCGATTTCAATTAAAACAAAAATATATTAGTTATTCTGAATATAAGATAAGGAAAGGAAATGATGGGATAAGGTTCAATTTCAATGTTAGTTGTCACATCAATTCGTTTAGAATCTTATCTCGGTTTCAATTAAAACAAAAATATTTTTGTTAATTTTTTTTTTCTGAATATAAGATTAAAAAAAAAGGAATCTTATAAAGGAAATGATGGGATAAGGTTCAATAGTTTGTAATTATAATTGTAATCTCTTTCTCTTATCATAATTTCTCTTATTATAATATATTAATAATAAAATTTATTTGATTGTATATTAAGGTTCTATAATTTTTATAAAATTTATTTATACATTTCATAAAAATATTTTTATTATTAAAATAAATAATATTATAAAATCAAAATATTTATATAAAATTATATATTAAAAATATATTTATATTATAATTAAAAATAAAATATACATTATATTAGACAAAATAAATATGATATTTAACAATACTAATATAATTTTCATTCATATAAATATGTTTTCCAAAATAGAATACGTCTTTTAAAAAGTTACATCGTTTATTAAAATATTAAATATGTAGCAATTTTAAAAATACCAACCGCAATAAATATTTTGGGCCCATACAATTTAATTTTTTACTTTTCATTGTAAGGTACATTAGACAAAATAAACAATATTTGGTCCACTTCATTTTTATTACATTCTATCAGATTTGAAATTTAAACATTTTTTTCCAACATATGATTCTATCAACTTTCATTCATTGACGTTCTCTTTAAAATTGAACGCAAATATAATATAAGTCTCATCATTTATAGAAATTTCAAAATTCAAATTATCTTCTATAAATCAAACAAAAACTATTTAAAAGCCAAATTTTTATTTATAAAGAGTGTCATATTTGAATTAAGTGACAATCAAAATTCAATATTCCATCATACTTAACATATTCAGAGGACACCGTTGTAAGTTAGAACTCTGTAGTTTTCTATTGACATACATGTAAATGTTAAATATTTTTTTATCAAAGCAAAACATTTTCAGAATTCAAGCTCGCATGTTATTTATTTGTAATTATAAACATTTCAAATATAGACTGACATAGTTATTGTTCATATGTTTACAATTCACTATGTTGTGTTAGTTATATTTACAACACATTTATGTTATGTTCCACTTGCGATGGAAGACGTGATTTATTAATTTGAAACCCAATACCATTTTTCATATAGTTAAATACATTCTTCTCTATTAATATGACAAGTTAATGTTGCCTTGTGCCCCACCAACAAATGTTCCTACTTATTTATATTTTTACATGAATGTTATGGTTTTCAATATTAATAAAAGTAGGTTTTATATGAGGACCCTCCCCTTAAAATGATGTAGCATAAAGGTCTTGAAACCACTTATGAAAATGTTATATAGAGAAAATATAAAGAGAAGCATATAAGAAAAAATAGAAAAAAAAGCAGCAAAAAGACAACATAACAAATTCTTGGGCCCATCCAATCTTTGTAAGATTTGAACCAGTTTTGAGTGAGATTATCTAACAAATTCTTGGGCCCATCCAATCTTTGTAAGATTTGAATCAGTTTTGAGTGAGATTATCTAGAGGAATATTTTGAATTTTGATGGGATGTAACTCAAGCTTGTTTTCAGCAATACCATTTAGTTTACTATCTTTTGAGTGGGATTTAACATTTTCTTCTTTTCCTTTGGAGAGAGTTTAAATTTTTCATGCTTTGTAGACTCTTCATCATAGTGAGTCTATTATATTAGACCAAAGTGTTGAGATTTTTTTAAAAGAGACATTTTGATTTTTAATATTATGTAGTCTTTCTTTCATTTGATGTAATTCAGAGCTAATTTTAATGAGATTAGATTTGGTATAATAAATGCCATCATTGAGACTTAATTTTTTGAGTTCATCCTTAAATATTTTATGTTATTTCACACACCATCGAAGGATGTATTTGTGAAAATCAACCTCATCCTCAATCTTACTCAGTCTAAATCGGTATTTTTGGTCTTTTATAATCTCCCTGAATTCGGGTGGAGGATTAGAATGGATGGGGAAAGAGGTAGGATGATTGTGCATGGGAATATCATTCACAGTAATAGAAGGAAGGTTCTATTTGAGCATATGTATTTTTTTGGAAATGTCATCCAATTTGATGGATGTTATGGTTATTATGCCTTGTATGTTCTTGTTTTTGGTTGTGTGCTTTATATGTTCCTAGTTTCTTTGCATGCTTTCATTTTAATTTTTTTATGTGCCTTCACATCTGGGTAGACATTTTATAGTATGTTAATGGAGTGATGGAATGCTACATCATCAAAAGTCTCTAATGTATTTTCACTAACCTCATCCCCTCAAATGACCATGAAACTTACTCAAAAGTTCTCTACCGTGCAACAATTTATTAAAAAAAAATTCATTGTAAGAATGGAGGGATGAAAATCATTAATAATATATCATCTATGTTCATGGATTTTTTTAATCATTTATTCAGATTTGACTAAATATTTACTGGTATGTTAATGGAGTCATAAAACTTTATACGAAGGTGTGTTTCTTATAATTAAACCCATAAATCTGTTCTTTTTCTTTTCGCATGTTTGTCATTGTTATTGTGCCTTTTATGCCTATGTTAGAATATGCTTATGTCATTAATATGAAATGAAGATGAATTTTGGAGGGATTAAATAATAGCCACATATAATTCCACGTCTTGGATATGTTTTCATTCACATTTGACTCCAAATTTACTAATTTTTTAATGGATGCCTTAGAGGTTTTCTTAATTCATGTCATTGTATGATCTATATCCATGTCACATTTTTATTTCCCTGCATGTCATGGATTAGAATCCAAACATTCACTAGGGTAAATTAATACATAATGTGCATTCATATATTAGTCAATATTTAATAGTATGTTAATGGTGGCCATTAAGGTATTTCCCACTGAGATTTTGATCAATTAATTACTAGAATATAATGACAAACATATAAGGAGATTAAAAATATCTTATCTCTTTATTATAATTAATTATTATTATTACAGAGGTAAATGTGGCATTATTTGGTTAATAATGCCACACCTCCACCTGTAATATTATTAATTAATTTTGTTAAAATTGCCTCCAGTATATATATTGTTATTTATTAATAAATATATTTTAATATATTTACCTTGAAAGATATTTTATGATTTTATTAAAATCCCATTATTGTACTAATCTGTACCCTTTCCTCTCTTATTTCAATGAAGGCATTTATTTTAATCTTTATTAAAACATTTTCATGTGGATATATCATTATAATGGTGTTAGCTTCTATTCTTATCACCAATATTGAAATGCATGTATTTGTCATATTGGTGTTGGATGAATGCATTGGACTCTAGCTACATGAATGCATTCTTAACACCAAATTGTAGTATGGGTGTATGGCATTTGATAGTGTGGCTTATATATTGGGTTTTTATAAATCCAATCTATTATTTTTAGCTATGTGATGATTATATCAAGGCTAATTTCATACTTATTTGCATGGCATTCAGAGGACACATGGTGTTTGGTGAATTTGTAGCATGGTAATCTTGATTAACAAGATTTAAAATTCCTATCTTATGGCGCAAATGTAATCTTTAATTAAAAAGAAATATGCATTGACCTCTATGTTATCTAGTGCCAACTAATGAAACACAACATGGACAATATCCAAATGTAGCAAATTGCATTGGTTGGTTTATGGAATAATGCATGGGATGAATATACAAACGTGGCACCAGTAAAATCATCAACAACTAAATAGAATGTAACAAATGACATGAAGGTAACACATCGACCATTCATAAATGGCATGGAATCTCCTTCAATGGTGCCAAATAATTAAAAGTTGTGTGTTGGGTAGAAATATGTTAGAGTTGGCATTGGTATTTTGCCTAGTAATTACTATCATGGCGCATGGAGAAATTGAGAAAATCTAGGGATAAAACTATGGATAATCCAACAAGGTGGAAGAATTGAAAATATCCCAGATACATCAAAATAAATAAAAATTCCTAGCCAATGTGGGAAGACATTGAGAAACTGGAAAATATTGATAGTGCATAATTGTTGCCAATATGTAGCCAATGTAAGGATGTTGGAGAGGAAATAACAAAAATCCTATGCCATGTTATTGCAACAAAATCCTAATTTGGGAAAATGGTTAGTGCCCGACCAATGCCAAGGTTTCATTAAGAAATATATATCTGCAGGTGGTTTTACAAGGGTAGTAAAATTGGGAAGAGAAGTAGTGATTTACACAAAAGAAATTTGCAGACAGAGAATAAATGGGTTACAAAGGTAGTTGGAACCTTCAGTAGATTACATAGGTTTATTTTGTATTGCACAGACATATATTTGGTATGGAAGTTTATTAGTTTTACTTAGAGATTTTTTTTAATCATTCTCAAAGAGTTTTTAATAAGATCAAAAAACTCATAGAGTGGCCTCGAGGACATAGCAATTTGGTGAACCCCATAAATAAATATTCTATGTCATTTTTTTAATTTCCTCTATGTGATCAGAAATCTTTTCAATTTCCTTTATTAAATTAAGGAAGTTTTATAGTTTAATTTTTTGGATTTATTTAATGGGAAATTGAAAATTAAATATTTAGTTTTATTTCAATCCAAGCAGATTGTAAAAGTTTATATAACATAGATTTTTGGACCAGTTTGGTATCAAAGCCTATGATCAAGACCATTTAACACATTATCTAGCAATTTTAATAGTCTTGTATGTTAACCAGGTCTTGATCAAGATGTGGTGAAGGAGAACTTGCAGAGTTTGACTCTAAAATTGGTGCAAGATGTTCAAGCTAATAGTCAAGTATGGGAGTAGACATGTCTGAGGTATAATTCTAGCATGCTTTCCTTAGCATGAAAATCATGGTTGAGGAAATGTATGAGGAACATATAAAGGAGAAAGAAAAGGAAGATAAATTTGAAGGAGAATAAATTCATCTTTCACCTTCTAAGAAAGCCTCTTCTTCTGTAGATGGTAATCCTATCTCACATTTAAAATTAGATGTTGAATTTGATTTTCCAATTTATAATGGTGAACTAAGTGCATGACAAATAAATTGGATAACTGGGTCAAGAAGATTGAGATATATTATAGAATGTATAATATTCTTAGTGAAGATCCAAAATTTAGTTGGCTACTCTCTATATGAGTGGCACAACACTCATCTAGTGGGAGAGTAAGATTCATGAGGATCTCAAAAAATATGGTAAGATAATCTCCTCTTGGAATGATTTTGTTTATGAATTAAGATAAAAATTTTATCCTTTGGGTTATATGCAGGAAGCTATTATGGATTGACAGACCTTAAGATAGAATAAAGGTCAAAGTGTGTAGGATTATGATCAGGAATTTAGAAAGAAGTCATTAATGTTGGGCATTTCTCTGTACAGTTTAGAAACATTACTAAAGTATATTCAAGGTTTGTATAGCTATTTGAGACATACTATTCTCATATTTAATCCTTATAATCTCAATGAATTCTATATGCAAGATACCCATATGACCAAGGAAGGCTATGGAAAGAAATTTCACAAGCTAGTTGAAAATAAAGGTAAAGGTAAAGGAAAGGGTAAATCTACTTACACTATTAAAAAATAGGAATAAAAACCTTTTTGTAATCATTGCTAGAAGAATCATGATGAGGCTAAGTGTTGGAAACTCCATCCAGAGCTCAAACCAAAGAGGTTCTAGAATAAAAAGGAAAAGAAGGCTAATATTATGATTCAACAAGAGTTGTGATTAGATTCAGGTGATGAAACTAAAGTGACTGTGATGGGTTTGCAAGGTTAAACTTATTCCTCTTCTAACACTAAACTTTATGGTGTTGCTTCATCTTCTATAACTAAATATAAACATGCTGAAAGAAAAGAAATGATATTTTCCACAAGGGTTATATCTAGGCATTGAAAAATAGATACTCTTTTTCATAGTGGAATACAAGTTAATTTGATTTCTAAAGAGATTGTTAAAAAGTTGGGAATCAAAACTAAACCACATCCAGAACCATATCCTTTAGGATGGGTGTGTGATGATGCAAATTTTAGGTCACAAAAACATGCATCGTGAGGTTTGTTATTAGTTCTAAATTCATTAATGAAGTAGAGCTAGATGTAGTCCCTTTGGATATTTATGGATGTTTTATTGGAAGCTCTTACTTATATGATAGGAAGGAAATATTTTATAGAGAAGAGAACAAATATGTGATTGTAAAGTATGGGATTGAATACATAGTAAGAGCCCATCACGTTAAAGCCAATTTTACACTTGTTTCTATAAGACAAATTAAAAGAATTGTAAACTCAAGTAAGAGTTTTGTTCTCATGATTGTAAAATCCAAGGATGATGAAAATTCCAAGGCCTTAGAGGGTTATGATCCTAAACTTTAATTTGAAATAGAAAAGATTATTTCTAATTACAATGGTTTTTTTAAGGAGCCACAAGGTTGACCTCCTAAGAGTGAAATTCAACATGAGATTCAATTATAGCAAGATGCCTCTCTCCCTAATTTTGGCATGTATAGGTTGTCAGTAGTAGAGATGAAAAAATAAACAAGCAAGTGATGGAGTTGCTTGAGAAAGGAGTCATTCAGCCAAGTACCTCTCTATGTGGTTCACCTATTGTCTTAGTACCAAAAAATGATGGTACATGGTAGATGTGCATGGACTTCTAAGATTTGAATAAAATCATGGCTAAAAACCACTACCCTCTTCCTCATATTGATGATTTGTTAGATTAGTTGAAAAATGCAAAGTATTTTACTAAGTTAGATTTGATAAGTGGCTATCACCAGGTAAGAATAAGTGACGGTGATATTTAGAAAACAACTTTTAAAACTAAGCAAGGTCTTTTTGAGAGTCTTGTTATGCCTTTTGGGATTTGTAATGCACTTGCTACATTTATACGGGTTATAAATGATGTGTTAAGACCATTTTTAGATGATTTTGAAATTGTGTACTTAGATGACATTTTAATCTTTAGTAACACATGTGAATATCATCTTAGACACACAAGGAAAGTCATAGATCCTTTGAATATGAGAAACTATTCCTAAATATGTCAAAATGTGAATTTGCAAAAACATCTTTGGTTTACTTAGGCTATCTTGTAGTGAAAGTTCACTAAAAATAGACCCTGCAAAAGTTTCAGCCATAGTAAATTGGCCAAGGCCTAATAATGCAATAGAAGTTAGAAGTTTTCTTAGAGCAGTTTAATTTTGGAGAAAATTTATTGCTAACTTCTCTTATATTACATCTCCTTTACATGTTTTAACTAGTGTTAAGTAGGTATTTCAATGGGGAAGAAAGCATGAAAAAACTTTCAATACTTTGAAAGAAAAGTTAAAGTACATCCCAAATTCTTGCACTTCCTAATTTATGGCAATCTTTTGAGATATAAATCGATGCTAGTGGGTATGCAATGAGGGCAGTATTAATGCAAAACTGAAAACTGGTGTGTTTTCATTTAGAAACCTTTAAAAGTGTTGTAAAACATTATCATTCTTGTGATAAAGAGTTGTATGCTTTTGTGAAAAGTGTGAAAAAGTGGAAACACTATTTGATGGGCAAAGAGACAATCATCCATATAAATCATTAGCCTTTGTAGTATCTTCAGTCATAATCCAAGCTACAACAATCATGACACTTTCGATGGAAGGGATTTTTGAAATATTTACATCTTGTTATAAGGTATAAAAAGGGAACACATAATAAGGTTGTAGATATACTTTCTAGACCTCCTATTGTAGCATTTACTATTTTGCAACATAGTCCTTTTGTTAAAGAAATTTATAAGGAACAATATGATAGAGATGTTGATTTTAAGGATGTCTATGAAGATTTGATAAATGGTAAATCAGTAGAATCATTTGACTATCATGTGTATAACATAATTTTATATCATCTTGGAAAAATATGTATTCCACAGGATGAAAGAGTTCACATGATTATAAAATCTCACACCTCTCTTATTTCAGGTCATTTTGGAATTGGTAAAATAGTTGCATAGTTAAAAATATATTACTATTGGCCTCGTATGATAGAAAATGTATATAAATATATCAAAGGTTGTATTCTTTGTTCGACAAAAAAACTAGTAATTAGAAGTTAGGATTGTATACACCTCTTCCTATTCCTAACAGTCACAACGAAAGTATTTATATGGATTTTATAGGAGGTTTACCTCTATCAAAAAGAAATCATGATTATCTATATGTGGTTTTGGATAGATTCAAAAAAATGTGTATTTTGGTTCCTTGTACTAAACAGGTTATAGGCATAGATACTGCACATTTATTCTTATAATATGTTTGGGTCTATTTTGGGTACCCACTTCTATTATATATTATCATGATTCTCGATTTTTTGGTGAGTTCTAGTTAGCCTTATGGGACTTGATGGATACTAAGATAAAGAAAAGCACAACCTTTCATTCACAAACTGATGGATAAATAGAAGAAGTCAACCAAATAGTGGTATATTTACTCAGGGGGTATTAAGGTAAACATCCTAAATTATGGGATGAACATTTATATTGTGTGTAATATTCTTATAACCGTTCTTTACATTTTTCTAATTTAAAGTCTTCTTTTGAGACATGTTTTGGTTATTTACCTATGCCTCCTTTGGACTTTTCTTTTGAAAAAGTATCTAACACAGTGGTGAATGGAAACAGTGATGTCAAAAAGGCTAAAAAGTTCATTCATAGAATTTAGATGATTTAGAAAGCTATTTAAGAATAGTTAGAGAAGAGCCAAGCTAAATATAAGGATAGGCATGACAAACACATAGTTGATCATCAATTCAAAGTGGATGATCAAGATTGGCTTCACATCAATAAAGAAAGACTGAAAGGTGAAGGTAAAAAATTGGTACAAATTCTTTCCAATTGGATTTGTCTTCTTATATGTAGATTTAATTAGTGGTTAATGTATAAAACATAAAATTGTATGAACCTCCTATGATTTGGATCAAGATGTGTGTATTCATGTTCCTAATGTTGATGATTTTTCTCGAGTCTCTTCATGAGTTGCAATAAGATGTTATTGATGAAAGGAACACTAGAATTACATGAATGGGTGATACAAAATATCTTCATATTTGTTTGAAAGGAATGCATCTGAATAAATAAACATGGATGGAAATCAAAAAGGTGAGGGAAAAATACCCTCACCTAGTTGATAATTAAATCAACTTTTGGAGGTCTAAAAGATCTTAGTGGGTAGGAATGATCTAGTGGATTACCCACTAAGATTCTGATCAATTATTTACTACGATAAAATGGCAAACATATAAGGAGATTAAAAATATCTTATCTCTCTACTATAATTAATTATTATTATGGGGGCAGATGTGGCATTATCTGACCAATAATTCCACACCTCCACTTGTAATATTATTAATTAATTTTGTTAAAATTACTCTGTGTGTGTGTGTGTGTGTGTGTGTGTGTGTGTCTATATATATATATATATATATATATATATATTCCTTCGAAGATATCTTATTATTTTCTTAAAATACCATTATTGTACTAATCCATACCCTTTTCTCTCTTATTTCAATAGAGGCATGCATTTTTATCTTTATTAAAACATTTTCATGTGGATATATCATTATAATGGCATTGAATTCTATCCTTAGTTCCAATATTGAAATTCATATATTTGTTATATTGGCATTGGATGAATGTGTTAGACTCCAACTACATGCATGCATTCTTGATGCCAAACTACAGTATGGGTGTATGGCATTGGACAGTGTAGCATATATATTGGAGTTTTATAAATCCAATCTATTTATTTCACCTTCATGATGATTATTTCAAGCTTAAACTCATCCTTGTTTATGTGGGGTTCAAAGGACACATGGCATTTTGCGAACTTGTAGCTTGGTAATCTTGATTAAAAGGATTTACAAGGCTTATCTTATGGTTCAAATGTAATCTTTAAATCTAGTAAAATATGTGTTAACCTCTAATTTATTTGGCACCAACTAAGGAAATGTAGTATGGACAATATCCAAACGTAGTAGATTGCATTGGTTGGTTTATGGAGTATTGCATGGGATGAATATAAAAACATGGTGCCAGTGAAATATTCAACAACAAAATAGAATGCAACACATGGATTGAATATATCACATCAACCATTCATAAATGGCTTGGAATCTCATTCAATGGTGCCAAAAAATTAAAATTTGCTTGTTGGGTAGAAATGTGTTAGATTTGGCATTGGTATTTTGCCTGGTAATTAGTATCTTGGCACATGGAGCCATTGAGAGTAACTTGGGGTAAAAATGTGGATAATCTAGCAAGGTAGAAGTATTAAAAATAGTCCAAATATTTTAGAATAAACAAACATGCCCAACCAATGTGGGAAGACATCAGGAAATAGGAAAATATTATCAATGTAGAATTTTCACCAATATGTAGCAATGCAAAGATGTTGGAGAGGAAATACCGTAAATATGATGCCATGTTATTGTAACAAAATCCCAAATTTGTAAAATGGTTAGTTCCTGACCAATGCCAAGGAGGCATTGAGAAATATATATTTGTAGGTGGTTTTATAGGGGAAATAAGATTTGGTAGAGAAGTATTGATTTGTATAGAGGAAATTTGTAGATAAAGAATATCTAGGTTACAGAGGTAGCATGAACCTCCAATAGATTACAAAGGTTTATTTTGTGTTCCACAGATAGATATCTAGTAGGAAAGTGGATTATTTTTAATCAGAGAGATTTTTTTAATCCTTCTTGAAGAGTTTTTAATAAGATCAAAACACTCATAGAGTGGACCTAAGGACATAGACATTTGGTGAACCCCATTCTTCTGTGTCATTTTTTAATTTTCCTTTCTGTAATTAGAAATAATTTCAATTTCATTTATTAAATTACAAAAAAAAAATATAAATTAATTTTTTGTATTTATATAAAGGGAAATTGGAAATTAAATATTCAGTTGTATTTCAATCCAAGTAGACTGTAAAAGATTTTATAACTTGGATTTTTGGATCATTCACTCACATAAAAATAAATTATATTATTTGAAGACTAAGTAGTCATTGATATGTGAATGGAAGCCCTAAAGGTGATTCACTTCAAGGATCATTTAAGTTCACCCTAGAATAGTGGATAACATTTACAAATTCCTTATTTATACGGTATATTTCAATAATCCTAGTAGAGATCAACCATATGTTTTATTTAATGTTAAAGGGTTGAAATGTTAACTTCGTTGAACAACTTACAAATCTTTAGATTTTTAAAAAACATTTACATATATGTGGATGGAATGCTTGATAAATTTCATTAACATACAATAAAAATATTATTGGTTTTTTTTATCAAAATTAATACTTTCATTCCCATAACAGTAAATGTTGACTCGGGCATATCAATCCAAACTCTATATGGATTATTTTTTATGTGTTATTCATATGTTCCTATCAATTAATGTTATTATGCTATTCATTCACATTTTCCAAGTTATAAATATTATTTTTCATAAGTTTTATTGAAAAATTATTGAACATTTTATGCTATGTGGATGGAATCCCTCAAAGATTTCATTCACATATGAATAAATGTTATTTTTTTCTATCAAAATTTTCATGTTTCTTAATTAATGTATTTATGTTTTTTCTATCTGTAATGCTTATATATTTCCATAGCTATAACTTTTACATTGTATAACTATTTGTTAATTAAGGCCATAGTTTATTGCTCCAATATTTTAGTCAATATGGTGGGCTCATCTAAGAATGGAAACTTAAACCGCTAGGTTTAAAAATATGTCAAATCATAATTTTCAAATGAACGCATTATTTTAGTTGTGGATTAAAATGTTGTGAAGTTAAACATGATGTGTAATTACTATGGATCATTAATATGAAACAAAGTGCCATGTTGGAGGATGAGTGTGTCTACAAAACATAACATTTATTAGTATGTTAATGGAATCCATGAAGGTTTTCATTCACATACCAGTAAATGTTAATGTATATCTATCAAAATTAAGAATGACATTAACATACTAGTAAATGTTTACCTAGATGTATCTATAAAAATTATTCTCTCAAATCATTTTATTATCCCTTTCATATGTTTATATGACTTCTTTTAGCTGTGTTAATCATTCAAAGATTCAACATTATAAATATTATTTCACATAGTTATTCTTATGTTTTCAATTCTATTTTTAGTTACCTATATAATTTCTTGACTATTATAGTTAAACATGAGGAATTGAAAGAAGAGGATACAATTTGTCAAATGAAAACCACATTAAACAATGAAGAACATAGGAGTCAAAATTCACGAAGATGTTGATCAAGTCATTAATGAAGTTGCACAACCCACTAAAAAATAGATAGATGAACTCCCTACCAACCATGGAAATAAGAAAGCCATCACAAATGTTATCACAACTGCACATGGTGTTCTTTCACACCGACTACATAGAGGAAGATATGGAAAGTGCAATGAGAGATGTGGATGATAGCGGTTTCTCTATAAACATTGCAATAGTAAACTGGGGCATGAAACCCAATTCATGTGCCACCCACCATTTTATCAATAGGAAAAAAAGTGAGATAGTGCAATGGTGCAAGGACTTAGCTAACATGGGCCATTGGTTTGAAATATCAAATTTGAAGATAAATTTTTTTCACCTATGTGAAAATAGGTCAAACCCTTTTAATGATGGTGTTCTCAGCAAGTCATGGTGGAAAGGATTCAAAAATAGGGACCCTAATTTTTTTATGAGAATAACCTAAGGACATCCATTGTGTCCATTTTTATGATAAATTAAGAAGATTGTATGAAAACATAATTATGGGCCACAAAAAAAGGGAACTGCAATGAGATAGGGGTGCAATTTGGAAAGAATTTCAAAATGCGAGTCATCACCAAGAAAATGGCAAGGAACATGCCAAAAATAATTATAAAGGGAAAATAATGGATAAATATTTTAGCATTTGTGCATGGAAATATGTAGAGATACCTTAGGTTATACCTCTTCAAAGTGAAAAATAAATTGTAGAATTGCACTATTGGATGTGAACTAGGTGTATGTATGGCTACCCATGCCCATGCATGGATAATGAAATAAATATTCAATAATTGGATGCATCAATTATAGATAAATGTACAAGGGATTTTATCCTAATGATAGACATATTCTCATTTTTAATGGGCATGACAATCATGTTGCACTTTCAATAATTTTATAGGCTAGAAATTTCATGATAAATTTGCATGCATTTCTCGTACATACTATCCACAAATAGTAGTCACTAGATATAAATGTGTTTGGTCCATTCAAGGCCTAATTTAGGCGTGAGAGGATATCATTGATGAATATACAACATTGTTTCAAGATAAATAATCATGAATTTTCTACTTTAGGTAGCATAACTATGAAGATAGAACTAACCTATAATAATATAATATCTAGATTTTGACGGATAGGTATTTTTCCCATTAACCTTTAGGCACCAGCTAATGATATGAATTCGAGTGTAGTGTTCCATGTCAAGGAGTTTTAAGCTAGTGATACATAAAATATAATGAGGCTAATAGACCTAAATAAGGGAGACATTGAAGCTACATTTGAGAAGATGAATAAAATGAAGGAAGGTAATGTTGTATGAGGTGAATAAGGAAAGAAAATAAATCTAGGAAATAATGCCAATATAGAAAGTGTTGAACATGAAATAAATCATGAAAATTTAATGACAATAAATGTTGTAGATGCTAATATCACAAAGAGGCTCTTAATGTTGACTAAAATGATATGGATTCAACATTTAATTTCAACCAAGATGATTTAAGTATGCCTACATAAGTAAGCCCACAAAATTAGTTGAGGGAGGGAGAAAAAAATAAAGGCCAAAATTAAAAAATTATTGTATTTGATTTCTCTATTTTAATGACATCACTACCACCTTCTATCCCACTGTAAATAGTTCGTTACTATGCACCATATAGCACATAAAATGAAACAATTGATGTTAACACCACAAAGAGGCTTTGAATGTCCATTGAAATGAAATGGATGCAACATTTAGTTTCAAACAAGATGATTTAAGTATGCCTACGCAATTAAGCTAACAAAATTGGTTGAGGGAGGGATAAACAAATAAAGATCTCAATTATAAAATTATTTAAGTTGATGTCTCTATGTCAATGCCATCACTGCCACCTTCTATCCCACTATAAATAGTTCATTACTATGCACCATGTAGTGTAGAAAATGAAATGGTTGATTTAGATTCTACAGAGGAAATAATATAAATTAATGAACAATACATCAATAAATACAACCAAATAAAAATCAATGACCAACAAACTCCAATATCAACATTTCATAAATTACTAGTGGAAATGATTGTAAAGAAATTAGGAAGTAATGGACTTAAGTTGAGCTGAAAATCATAAATTCTCACATCATAAGACTATAAAAAATGTTTAAAGAATAGGAGACCAAATAATAAGGAGATTCAATAATTGAAGGAAAGTAAGAAAAAAAACCAATGATAGGAAATCATTGAGGCAGGTTTAAAGGGAAAGAAGGGAAAATTAGAAACTTGAAAATGCAACCAAAAAGACATAAGAAGGATTAGGAAAATATAAAACAAAGGAATTAAAATGAGAAAAATATATAACTTGATAGAATGGATAGGGAATTCAAGAAGTCTAAGAGAGAATTGGAGAGGTGAAGGTGTTTAGGCAAGCTATTCAACTTCTACCTGAATAACATCACATATTGAATGACATGATAATCATTCTCTCGCTAATTGGTTCATATGGTATCCCTCTAGTTTATGTTAACATGAAAATAATTCACACTAAGGACATGGTCATTGAAGGACCAACAACAACTCCCTTATCTCCAAATATAAGGAATGAAAGGCAAAACAAACTTTTTCTGCCTTGGATGGTGTAATTTTTTCTTTACTGTAAATAAATGTAATGAAACGTATTTATTTTGTTTTCTAATATTAAAAGGGTATTAATAAATGTAATTAAATTAGAGATATTTAGTCTTATTATGGATTTTAAATAATTTTACTTGTTCTCTACTATTAAGTCTATAAATGTATCATAAGCTTAATGAAAGTTAAACTACTTTAACCTAATAGTGAGTTGTTATTTGTTCTTATCTCCTATTGACTTTGAAATTTGTCATAAATACCCACATATAACAAACATCAATAACACATTTAAAAAATTTAATTAATAAAAATTGAGCATTATAAACTTCATAAACTTTGAAAATGTATGAGCATTCTGAAATTTTAAAACATATACCATGTAAATGTAGCTTAATATTCAAAAACATAACAAGTGTCAAGAAACTCAATGTTTGTAAAATTTTATCAAAATGAACATCCCAACAAATTTCCACCCTTTAGAGTAATTCAACTTCTATCAATAAAAGAATCCATTGATATAGTAAGAAACATTACAATGGGAAATGTATCAATGAGATTGAAAATAAAATGGAAAAGTAAGAAGAACATGCCACAATAACCTAGACATAACACAACAACATTTATCCGCATTTTAATGAAATTCTATTTTAAGACTATAAGACATAAACATTTACTAGTATGTTAGTCAATTTTGTATTTAAGACCGAAAGCCATTAACATTTACTAGTATATTAATGAAATTATTATTTCTAAAAGAATCACAAACATTTATTGTTACGTGAATGAAAACCTTCATGGCTTCTATCTACATACCAGTAAGTGTTCAATCTTGCAGACACACTCCTATTTCGACATGGCACTTCATTTTATATTAATGACTCATATTAATTCATTATTTACATATTTACAAATTTTAGTGTTTCCATCCACACAACAAAAAATATTCACTGATTTATCAACAACAATGCTGGTAAATAATATTTGTGACTTTGAAAATATGAATGAATAAAGCATCAACATTAATTTACATGAATATATGAATAACACAATGACAAGAATTTATAAAAGAGTTTAGTTTGATACATCTAAGTCAACATTTATTATAATGGGAATGGAAGTATGATTTTTTATTAAGAAATAATAACTTGTACTCCTATGTGAATGCAAAACCTATGGGACTTCCACACATATATTAGTAAATGTTAAGTAACACATTAAATGTTTGTAGGTTTTCAAGAAAGGTAAATGAAAACCTTAATTTTGATATAAATTTAATACAGTTTGGTTTGATAGAAAAGAAATAATTACATTCTTTTCTATGTGAATGGAAACCTTGATTTTGATGCAAATAAAGTAACTATTACTTGATGTGCATGAAAAAAATTTAGGATTACATACAAACACCAATGAATGTTGCATCTTCCAACCCATGACATGTAGAGAAATAGAAATGTGACACATAAATGAAGCACATAGCGACTTGAATTTAGAAAACCTACCAGATTCTATTAAACTACCAACACATTTAGAGTCAAATGTGAATGAAAACATGCTAATTATTTGGGTTCATAAATGGGTAACATTTCATTCTTCTAGAATGCATATACTAACATGGACATAGAAGGCACAATAACAATAATAGACACACAAAAATAAATATAACACAATCATGGGTTCATTTATAGGTAGCGCATTTGTGTAACATTTCATCACTCGATTAACATACAAGTAAACATTTAGTTAGATGTTAAGGCACACTAAAAAAACATTGAACATAGAAGACACATAAATAATAATTTTTATCTCTCCATTCTACCAACAAAAATGCCTCAATGAAATGTTGTATGGTCTAGAACTTTCAAGAAAGTTCCATGGACATTTGAGGGGAAAAGGTCTACAAAAAGGCATAGAGAGACGAATGTTGGTGTAACATTCCATCACTCCATTAACATACTAGTAAACATTTACTCAGATGTGAAGGCATGTCAAAAAATATGAACAAAAAAGCATGCGAAAGAAATAAGGAACATGTAAAACACATCTAAAAATAAGAACATACGAGAACAATAACCATATCATCCATAAATAACTAGAAATTTTTGTTAGTGATGCACATGGCATAATTAACATGCCATAGTAATGGAGAAAAATCCATCTAACCATGTGGAAAATGGTGTTGGCTTCCACATTAATGAGTCATACATCTTCCATCCCTAGTTCAAATTGATAGAAATATGTCACTTATTTAAATAACATAACATAGTGAATGGAAAATCAATGAACACCTACTATATCAGTGTATTAATATACCATTAAATGTTTAGTCAGATGTTAATGCATACATAAAAACAAACATGAACAAATAAGGCACATATAATTTGAGAAACATGGAAGGTACATAACAAAAAATATGAACATATTTGGCAAAATAACAATAGCAATTATGAAAACACATAAAAAACATAGTCATGGGTTTAGTTACAAGGAACACACTTGCATGTATGCTTTCATCCCTACATTCTATGAACTAAAATTTTTCTACGTAATGCGACATGGTCGAGAACTTTTGGGTAGGCTTTATCCATTTTGAGAGAAGAGGTACAAGAACAATTAGGAAGAAACAATAGTTGGTGGCGTATAGGGCAACATTAACTTTCCATGTAAATGGAGAAAATCTCATCAATTTATCTATTAAATGGCATTGAATTCCACATTAATAAGCCATACATCTTCCAACATAACAAATCAATTTATGTTAATAAATTATAAATATTTTTATCCATACCATATGTATCAAAATTACAATCCAATAATAAAATAACATATTTGTTTGAAAATTATTTTTAAAATTTTTATTCTTAACTATAAATCCATTCAATCTCATCGAAGATACGAGATTCCAAATTAGCAATCCCAACTACTAATCCCTTTCTCATATCTTTCAAATTATAATTTTATTTAAATATGTCTCAATGCAAACGTTAATAGAATTAAAAAAAATTGATTGTTATTATATTATTACATTTTTTGTCAATTTGGGGAGCAAATAAATCAATGTATGAAATTATTACAATAAAGAGTAAACATGGAGACATGCAAGCTTGACAATTGCGCAGAAGCTACCGAGGATCAGGTGCCCCACGTTCTCTATCCACATGGAAATACAACTTCTTTTATTGTGTACGACACTTCCACAGAGTTGGGTGTGCCATCCACACCAACATTGGCTAAAATGACTTAACATATGGAATTATGTTGTGTCTAATCTTTTTGGATGGTCGGTGGGTCTAATATTTAGTATTTGTTTTCATGGTTTTTTTTTTCTTCTTTTCTTTGGGGTTGAACATTCTTTTTATTTTTCAGGTTTATATATCTTAAATTACATTATATTTTATTTTTCAATTCTTATGAATTTGGGCATTTGTGATGTATTATCTTATTTTATCTTCTTTTATTTTATCTTTATCTTCTTTTATTTTATCTTACTTTAATATTTTTTAATATATAATTTGTTATTAATTAATTGAATAAATAATAACATAATATTAATGAATGAATGATTTGTAAGGTATAATATTATTGATTGCTCAAATTTTATAATTGAAACCTAACAAATTAAGTTAATTTAATTTAAAGAAAAAATGGTTAAGTGCATTTGAGTAAAGATATTATTGAATTGGATGACTTCCTACAAAATAATTCAATTTGAATTTATTGAAAGATAAAATGATTAAGTGCATTTGAGTAAAAATATTATTGAGTTGGATGACTTCTTACAAAATCTTGCCCTGTGTGTCCAATACTTCATTTTTATGAAGATTCAATCATATTACTCATATTTATGAAATTGGTATTTGTAAACTTTTATTCGTGAAACCTAAATCAATAGATTAATAAACGCGCACAGTTAAATTCTTAAAATTATTATCATATAACCATAACTCATATAAAAGTAAGAGTTAAAGAGACTCATAATAAATGGTTCATTAAACATAGGTACAATTTTTTCACATATGATAATACGTTGAACACATTTGATTATGAAAAAACTTTATGGTGAAATACATTTGAATAAGAATACTACTAGGATGAATTAACTTTTTGAAAATCTTGATGATTCACTCTATAAATGTTTGTAGATGGAATGTATAAATATTAAGTAGATGGAATAAATTACAAGTGGACTATTCATCGTTTTAAGACAATAAATTATTATTAATACTATTCATAAAATATTAATTATTAAAAATTAATTTAAATTTATATATATATATATATATATATATATATATATATATATATATATATATAAATTAAAACTACCAAATCTACAAATATGAAAAAGTTAGATAGACCTATGATAACTAGTTTATGAATCACAATACTTAATAAATAATTTAGAAATAAAAAACAAAAAAAGATGATCTTAATTGTAGAAAAAACAACATATTTAAATGGACTCACTGAAATATTATACTAAAAAAATAACCTTGTGGGAAGACTTATTAAGTCATCTTTATGAGCATCATTTAAATGTCACTATCGATCTAGACTATAACAAATAATGCATAGTGGTTAATCCTTACCTTTAATACATTAATTGTATTAAAAATTGTAATGTAATTTGTGTTGAATTAATTTAGGAGGCAAAGTTATAAGTCAATAAAAAAAGGTTTCATATTAGAAATGAGAACTTGGTAGATTGAGATATAAATATAATTTTTATGGAATATTCTATTCTATACGTAAGTCATTTTATTGTTGCATGTGGGAGATAAATTCACCATTTAATATTACCATAATAATATTGTGGAGATTTTTTTCCCAATGATGAAGAATTCATGATCTTCGATGGCTAGGGCATTCAGCATGGAGGATAAATTTTGAACTGGTTTAGACATGGAAGATGACATCCCTTCACTGGCATCCCTGATAAAGAGGAATGTGTTCGTAGAGGAGAATCTTCTTGCGAGAGCACTGATTGACAATGATGTTGAAACTGACATGCTAGTTGGCTCGAGGGAGAATAATAAAAGAGTGGGGGCTTCATGGATGAGTTAGCAGCTACCATCATTCCATGTTAAGAGGGATAAAAGTGTAACTATGGCATCTTCTAGTTCATCGACTCCTCAAACTGAGTAATCTGAGGTATTGAATGCTTCAAAAGTTCATCCAGTGGTCAATTTTTAGAAGAAAACTCTGGAATAAGTGATTGAAAGTGAGGATTGGTATGCAAAAATGGGTCTGGTGTGTAGATTTGATAGGTTTTGGCCTATCCACCCTATTCTTAATTAATGGATTTTATGTTCTTGGCAGCATGATTTAGTGGGTAGTTTGGAAATTTACCCTTGGGCTAGGGTTTTTTTATTGTGGTCTTTGATATTTTGGTTAATCACAATAAGATTATATAGGGGAAATCCTAGATCTGTGATCATCATCTTCTTCTTATGAAACCTTAGTTTCCAAACTTTAATCCTCTAAACAATTTTTTTTCTCTTAGACCCATTTGGGTGTGATTGTCATATCATTTTCTCTAGTGTTGGCTAGATTTTAGGCTGAATACTAGAGGGGGATCGTTGGGTGATTTGTTATAAATTGATGGTTCTTCCCTAAATTTCTCCTGGATGACTTTTTACAGAGTTCTTGTTAGCTTGGATATTTCACTAGACCTACCTGATATGATCAAGCTAAAAGTGAAATGCAGAAGTTGGTCTCAAATCTTGGATTATGAGGGGCTTCCTTTCAAGTGTCAATTTTTTTTTAAATTGGTCATCTTTCTATTTCTTTAAACAATACTAAACACAAACTAGATTCTTGGTGGTGGAAGGAGGCAAGTGAAGAGCTTCTTACGGTGTCTTTGGTTAGTGATCATGTTCAACCTTCAGGTGATGTTCCAACAATCCTCAAAGAGAAGGAATCAAAAGTAGGTTTATCACATAAGGCATCTTCACCTCAATTTTAAGAGGTTTTTGGGTCATTTGAAAATAGTCTTGTGGCTTTAGTTAACAAATTTTAGGCTTGTAGAGGCTCAATGGAGGATAGGTACATCTCTCTAAGTTCAGATTCAGATATATTGAGTAATCAACAAGAATGGATGGTGGTTATAAGTATGAATAAAGGACGTCTCATTCCAAGTTACCCTACCAAGGTACTTCACTCTCATAAAAAAAATGAATATTGGTGAGACTTATTAAAATGTAGTTTTTTGTCTTGGTCTTTTCTATTAATGGATGCAAAGTTGAAGTACTTGTAAATACTTCCTAGTAATTTATTTTAATTTGGTATATGTTGGTGAAATTCCTTGATGATTTTACCATTAAGCCAAGTCTATTTTGTTTGTTGAGTTTTTATGTTATCGAGAAAAGGTCTAGTAAACTCCAATATCGATAAAAAGAAATAAAAAATTAAAGAGGGATTTTTTTGGTAACAAAAAATTATATAAACATGTGCTTCAATAACCAGTACTTATAGTTTTGACCACTCAACTCATTATGCCATAATATAATTGAAGGAAAATACACTTAATAACAACTATCTAAGATATATTAAGAAAAACAAAACAAAATAAATAAAAGACAGAAATAGTAAAAACCAAAATTATTTTTACATGAAGATTCTATGTATAACAAGGAAGAAAAGAGATAAGGAAAGTTCCATGGATTATACATGAAGATATGTAGCTACATAGCTATATAACTTTCCATGGTGAGGGTTGTTGGAATTTCCTAGCCAAATCTCCAAATACCACTTGAGGCTAGGCAAAATTAAATGTATAGTATTGATAATTTAGATTGAAGGAGGTTGGCTATGAATTTCATCCCCTGTTTATGGTTACAGAATTTAGCTTACACTTATGTTTGGTTTACCAGTATGCTTAAACACTCACCAACGAATAAAATCTTAAACAACCAGTTAAAGCTAGTGATTATCGATGCCCCGAATGCTTGATCTTTACCTGCAATTATGAAGGTTGAGATGCATTTCGTTCATTGTTTAAAATATTAAATGAATCTCTTAATAGAGTTTCATACTTGATCGCAGTTTTTTCCGTTATTTTCAAAAAGAATCCACCTAATATAAATATAATATGTAATGAGGATCTGAACAACCTTGTATTGTTGTGTATATGAGATTGAAAGTATTTTTATTTTATTATTGGGTCTATGACATTGAAAGTGTCTCTATATCTGTAGTATATCTTGTCTTACATACAATCGAACAATAGTTTTGATAGATATTGAACCGCAGACACATCCACAATATTATTCAGACACGGCGATTGATACATGGGCTCCTCATCTCATTGGCGCTGATCCCTATCATCTTCGAGCAATATATGCTTTTTTTATTGTTATATTGCCATAGATACAACCCGTAAACTCAAGCATACCTATGAGTATTTATATTACTCCACAATACTTCTCTGCCACAAGTTTCTTATTTTTTATTCTTAAGCTGCAAGCACTATTTCCTGTGTACGTGCACATGAAAACTTGCTATGCATTCCTCTATGTAGACTACCGTTTTAGTTTAGATGTTGATATGGGTTATATCTAAGTGGGTTTCGATCATATGGTAGCAAATATATGCATAGACATTTAACTAGGTTTTAGAAAAATTATTTAAAATAATAATTCAGATTTAATAATTTTTTAGGATTTAAAAAAATAATTGAAAAACTGTTTTCGAATATAGAAGATCAAAGAATAGTTTTTAATATTTGATAGTGAAAATTATGATTTTGTGGAAAGATAATAAAAATCTTGAAAACTTATGACAAATATCGCAGCTTGTCTAAACTGTACCCTTGAAGTTTTTGAGATGTTCAAATCATAATCTTACCAATTTTATTTTACTTTAGCTAGGAGAAATCTATTTTTGAAAAATTTGTTCATCAATTATATGGCTATAAAAACTTCACTCAATTTTATAGAACTTTGCTCTAACCACTAGGAAAATGCATTTCTTTAATCACTGCTCTTATTAGGCAACTAGATCTATAGCCATAAGGAAACTAACATTGTTTTAATTCCTATGTTACACCAAAGTCTAGATGAGCATCAACTCAAGTTTGTAAATCTTGTATATTTTGTATGTAGGGGTCCTCTGTAGACAAATAAGTCCTGTTGAGTGGACACACAGCCATGAAAAGTTTCAAATTGCATTGTGAAAACCTTAAAAGGTCCTAGTAAGTATTGTCTAGATGATGTCAAGGTGTCTAAACCATTGAGATCCCTAAAAATTTAAAATCATGTTGTAAAAATATCTATTTACTTATGTAAGCGTGATAAACCACTCATCATGTCTCTAGAAGGTTTAGTTATATGTTGGAAAAGGAAAACTAGGCATATTCTATGGAGGAGACTCTGTGTTCTTGTTTACCAACAAGCCTATGTTGGTCCATTAGTTGAGAAAAATAGGATTCATGCCTATCAAGGACTTAATAAATCAACCTACGTACAGATGGATAAGGGGTAGAGAAGAGGTCCTTATGCTTGGTTGTTTGTAAGATTGAAACTAGGGTTGGAGGTTCGTAAAAAGATCGGTAACAGGGAGGAATAAAAAGATTGTATGTTCATGTAAATATGGGTGAAATAGTGTATTTGTTTTGATGGATAAGAGTTTATTATATGCCCTTCCTAATGTCTATATGTTTTTTCTATTTATGAAATAACAGTGGGTTTTCTTCCATAAATGAAGAGACTGGTGAGTCGAGTCACTAAGTTTATAGGTTCCTTCATTATATGATCCAGATTCATTCCATTTTGTAGTAGCTCCATATTGGTATTGACGTATTAGTAATGTCACACAATAAATCATCTTTGCATGAATAAATATATATAGTTAGCTGGAAACACGTATTTATGGTTGCATGAGCTCGTGTACAATATTGGGAGCTATGGAATACTGGCTATACGTGATTCTATGAATACTAGAATTTCTTTATTTGAATTAAGGAGGACAGATACACAAAAAGTTGAATGTGAAGGGAATTATTTCAATCCATGATTTCTTGGGTCTGGTGACCAAGTCTATCTCCAAAAGGCTCAAAATTTGGATAATGGCTACGCCAAATCGAATATACCCGAGTCAAAGTTTAATTCGAGCTTTTATTTCATGATGCATCTATAGTCATCTACGTGTGCTTAGAGAGGAAAAGTAAGGTGAAGTATGTTATAGGTGGTCCAAGTGGAACGAAAATGAACATGATGTTATGTGTCGACACATATAGGTAGATTTTGACTCCAAGTTATTGAGAATACAAACAAGACAAATATTACTTAGTGATCTACTCATTTAAGGTAATCTAGCCATGCGTATTTTGTTGGCTCATTCATATGCACATTTCAAGATCAATGGATTTCCATTGCATTATTTCTACATCGTGTGTGATCAACTACCCATCCGAGCCATGCAATAGTGTTGGTGAGAAGCTGATCACGTTAACTTTGAGATTTGATGGAGACTTCTCTTGTATTGGTTGAAAACCAAAGCCAAATCAGTTTTATGTAGACCAACACTAGTCAAATCAATGCTAGTCAGATAAGTATATGTTCAAATATTAAGCATTTTAACTACTCTCTAATGGATGGCGAATGGAGTTTTCAACAGCTATCATGAATGGATAAGAACTTCATGCATTGTGTAGATTGAGAAGTAAGACTTGTAATTGAGGTATGGGAACGTATTGATAGTCAGAAATAACTTAAGTTTTTGAGTCTTTAAGAATAGCTTGTGCAATATTTAAAGGGTTAGAGCATTACATAGGTTGAAATAAGTTGACTAGTTCCTCCAACAACTTGACTTAGAAAGCCTATTATATCTTGGTGCAAAATGACTCTACAAAGTCCGACTAGCACGTAGAAGTGAAAATGGAAATAGGGATAAGACATTGTCACGTATTTTCATTTACCTAGGAATGAAATGATTAGTAGAAAGGGAGTTTGAGAATCATTTCAATGATCAGTGTTTGCGAGAATTGAAAGACAAAATTGGGCAAAGGTGGAACAAAATGAAAGAGAGATCTCAAGAGTAGCTTGAGGGGTCAGATGGAATACAGATAAATTGAAGGTGAAGCCTCTTGTTTCATAATATTTTGTAAATATTTGTAAGTTTCTATTCATATTTATAAAGAACAACAATAAAAAATAGACTTTCTAAGAGATTAAAGATGATCCTTATCATATAGTGAATAGTCCATTGGGTCTTATAAACACCAATAGAGTAAAGAGATTGAATAGACCCCAAGGTGAATAAAGAGAACTATAGAAGTTAAATCTGATTAGAGATGAATAGACAAGTGAGATTGGGTAACAAATAAATAATAATGAGATTGTTATCATTTTATGGTATCAGAGCTTGGTAGCTCTTTATAATTGCTTTAGAGATTGGTGTAAGCTCTTTAGAAATTTAATAATTGTTTAAAGTATAGTAGTGTAATAGGATCTTTAGAGCACAGATTACTCTTGAAGATAAAAATTTCGGCAAAGTTATTTAAAAGGTTTATTTTTACTGTTTTGTGTAGGCTCAGATGAATAGATCATTCTCTCATAGAAACCAGGTAGAGAACCAAGCAAAAGGAATCAAAACATAAGGAAAGATACAGTATCTACTCGTGAAATCAGTCAAGGAGGATGGAGCTCATAGAATCTCAGAGACATGTTGGGCCATCATAAATCTATTAATATGCTTTTGAAAAGAACATTTTGTCAATTTTTTTGGCATTTTAATGTTTGTAATATTTTGATGAATACAGTAGATAATATGGACATAATTAACTTAAGAGTTGGGAATGTTGCTTTGATGATTATTTAAATACTAATGCTATAGTGAGTTGCTTATTGGTCTTTATAGGGAAAAGGAGAAGGCAGTCAAAGCCTAGAAAGGCTTAAGAAGAAATTGGAAAAGCTAAGGAGGCTTGAAGAGGTGAAGAGCTAGTGAATCTTAATTGAAGAGCACAGAGGTTGAGAGAAATCCAATAAGGAAGCTTGGATTAACTATTAAAAGGCCAAGGTGAAAAATACTTGGATGAGACAGGAAAGATGGAGCAAGAAGACTTGCTCAAGATAGTGAAAGATATGTTTAAGGAACTGCCAATAAGTAAGGACCAAAAGAAAGAGAAAGATTGAATGAAGAAACATAAGGAGGAAGAGTTACCAAGAGAAGTAGCTCAGATAAAGTAGTAGCTAGCCATGATAAAACTCATGGTAGAAAGTATGTAGGACCTATGGAATGGATGGGCCATGAAGAAGAAGAAAGTGAGATGGCCCATTAAACATATAAGAGATAGAAGAAGAAGGCAAAGGATAAGAATTGCCTTGAAGAAAGAATTGAAGATGCAGTGTTAGAAAGAGGAAAAACTCAAAAAAGAAGAGATTTTTAAAGAAATTCAGAAAGTAGGAGAACAAAAGCAGTAAACAGCCACTACCACTCAAGAGTTTAAGTGGCCCAAATTTTTTATATCTAATATTGCTTTTGATGCTTTTTTTCAGGTAAAATAGTTAGTTATAGAGATGGAGATGGAGTCATGAAGAATGAAGAATGAAGGAGGATCACTTTTAGAGGTAGTGCTTATGATAGTACATGAAGACACAGAGGCTTGTTGTAAGCCCTCAATAGTTGAAGATGATCATGAAGATCATCTTCACATCCATTTAAAGGAATTGAACAAATAAGAAGACACAATCCTCACTTAGGAGGATGACAAAAATGAAGACCCTAAAACTAGAGACAACGAGTTATAGAGTGAAAAATCAAGTTATAATACAAAGAAATCAAGTTTTAATTTTAACATTGTTATAGAATCTAGCCAAGATTTATGGACTCTTGATGAATAAAATGGAGATAAGGCTAAATTTAAAGCCTTAAATATTGAATAAGATCTCTTCAGAGAGATAGAGATTTAAGAACAACAAGTTGCAGATAAATAAAATTTGTTAGGAGAGAAACAAAATAATATTTTTATATATAGGGATATGGAATAGCTAATGGAAGAGATGATAGATTTAGATAATGCCATAATAGTGAAGAACATGACAAGAATTTTCCTAAAATAGAGTTCATGGCTAAATTTATAACACTCTGAATATCAATATGTAGTCCCCCAACTTCCTACTTATGCCCCAACTCATTAAGTAACTATTGTAACCAAATCACCTCCTTGTTAGCCTCTGTAGTATAAACATACTTAGCCTCTATGGTTGATAAAGCCACAACCTTTTATATCTGGTAAATTTAACTAAACGATGTATCCTCTATAGTAAATACATAACCTATCATACTCGTCCTACTAACAACATTCTAGGCCATATCTCAATTCACATAACCATGCAAAGTGATGTCTGATCCATCAAAACATAATGTTGTACCCATGGTTCCTCACAAATATCAAAGAATCCATTTCACTACTTACTAGTGCTCATAACCTAGATTACTCATGTACCTACTTACTACTCCCACTACATGTGTAATATCTATCCTAGTACATACCCTAGAAAACATCAGGATACCAACCACTAATGAGTAAGGTACCTTGGACATTTTTAACTTTTATTCTTCTATTTTAGGACATTTCTCCTTTGATAATTTGAAATGGCTTTCCAAAAGAGTCCCAATTAGCTTAACATTATGCATACTAAACCTCTCCAAAACTTTTTTCACATACTTTTCTTGGGATAAGATCAGCTTCTTCTCCTTTGTGTCTCGAGTTATCCTCATACCAAGGATTTGTTTCACTACACCCAAATCCTTCCTAGAAAAGGAATCACCAAGTTTCTTATTGAGTACTTAAATCTATTGCATGTTCTTTCTTGCAACTAACATTTAATATACATACAAGCATAGGATAATATATTTACCATCCTCAAATCTCTTGACATACACACAATGGTCAGAATGACACATGGAGTAACCCTATTCCAACATAAAATTGTCAAAATTTTTATACCATTGTCATGGAGCTTATTAAAGTCCATACAAGCTCTTTTTTAATTTGCACACTAATTTCTCCTTTCTTTCAACACCATAACCCTATGGTTTTTCCATATATAATTCCTCCTCCAAATCACCATGAAGGAATGTAGTCTTCACATCTAATTATTCTAAATGCAAATCCTCTACTGCAACTATACCAAGCATATTTATAATAGAAGTCATTTTAACAACAAGAGAAAAAATATCATCAAAATCAATACCTTTCTTCTATACAAACCCCTTGACCACTAACCAGGCCTTGTACCTTTTACTTTCACCATCCTCTTCTTTGATTTTATATACCCACTTATTTTGAAATGTTCTCTTACCCTTGACTAGATTTACCAAATCCCACGTCTGTTTCTCCATGAGAGAAATTTGTTATTCTTCCATGGCTTGCTCCCACTTCTTCCTAGAATTTGTCTTCATTACTTCTGTAAAACATTTTGGTTCTGCACTATTAGTAAGTAACAAATAACTCAAAGATGGGGGAAAATGTTTAGGAGATTTTCTTACCATAAAATACCTTCTTACTATATGATTTTGGGGTTCTTATGTAAGAGGTTCCTAAATTGTCTCCTTGGACACTTCACCATTCATAATATCATCCAACACTGTGTGCTCTTTTTGTTCCTATTCCTACAGTTGATCCTTATACATTACTTTTTCTTTAAAGACAACATCCCTAAAACATAATATTTTCTTGTCTCTAAGACTCCAAACTCAAAAATCAAAGTCATCCTCACCATAACCAATAAAGGTGCATCTCTCAGATTTAGCCTCTAACTTGGTCCTATCCTTCTTGGGAACATGAAATAATGTGTCACATATAAAGACCTTAAGAAAATAATAATTAACTTTTTTACCAGACCAAGCTTCCTCAGATATGCCTCCATCTAAAGGCACTAAAGGTCCTCTATTAATCAGATATATTGATGTGTTAACTGCTTCTACCCAAAACATTAGGGGTATCCCTACGTGCAACCTCATGCTCTTAACACGCTCCATGATTTTCATGTTAATCCTCTTTGACACTCCATTCTATTGTGGTGTTCGTAGAACCATCCTTTGCATATGAATTCCATTCTATGAATAATAATCATCAAAGGGTTTTCTACAATACTCACCTCCATTATCTGACCTGAGACATTTCAACTTGAGACTTGTTTCATTCTCAACTAAAGCTTTCCATCTCTTGAATGTTTCAAACACATCAGATTTATTCTAGATGAAATAAACCCAAAATTTCCTAGTTGCATCATCAATAAATGTAACATAATGATTTAAACCACCAATAGAAGATACTTAAGCTGGCCCCCATACATTTAAGTGAACCAACTCAAACTTATTCTCCTTCTTTGTAGGTCTAACCCTTAAGAACTTATCTCGCTTCTACTTCCCATACACACAATCATCATAGAAGTCTAAATCAACTAGTTTCAATCTAGGTAACTTGTCTTTCAAGATCTCCATGCCCTTCTGGCTCATATGATTGAGCCTGTACTGCCACAAAGTTGCATCTCCATTTGTAGCAACTAAATTATAATGATCAACACTACTAGTCAAATACAAAGTTCCAATTTTCTTACCTCTCACAACCACAAGAGCACCCTTGGTAACTTTCCAAGAGTCTATTGAAAACATCATTGAACAACCCTCACTGTCTAAATGTCCCACTAAAATTAAATTTTACCTTAACTATAGGATATGTTTGACATCCTTTAGTAGCCTTGTGTTTCCATTCTACATTTTCACCTAAACACAACCTTTCCCCACTATACTAGATGGTTCATCATCACCAAGATAAACATGTCCAAAATATCCTTGAACATAATCCATAAAATAATGCCTATGTGGGGTGGCATGAAAAATAGGCCCTGAATCTAATACCCAAGATTTAGAAACATTATTCAAGGAAATAATTAAAGCATCCTGACTAATTTTACATATTTTCATATTTACCTCTTTGGTCTCCTCATGTTTGGTCTTCTTGCCCTAAAGTTCCTAACATTCTTTCTTTGTGTGTCCACTTTTCCCATAGTGTCAGCACACCATCTCGGTTCTAGATTTAGATCTTCCCTGACCCTTTAACTTTCAAAGGTTTCCTTTGCTTCTATTCTTTTATCTCTCTCTAGTCTCCATCATCAAAGCATTCCTTGAAGATGATTCCCTAGTACTCTTCCTTCACATTTCCTCACTAAGAATCATACCTATAACATCCTCAAATTTTAAACTTTCCTTATCAAGGATGACATTACTCACAACTATAACCAGGATATCCCAACTATCTGGTAAGGAGCACAAAATCAATAAATCCTTAACTTCATTTTCAAATTTAATACCAATGAAAGTTAGCATACTCGTAACCATATTAATATTATTCAAATGATCAGCTACAGAACCATTTTTAGACATTTTCATATTAAATAACATTTTCATACAAAATATTTTAATAGAGGTAGAGGGTTTTTCGTATAACTCTCCTAATTTCTTCATTAGACCAAATGTAGTCATCTCCTTTGAAATATTGAAGGCAATCAAAGATGTAAGGCACAACCGTATAACTCCCAGTACTTTCCTATCGAGCAAATTCCAAACTACCTAATTTATACCTGAAGGTTCACCTATTTTACCCATCAAAGGGAGATGAAGATCCTTTTGAAACAAGTAATCTTCCATCTACATCTTCTTCAGTCCAAAATTTTTCCTATTGAATTTTTTAACTCTAGATCTGCCATTATCTACCATAGCTCCCACTCAAGTTAATATCATTCCCTGTAATTCACCACTTTAGTAAAACCACTAAAGCTAGATCTAATACCAGTTTTTAGGAATAAGTTATTAAAATTAATTAATTATGCAATAATATACAACATAGAAATCATTCCTCAAAATCTCAGAAGCAAAGACATATGGAAGAAAAATTTAGATCTAAGAAAAAACACACACATAACACTGATATAACATGGTTCACCCAATGTGGGCTATGCCCACCAATAATATCTTAATAATATTATAAACAAGAGTAAAAAACAACTCTAAATAAAAAACCTCTCACAGAGACAATTTTCTCTACCCTGAATTCATGCCAAAATTCCTTAGATGTAAAGCTAAACCTCAAAACTGATCACACTAATCGTAGAAAGAATGCGGAGCTCAAAACTCAGTGTAAAATGCAATAAATAATGCATTACCCACCTCCCATATTTATACTTTTCAAAAATCCCTTGAAAAATGTGCTATAACCATAAGGATAACCATATCCCCACAAAATAAGGGAGGTTTCAACCACATAATATCCTAATTCTCTCAACTCCTTTAAATCATAACCACTTCCCAAAAACATCACACAAAAAAATGGAAGTGGTTAAAATTCATCCCACCATTGTAAACAGTAAATATTTCATGTCAAAATTGTCCTAGTAATTTTATTTTTACCTCAAGGGTGTTAAAACGAACTCTACATTTAATATTGAAAGGGCATTGCAAGTGGATGAAGTAAGAGTAATGGTCTTTTAAAGAAAAACCATATCATAGGTAAATTTTACTAGTTGATGTTAGGAGATATGATGCCCTTTTGAGGGGACATGTTGAAAAGAATGAGCCAGATGGCCACTTGAAAGAAGAAATGATGGGCAGGATGAGATGGGTAGATGATGGTATGAGATGCTAGATGTGGGATATAATATAAAGAAGATGAGGTCAATGTTGATCCATGAGCTAAAAATTAATAATGATGCCCCTGACAAGGACACATGCATTAGGAATGGAGATTATGGTTGTTACGATTGTTGACACATCACAAAGAGGAATCAACCATAACAGGATGATGATAAGATTAAAGGGCCACAAGCTTTAGACTTATCCCAAGCAAGGACTCATGCAAGGGAGAGCTGTTGGCCAAGATAAGAATGATGATTTTATAATATTAAGGATTGGTGTAGCTCAAATATAAATTGATCAAGATGACGTTACTGATGATAGAGAATAATTGATATGATCAAGTGACCAAAGGGATTGGGATGAGGATGGATGATAGGGATAGTGGCCAAACTATCCTTGGGTCCAGAAACATGGCCAAGTGTTGCTTATGTAGTCTAAAAGGACCTTAGGATGATGTATTTATGACTAGGAGATGTCTATGATGATGCTTAGTGATTATAAAGTGATGATGATAAGGATGATTAGGATTGTTAGTAATAGAGATTTAGATGATGAGATGAGGATGAAAGATTTAATGTTAGTTGGATAGATTGAGAGGATTAGATTAGTAATGGAAATAAGGATGATGAGATGATTAGATGAATGATGAGGGTTGGTGTGATCATCCATCACAATGTCATAAGGCTCATCATATTCTAAGTAATCCAAAAATATAGCACTTCACAAGATGCCCCATGATATAAGCATGACCAAGAGGACATTGTGCCAAAGTGCAAATGAAAATAGTGAACTCTATATCCTTGAGGGCACTTTTTGTGTCCTCATAGAATCCTCATTCATTTCTCAAAATACATGATGTAAACAAAACATAAAACAAACAAGATATATACATGATATGCAGACAAGACAATCAATACAAAACAAGTAACACACACAAGTATCTACATGCAATGTCATAATGTTTTGCCTAATTATAAGATGGGTGATTGGGTGATGGGTTGGATGATCACGATGTGATTGTGGACTTAGGATGGACTTGGATTTGGATAGGGTGATCAAGATTAGGATTAAGCTAAGATGTTTCACCTAGTTTAGGATGGAAGGATGGATGATGTGATGATGTATTTGAATACTAACTTGGTCTTAAAATCAGATTGAAAATTGGTTGAGGATGGGGATGGAACAAAGTGATGACCAAGGATTACCAATATATGAGGCCTTAAAAGGATCCAATCTAGTAAGAAGACTAGGAGACAATGATGGGATCAAATAGCTTTCATTCTAGCAAAAGTGATTGGATGGGTGCTAGACATGAAGAGGCAATGATAAGGACAATGATGGGATCAAGTACCTTCCACATTAGCAAAGAGGTGATTTGGTTGGTGCCAGGTATGAAAAGGCCTTGATAGGAAGTGATGGGTGCTAGATTAAAATCTTGAAAAAGTGATGTGTGCCAGCAATACTTATCCAAAAGGAGGATGTAATGATGGGTGACCACTTAGGACTAGATTCTAAGACTAAAGGTGGTATATAAAGATGGATGGATAGGAAGATAGGATATGGATGGATATGGATGTGAAGAGGGGATTGGGAACAAGATAATACATGTTGGACTAATATTTTTGGCTTTTTAAAATTTTATTATTTTTAGGGATTTTTTGGATATGTATATACACTATACAAATGGGATTACTAGCAAAGGTAATACCAATCCTAGCAACTAGGAGAAGGGTGGAGGGATGATGGATGGGATGATAATGGATGACGATGATGGTGGCCAAGGGTGAATGGACTAGGGATAGCCAATGACCATGTCATGAAGGAACCAAATTTTTATGGGTCTGAGTGTTCATTGGAGGATATTCCAATATGGTTTGAGGATAGTTATTAAGACACCTTTCACTTCCTTAAGAAGGAAGGAGAAACATAATATGATGCATGATATGATGATGGATGATGGAGGGGATGGACAAGGGATGTAACAAGTGGGATGGATGGATGAGGATATGAAATAAATGGATTTTCCCCCATGTATTGAGGAACAATGTGGAAAAATTACTTATTCTACCATGATTTCATAAACCAATTTTCATCATGGTACTTGCCAAAGGCACTAGAATACTAGTGTTCACCATTAGACTAATGATTTTTTCTTTCTTTATTTTTATTTATTTTAGATGGAATCTCAATTTATTATATGATGGTCATGATGCAAGGTGTGGTCACTTGATGGATCATTTACCCAACATCTATTCTATGATGGATGCTAGATATTAGGATGTCCTAGTGGCCTTTAGTGATTCTTGATGGTGACCCTTCCAGATATCTAGACCAGGTGTTTTTATTGCCCCTAGGAGAGACAATGTTAGCTAGTTTAGTGATGTGGGGTATGGATTCAATTAGATCTTTATTTTGATATATGGGACTTGAATGGATGATAGGATCAAGATATGATGGTGTGATGGGTGATGGAGGATTAGGACTAAAATGAGTGATGGGATCATGATAGGATGGGGTGATGGGTGATGGTTGATGGAGGATTAGGACTAGCAGTCACATTCATCATTTAGGGTGCTAGACTTTCTTAATTTGATTGGTGTCATGTGATAAAAGACAATAGGGGATCCAAGACACTTTGACTTTATGGCTCATCTTTGATCTGAGTATTTTATGGATTATCATCCATATGATTTTAATCATTTGACAATATTTGATTTTGACTAGCCCCTAGTGTCATATTTTGGGCTTCACCAGGGGATATTGACCTTTGACTTGATATACAGTGATTATTTTGACTTTGATAGTCTCCTAATGCCAGATATTAGGCTTCACTAGGAGAAGACATTTTGGATAAAGCCAATGCTTTGACTCTTCTTGATTTTGACTGATGGGATAAAATATTACTTGATTATGATTTATGACTTTTGGAATATTATCTTGGACGTTTGGATTGGTGTCACATATTATATTACTCGAGGAAGGGTCCAACGATGAATGCTTTTGTTCATCCTTATGGAGGGAAGTGATTAAATGATCATCAATGGGGAGAAAAGGGTCCATGATGCATGAAAACGGTGGTGAGGACATGATGAGATCAATGAGTGGTGATTAGGTAGAATAGTCTTCATAGGGGTTCCTAGGAGACCCAATTTCATCATCAGAGAAATTCTCCTCAAGGTCAACAAAAGGATCACTAGGACTAGCTATAGTAGACACATTCAAAAGAGGATAAAACTCACTATGATAATTTTTTATAGATAAAGTTGCAAGAACTCATTTATTATATCATCGTCTAGAATGGAATCCAAAGATATGCCTATTAATGAATAAGAAGTATCTAGATTATAGGTATCCTCTAAAACATAGGCATTATCAACATAATTGAGGGATGATGTTTTTGATGAGTAATCTAATTTGGATGTGGGTGTTGAACATGATCTTAGAGAAGATAAGACCTCATATACTAAATTTTAAGTTGACTCTGATGCATAAGATATAATGTTATCATTTGTATATGCATTGTTCACTATTGACCTCTCAATAAGGGTTATTTGAGGTGATGGTTGAGATGGAGATGATGGATGAATTATGGGTTTGACAATGATAGGCTCATGGAGGGACTTATGAGAGGTGGGGGGACAAGGATCATGGGAAATAGACTTAGATTTGATGGAGGATTTTTTGAGGATGAGAGGATAATGTAGGACAAGTGTGGTGTCTTAACCCTGGCTTGGAAAGGGAAAAGCTTGATCATGATTGGGAAGGGAATCTTGGAATTCCTCTTTTTATTCACTCAGGGATGTTTACGAATCTAGTTCATCATCAATTATTATATCACCATGATTGATGAGGTCTTGGACATATTCTTGGAAAGGTCAACATCGATTAATGGTATGCCCCTAAGTTTGGTGATATGCACAATATTGGTTATATTTATACCAATAGGGCTTGAGTTTGGTGGGATCAAGTTGTTAGATGGGTGGATAGACCATAATATTGGTGGTGAATAATTTTTTGAAAAGTTATTCCAAGGATATAGGAAGGGGATTATAACGACCCACTTTTCTTTGTGGCTTAGACATGGAAGCAATGGACTTATGATCAGATGGTTGTGGTTATGACTAGGTGGATGGATTCAAGGTGGACAAGATTAGATTCCCTTTTATAGTATGGGAATAGGTATATGGTGGTTTATGAATAGTAGATGGGGGATTGGTGTGGGAATCACATGAAGGGTTTTGGATGGGAGGTGCAATGAGTTGAAGAGGGTCAACACCTTCAGGGAATCATACACCCATCATAATGATCTTCAAGAGGATCTCATCTTTATGGGAATGTATGTATTTGTCAATGAAAATGGGGTCTAGTTCCATGGTGATGGTTGATAGATGATGGATGATGTAGGTATGATAAGGATTGGATAAGGTTCTTGAACCAAAAAAGATTGAAAGAACTGAGCTAGTATGATAGGTAATGATGGACATGAGATAGGAAAATATATTAAGGACTACGATGAAATTTTAGAAAATTAGTTTAATAAGTGTGAAAAACCTATCAAAAATGTCTCATTTTCAAGGTAGCAAAAAGGATTGGGGATATGATGGGTTCCTAGATTCAAACTAGCAAGAGGATGTTCTGATGGGTACTAGTTATGAATAAGGCAAGATTATTGGACTAGGGATGATTGATAGTTGATGGGTTTGCTAGATTGAGACCAACAAAAGTGACAAGATGCTAACAAAATATTGATTATGATATGGTATTTTACCAAGTGGATTAGTATTATAGGATGGTGATAAGATAATAGGATAATAGGTAGATAAGATTATAGGATGATAGGGGGATTAGGATGATAGGATGATATGACTAGCTCAGAACCTTAGACCCAATTTGATCAAGATGGGATAGGGTAGGATTAGGTCATGAAGGCAATTAGGATAATTGAATAAGGATAAATGTGATGATAGGTGATGATGAAATGTTAAAGGGGTAATGAAAGGTGAATGGTTTAGACCCATATGTGACTTAGAAGATAACTAAGATAAGATAAGGTCATGAGTAGATGGGTGATGAAGGTAAGGTCAAGACAAGTGATCAGGTATGGATTTAAGATAATTTTAGGATGTAATTAAGGTGTGACTAAAAGTATATATGAGAGAACAAATATATGTACAAGGGAATGAGACTAGGATATACAATATGATGATTAGGATGGTCAATGATAAGGATATATGGTTAGAATAAGATGTGATTGAGATAATATTGTAGATGGGATTAGACAATGGATACAAAATGGTGATTAAGATATGTGATTTGATGAGGTGATATGTAGATATGGATATAATAGGAGGGGATGGATAAGATGGTGATTATGCAAGGATGTACAAGATAATGGGATATGGTGAGATTAGGAAGGGATAAGGTAACTATGTTAAATGGGTGATGATGTGGACTTGGGTAAGGTTATAAGATATGATTGGGGGTAAGGGTATGACTAAGGATGAATGGGTATAATAAAGAAGAGGATATATAAATAGACTATGTACAATTATGACTAGGATATACAAAATGAGATGTCGGTGATGGGATTGTGGATCAAGATGAGGATGATGACAAGGATGTATAAAAAAAGGTGGTAGGGGAGATATGTATAAATTGATAGAATTATGAGGATAGAATATACAAGAGGATATGTGTAAAGGACCTAGATAAGATATAGATGGGTAAATGGCTGACTCAGCTCAAAAATAGTATGGGTTTAGTACAACACACACCCAAGCACACAAACCAAAACCTAATATTATTAAACTCAAGAATGTGTAACTTAATGCCCATACAATCTAAAGGCTACACAAGTGATGTTGAAGTCTAGTGACCCATTATAGAATAACCGAACCCTCTCGACCTTGCATGCACTTGATGGTTACTTTAGCACTGATATTGATGCATTTAGTGGAATAACTATTACTACTAGAAGGTCCTATACTAGGCTAAATAGTCTCTCTAGGGGTGTCCCTAATATATGTGATGGTACATTGGGGCCCAAGTCCATATAAGGTATTGTCTAATGCCTAGTTTAGAGAATTAACTCTTCCCCTTCATAGATGACCTATATGGGGTCAACTACTTAGCCTAATGATAGCTATCCATGATTGTTATACTTTGTTAGAACACAATGTTTGGTTAGTGTGTGGTGATGAAAATCATAACACTAACCCCTATAGACTAAGCCTGTGCATGGGTGTCAATTCCATGTCACATGATATCCTAGGGGGAAGAGGTTAATAAATAGACAAATACATGATATTATTAATTAATTGATCTAATTACCTATGTGTGTTTTTACATGATATGATAAATTAGTATATACAAATAGACATTGAAGATATATACACACACAATATTAAATAAGTATTTACAAGATACTAAAAAGAAAATGATACACTGAAATCTAAGACAAAATATAGAAGATGGCACCCCTCTTACAATCACAAAAGTTAGATATCCAATGGGGTGCCAAAATATCTAAGGGACTTGAAAGAAAAAGGTTAATAATATGACTTTCTACAATCCCACAAGACCCTACAATATCATGAGTGCATAGGTAAATCCTGTGACTAGAATGTACAATCCTACAATTGGGGTGTCAATCCTATGAATAGCTAGTTGTAGGTTTACAAACCATTGGAAAACTATCATGGTTAGCCACAACACTGTGATCATTTGACAATCACACCATTGAGAATGATAAATCCATGATTGGATATGAATTGATAGTAGTTATTTTGTCGTAAACCATAGAACTATGACTCAGATTGATAAACCTATGACTAGCAGCAAAATGTAATTAACAATATTCTAGTTTGTAAAAAAATAGTCTATATATGACCTAAAAAAAGACTTAAAAATATTTACAAGGCCCTCCTATTAAATACAATATTTGATGATAAAATATGTTACAAAATCCTATCACTAATCTAAAATAGCCTAAATTACAATGCCATGATTAGGTATGACAATTCTTCTATTCACAGGTTAAACTCGTGACTGACATAGTTGTGGTATTGTCAAACGGGGTCCAAGAAATTTATGTGATGGGATTTTAGGTAATCAGCTCCCTATTAAACCCCTTGTGAACCCTACAAGACATAAAATACCACCTGTTAGTAGCTATTTACAGGTATAGAGAGTGATGAAATACTTGGATAGAGGGATGCTCAAATTCTCAACAAAAAGACAAAACCTCTCTAAATTTATATTTTTGGTCTTGAAAATTTCTTAGACAGATCTTGAAAACATTGAAAATGATTATTCAAAGGGGATAGAGGTAGTTTTTTACCAGTTTAAGTCTATAGGATAATACCACGATTGAAAATGGTGATCCCATGATTACTAGGGCAATCCCATGACTGGGAGAGTCATGGGTTTGCCAAAAATGTGTGATGGGTTTCTCTATGGGGGATTTCTCCTTTACCTTCAAATAGAAGTAGAAATAATAGACAACACATCTATAACAATAGAGGGATAGCACAAAAATAGGTTAAAATATGAATGTTGCTGTAATTTTTGACAAAATGTGCACCAAAATTTAAGCTCAATCAAATATCATCAAAATGAAAATAAAATTCAAAACTTGATGGCACCAATAAGAATGGATAGAGGAGATAAATTAGAACTAGTAGAAAATTCTTACCATTCTCTTTACCTTCTTATGTCTCAATTATAGGATTTGAATGCATGTGATTAGACTCAGATAGACTCCCTAATAGCTTGATATTGCATTGTGATAATGGATGCTTGATGGTTGATTAGGGACTTGCTCACAAGATCTCTAGAATGATTTTGGCATGGTTTTGGTATGATTTCTCCAACTTTCATTTTAGCAAGGTTTTGGTATGTGTTCTCAAGTTGGTTTAAGGGTGGATGGAGAGGTTGCCTATATAGATTTTAGGAGGGAAAATCAAGGGTTGTTATTTTAATTTAGGGAGATGAGATCAATGGTTAGAAATTATCAAGGGATATTAAATTCCTTGGGAAACCTCTAGAAATAGAGGTTTCTAGAGACTTGGAGGGAAGTCTTCAATTCGAGAGACTTGTCCATTATCTTATAGATAATAGAGGATTAGGTGGGGGTTAGATGAGATATTAGGTGAGTATTAGAGACATATGTCTATAGGGAAGGCTAGGATGTAGGTTAGTAGGTGGGTAGGTGGGGTTATGGGAATTTTAAATTCTCATATAATGGATAAATACGATTAGATTAGGATAGTGGGATATTTAGAATAATTAATGAGGGAATGAGATGAAATAAGGTTAGTGAATGTAGGATAATGGAAAGGGGATATTAGATAAATGGTTAGAAATAAGATAAATTAGTGGGGTAAAATAGGTTAAGTGTAATTAGTGTCGACTAATAGGAATATTAGTCAACTATAATGAAGCAAGAGATTTTAAGTGCATACAGACATGTTATGTATAATTTATTTGTTATCTTAAAACTCCTAAATAAGATTCTATGTAAATCATACAAGAAGGTTTATTATTTTTGTACATATAAATAGATGAGTGATAGTAATAATCTTTATAAATATAGAATATTGAAAATCATATACTTGTAGATACTAAAAGTTGATTATATATATCATCTCGGTCTTTTACAGTTGAAAAATATCTATTACAACTCTACCCTTCAGTTCTAAGACCTTTGTATTGCTTAAAATCTCACGCTCACTATTTCACTCTGCCTAACTACATATATTATAGATTGATACTATCATTTTGATGACATAGTTCACCTGTAAATTAAAAAAATCTTAAAATATGATATATATCCTTCACTATCAGCTACAAACCTTCCAGATTTTTCTATCCTAATAAATTCTACCATTTTATGTAGAGATCAAGTTAAATTTTAGTGTTTATTCTTCATTAATTGATGAATATTTTGGTTTTATAAACTGGCATTTGGCTATTTTATTAGGTGGTGAACAATGTGGATTCACCTAAATTATCTAGGTATAAGTTAGTTTTTCAAATTGGCTTGCCTATTGTTTAAAATAAATTTCATATATATAAATATAATTTGCCACTCCATCAAAGGTCAATATGAGTTTATTCACCATTATATGTAATATATAACTATTTAAGGACCAAATTTCCAAAGCATTTAGGCATAGCTACTATCTACAATGTAACATCCCCACTGGAATCTCTCTAGAAATATGAGAATTATTATTTTTAATCAAACACATATACCATAAATAGATTTCACCATGAGAATCTAATATGAGATAATACAAAATACTCTAACTGTGAAAGAAGTAAATAAAGCATAATACATCATATATCATTGATCTCTAATATTATGAGAACACATCATAATGTAGATATAGAAAGTAATTACATTAACTCAAACATGACTGATATAAGTATACAATCACTGTTATTAATGTATAATAAATAATTAATTAAAACTATTCATAATAATATTTCAATAATAAGTACAATACAATACAATGTATACATAAGATACATGGCTTTGTAGAGCATAGTTCCTAAACTCTAGTATTTGTGACAGTCTCAAGTGTCATCTCAAAAGTAGTACTGCTATGGGGAGGGAGAGCATCATCTGAGTGTGTTTCCACACTAACCATGGACCAACTATCCCTCAAACTAATCCCATCTGGAAATGACCCTCTTTTCATGGATGAGTAGATAGTGAAAGTGCAAGAATCCAAAAAACAAACAAGTACCCGTGTGTTGTATGATTTTTAAAAATAAATATGTAGTGTATCATAGAAAGCCCATTTTATTGTAATATATAGCAAAAACATGTAAATCACACTCATGAAATGATAATGTTTCACTAAATATACTGTGACCAAATTTTTAAGAATAATAAATAATAGAGATCTATAGATAAATTAAATTCATACGCACCACTTGATTGGATTGACTTCATTTGGAATTATGATGCTAGTAAGCCAATGAATCTCATCTCACTCCTTACTCAATATCAATAATGTAAGATTGGTAAAACATAATTTAACCAAAATAGTCTTACAATTTACATCCTACTAGTAATCACATCACATAACATAATAAACACATGATTAATCAAAGCGTACATTTATTCCATCAAACGTAGGAATGAATCTCACATTATTATCTATCCCATACTAAAAATAATAACTATAGTTTTTACCATCTAATTAAAATACATAATTAACTGTAGATTCTAATTATCACAATTCACTGCTAAACATACTACACCTTATCATAACCCATATTACCATTGTCTAATGTTTTCAAGAATATAACTACTAAATATTGTAACTAGTCAAATAAAGTAGTCATAAATCCATGAAAACAATAATTTCTATTCAAGTAGCCAGATAAACCAAAATAAGTTCTAATTCATATGAAACATAGAATACTCTATTTTAGCATTGTTATACTCTCAGGGATTGTATGTAGGCATACACAAAATTCTATAATGTAGATTATAACCACCCATTGAACTATAGTTTAAAAGATCACACACCTATGTTAATAATCCTAAGTATGCCTATGTTATTTTTGAGTATAACATTAATAAATCATAATTACATAGCTTTATATAATTCTATATCCTTACAATAGGTTTGTACCACAAGCTACATATAATAAGTGATCCCTAGCATATTGTAAGCTATCACAAGATAATAAAAGACCACATTGAGTTATTATACCTATTATGTCTTATTAAATTATATTTTTAAGATTTTCAAAAAATTATAACTACAGTCTTTTATATCCCATGTAAATTTTTCAACAACCCTTTGTTCAACTATCGGTTTCAATAAGGAAATATAAATAACTGATCAAATACTCAAGTTGAGGCTATGAATATGTTTTCCTAATTAAATTCATCATTTGGCTATGGCTACCTCATCCAAGGTTCTTAAATCAAGGTAAGCCTATTATTCTAAATCTTACTTTAAGATCAATTTTATTGATCATTATTTATAAACCCCATTTGTATTTTAATAATTATTATAACACATTAATATATAATGAAAATAATCATTACAAATCTCAATATAGAATTAGTCAGACCATAATCTTAACATACTAACCATCATCAAAGTTCACTATGGTCATTTATGCTTAGTGAGACATAGTTGTGTTATAACTTAATTCTCGTATGATTAATCTTTAATTCCCATGTAATTAAAATATATATACCATATTAAAGTTTGAGTTATTATAATTTAATAATTACATCTCAATTATTAATATAATTAACACTTGCCACTATTTTAAATTACAATGATGCTCATATATATTCAATTAACAAAACAACAAAGCCAATATTAATAATGCATCAACTTCATATATATATTATATAAGCTGTGTATTAATTGTAGTGACTCATTACACATTGAACAAGCTAGGATATAACATCAATAATTTATTTATATATCATATTGGCTAAGGATTAATTATACAATGATTCTTTTAGGTATTATAGTTAACAATATTCACTATTAAAGTTTAGTGATGCCATTATTGGACTATATTACACATGCTATGACTAAAATATATTTTGTCTCAATAACTATCACATAGGCTGGAAATTATATAGCAATGCCGCTATATTTTAATTAGAAGTTGATAAATGGTTACAACACAGACATTTAAATGGCTAGAAAATAAATATGCAATGACCCCTCAAACAATACAGGCTATATATTAAAATGTACAATGACTCATACATATAATAAATTATGAGTACTAACTTCAACGATGCCAATATATTTTATAAATAAAAATACAATTATGGATTTAAGGTGATCTTAAAAAGTATACAACCAAACAATATACAGACATTTAATAATATGTAGAATTGGTCAAGATGCCAAGGCAAAGAATATTTACATAGTTATATCCTAGTTAATGTTACATATCAATGTAGTACCATAATCATTACATAATTTATATCCTAGTTATAATTATATATATACTGGTATAAGTTATAAAGTTTTAGGGTCTCAGCTATTCACCTAAGAAGATAGTTTTATGCTTTCATTCTGGTGAATATATAGATCATGTATGAGTCAATATGTCCAAACTTATCTTTTATATACTAATATGTATTTTTATTTTACACATATATTTAAATCAACTATCTAATGTAAGTAGTAATAAACACACTATGTTACCCATTTCATTATGCATTGTAACATGTGCTAACTACTGTGGTGTGTGTAGGGTTCTTGGTAGTTTCTCTATCATCCTGTAACATCTCCATCTACATCACTCTCTTTGATGATGCTCTCCCTCCATCACACTCTAAGGGATGAGTTCCCCTACATCAACCTCACAACAATCAAGTATATATATATATATATATATATATATATATATATATATATATATATATATATATATATATATATATATATAATGTAAACACAAAAACTACAGTTAACTCAGAACAATGCAAACATGTATCCTAAGTAATATTATACTATCTCATAACATCATATATCTCAAAACTTAGTCTAAAATATAACTAAATCAAATGTGTCAACTATAAATATCCACAGATAATCAAATAGTATGCTTAGCAAGGAATCAGGATGTAACACAAAGGCACATGTGTCTCTCACTAGGATAATTGTCACTAACCTACATTTTCACCCATCAAATAACAAATATGTCAATTGGAAGTGAAACTATCATTCACTAGTGTAGTTGTTGTAGGAAAACTATGGTGTCATGTGATAACTATTTTTTTGAATGACATCTATGTTGTTGATCGACATCAATGTTAGTGAATGACAATAATATTATCAAGTGAAAATAATGATATCGAGCGATAATAAAAATATCAAGTAATAATATAGATATAAAATAATAACATACCAATCATTTGACATTGTGGTTATCATGAGATATAATCCCTATCATTTAACATCAAAGGCCTATCATCCAAAAAAACTAACACCATCCATCTTTGAGTTTTTTGTATAGTCACATGTTATCATACCTTTTATGGTAAGTTATGTTTCACATGTTGATTTGTCTACATGCCTAAACATTGTCTATTAACTTTTTGAAGACTTTCAAAACACATATTTAGGAATTCACCAAAAAAAACCCCAAGTTTATTTCTATATGGGCCACAAAAATTCACCCTGGTATAGACACTAATGTCAATGTTAGTGTTTAATTTCCTTATCAAGTGCTTGTACCTCAAAAGTTATCTAAATTGAAAATATTTAAAATTGAATGGGTTGACCTATTTATCTTATCTAACCTTTACAAGAGATAATTTTATAATATGTGGTATAAATAGAAATCAAGGCATACTCATTATTCATCTAGTAAATACCAAACAAGCACTTATTTAAGATTATTCAATCAATTATAAAACTAAGTTATATTGACATATTATTTCTTATTTATATATTATTCATAGGATCAATCATGTTACAGGTCTAAATCATTCAAAGAATAAACCATGAGCAATGTGTGTCATGTTACAAGACAAATCATTATATTTCATTGCATATAACATATTTCACCCTTGTGCACATCAAGTCCAAACTTAGAGGAGAACTATATACGTTTAATGTATATGTAGTTAGTGCTCATTGACAAAGGGGTCCTTGAGGTTAGATCAACTTTGTGAGAAAACTAACCCATTTTGGGAATGTGAAATAACCTAAGGTGGAGAACTAGGGTTTGAGCTATACATAGTGATATATAGCCTGTGTGCATGATCCATATACATCATCAAAATGATGAAAAAAACCCTATCAAGCATATATACTCACTTATCAATAACAGAATATTGCGTACATGATAAAAGTGTCAAACCACAAATAAAAGTGTTAATACAAGTGTCTACATGTCAATAATACTGTTTAGGCCTCTAAAAATACTATTTTTAGAATTTGACAAATGGATCTTGAGCATAAATATTTTTGATTTCACACCTTCAAAACTTAGAACAACCTCCACATCTACAAATAAGCTAAGTATTATCTTTTTTTGTAATTATCAGAATATCAATTGAAATTATACTTTTTATATTTGGTAATATCATAGATTCAATATATTGTATTATCTAAATTAATATAATTGGCCTAATAAAAAATAATTTTATTCATCCATTTGATTAGGATATTCTACCCCATTTAACCCTCACACTAAAGAATTTAAAATGGATAAAATTTTGGTGAACCTGGCCTTTATTTTTCTGAGTGCAAACCTTTGATTTCCATAGGTTTTTTCTAATTTATGATAGTTTTAATTATTGTTTTAGTTTCGATTTATTCAAATTAGAACCAATATCTTTTATTTCATTTATAATTAATGGAAAATGTTAATCAAACATATTGTTTTCAAATGAAAGATAATTAGGCATTTATCAATCATCTAAGTGCTAATAAATACTTAATTAATGCATTTTTGTATGTTAAAAGAGATGCAATTAGTAAACATGTTAAGATTAAGGCATACACATCTATAAATGGTGGATCCTTAAGTGGTACTACTATAGATTCTATAATTGTAAAGCTCCTGATGGGCACAACATTAATTCCTACATTTAGTGGGTGCAAGGATTATGTTTTCCAAAAAAATTCCCCCAAGGACCAAAATCCTATTACAACATCTACCATGATGCTAATGAATGGTTCAAATAACATATTAATTTTAATGCCTATATCAACTCAAACAATTTTTAAATCCCCCTTGGTTAGTTCTCAAGTATTCAATCTCAATTCCAATCTATCTACTGAGTAAGCTCTCCTCTGAGTTATAAAATATTTGGAATATAAGGTTACCAATATTGAACAAAAATCTTAAAAGTCTCTTCATGATATTAATTCACAATATGTATTTCATAATCCTATTTCACCTAAAATATATTTTCACCATTTTCCGACTAGTTTTGTTCCACACAAGTTCACATTTTATGATGGCAAGGGTGATCCTAAACAACATCTTTGATATTTCCATGCAACATGCCTTGATTATGCTTCAAATGATAATATTTTGACAAAAATATTTATAAGGAGAATAAAAGACTATGATCTAAGATGGTTCTATTATTTACCACTATGAATACATAAATTATTTAAACCTCTGGTGAATCAATTTTTGGCACATTTTTATTTCAACATAACTGAAAAATGTCATATGCATAAAATAATAGGATGAAATAAGGAACCAATGAATATTAGTAGAGGTTTCTATAAAATCCTTCAAATCATGCTATATAGGGATAACTTGTGCATGAAGTAGAAAAAGTAAACATTTGATGGTAATTTATGATGAATATATTCATTAGAAGACAAAATAGATAAATGATGGATAAACATGGGTTTATTAAAATTTGAATATTTAGTATAAACTCATATGATCAACAAATTAAAGTAAACAAAGTAATAATTGTGAATAAAATAATGATAAAAGATACATAGAGAAACCATTTAAGAATTATATTTATTAATATCTATGACATTGAAATTATATCTAAATACAATTGTCTCTTTTATATAGTTTTACCTAGTGTTGTCTCTTTATATTCCAGCCTTTCAATATTCCCAAAAGGAGTGACTCTTCGCATTTTGAAGTCTATTATTATGCTTACAAAAGTCAAAAACATATAAAAATATTATAAATAAAAACAAAATAGGTGAAAATCACACACATGTGCATCAAATATACTCTTTGATTTTGATAAACCTGTTCTAGATTCAACACTTTCTTGGACTTAAACACTTGTCTCATCTCGAGACAAAGTCACAACAAACTATCATAATCTGAAGCTTGAGCTAAGAAATTGAACTAGAAATAAGAGTTATGGTTATCACTCTAGGTGTTGTTTACCATTTCTCACCCTTTACACACTACTTATCCACCCTTTCAAGTTTTAAACCAAGTAGTGTACTATCCTATTACCCTTTAAGGTTTTCAATAGACTAGATTGACCAGGTGGCTACCCTTTATAAGTTTTAAACCAATCTAGCCCCACTCTTAATGCTTAAGGCTATGCTAAAAAAATGTGCCAAAAAGTTGTGAAAACTACAAAATTATAACTACACAGTACTTACTATGTAGGTGGAAGTATGCTTTATGTTGGCTATGTAACAAGCTGTTGTGATGATGAGCCCATTAGAGAAATGGATGAAACACTTGGTTATATAAAAAATACAAGTGAAATTTATTATGGATTTTGGATGGTTGGATGCATGCTTGTGTAAATATTATTCTATTAAATTATTTATTGCACCTATTATGAGGGAATGAATTATGGTTCATCAATAAGTTATGAAATAGAGGGATCAAGCTGACACAGATCTTATTTTAACACTTCTAGTCATTCATCACTTCCCACACCATAGTTAGCAAATATGTGCAATGAGAATTGAGTCATATTTAGGTTTTGAATTTATTTATCATTAGTGATGGTGATGATTACCCTAAAATTGTATGTTTTGACCTGTATGTCCCATGCTATCTCCTCCAATCTGTATGCATGCCTTTGTGCCTAAATTCACAAAAATGAGTTGCACATAATCTCATTTTTCCAAGTTTGTAATTTTTGCATGGCCATATCCCTTAAATCAAAAAAATACTTGACTAAATTATTTTTTCCTATAGTGGTAGATGTATGATCCTCCATCATTATTCTAGATTTGTCCACCTTGTTAAAATTTAGTTTATCCATGGAAAATGAATTGTTAAGATATTGCTTCCAATTCAACATATCATATGTTATCCATTTTGTTTGGAGTGTATTTATGTCTAGACCCTATTCATACTTCTCTAAGAGAATGTAAATGACATCATTTTTAGTTTTGATATTTTCCCCTTGTGATCACAAAATTTGTAACTTGTGTGCATCAAGCCAGTTTTTCATGAGTTGTGCAATAGGGCTGAGAATTATTTTTCTTCATACATCATGTGAGGATACTTATACACATATTTATGAACTATAGAAAAAAAATGGAAAATGAATTGAACTTTATAAAATAACCCAAGATAACCTTTAGATCACATACCACTTTGAGGGTGCAACCTCATTTAAGCAAGCTCAATACAATAATATTCCTAGATGCCTTCATTGGGTCTCAACACTTACTTAAATACTAAATCTATTTTAACAACTACTACTTCCCATGTATGTGGGATAATTAAAATATATTCAAGGGGTGATTTAAAAATCATATGCATCCATAATAACTAATACACTAAAACTTTAAAGAGAAGGGTAGGACATGGGTTCCTAACATCCTCTCCCCATTAGAAAATGCTTTGTCCTCAAAGATTTAGATGTGGGAATCATTTTTGAACTGGGAATAGTGGTTCCCATGTCGTATATTATGGATGCATTTCATGCCATTGAATTAATATTTTTTTGATTGAATGGGAATGAAGTTGGTGGGTGCACCTATCTAGGATTACTTCTAGTTTGATAAGGATGGATCCTTAATTATCAAGTTTTGGTAAAATGTTTTACACTCTAATGGTGGTTCTAAGAAATTTATTCAAATAGGATACATGAAATACTGGATGAATTTAGGAGGAAGGTGGAAGATCCAACTTGTAATCAATAGACTCAATCTATTGGAGAACCTTATATGGCCCATTAAACTTTGGAGCAAGATTATGACACCCTTTTAATTTTAGAGATGATTTCTTGTATGGATATAGACAAATAAAAACATATGACCATACTGAAAGGTGCATTCAAAGTAGTGCTAATCAACCTATTAATTTATTTGGTTTTGTGCCAGATGAAAATCACCCTACAGGGTAATGTGAATATGATCCTAATGTTAGAGGGTAGTGTTGACTACCTGAATTCGTGAGCTTTTAAAGGTATACGGGATAATTGCCAAGGTGACTTGACCATAAACTACTTCATATGGATTCATTTTTGTAGAAGTGTTTTAAGAGGTATTTTATCACCATTCTATGAAGAGAATCCACTTTATCCATTGTTGATTTTATTTTAAAGTAAATAAATGAAGGAATGTTTTCAAGAATTTGTTAATAATTTATATCTAGCCATCTATTTAGGGGTGATACCCAGAGCTCATCTTTAGTTTTGTGCTTATGCATTGAAATAACTCCATCCAAAACTGAGTAGAAAAAGATGTATCATAATCAGATATGATTGAAGAAGGGATGCCATGAAGATAAAAGGTCTAATCTAAGAAAATTTATGTGACCATGGAGGTTGTATAGGGATGTTTGAGGCAAATAAATTACTATATTTGGGGAGGTTGTCTACCATGACCAGGATCACTATTTTTCCTCTAGATTTAAGGAGCCCATCAATGAAATCCATAGAAATATATATGCAGATCCTAGTAGGAATGGGTAAAGGCTAAAAAAAACTAGAAATAACTATTGTTTAACCTTTATTGTATTGGTAGGTATCACATTCAATAATCATTTGTTTAATTTCCAATTTCATTCCATTATAAAATAAGTTTTGATGTTCTTGTTCATATGTTTTGAGAAATCTTGAGTACCATGTTGATGGAGAAGTATGGATTACATAAAATACTTCTTGATGAAGTTATATGCTATGAGAAGCACTAGATGACCCTTGTATCACATAAAAACACCATCTCATGAATATTATGGTACTATAGAGGGGTTAGTGGCCAATTGTTGAATGAGCTAGTGTAAGAAGGGATCATTTGCATACCCTTAGTGTACAAATTCCAAAAAGTTTAGAATGGGCATGGAGATGATATAAAGGGAAGTTTGGTCTTTGAAATGTTCATGAGAGAGAATCTACCATCACATTATCTTTACCCTTATTGAAAGTGATCTCATAATCATAGCCCATGAGTTTGTTGACCCATTTATGTTATTCTGGTGATGAGACCCATTAGTATAATAAATATTTCAACCTCTACTGATCGGTTTTGATGATAAAATCATTTGAAAGTAAGTACCACCTCTATTTTTATATTGTGTGTATAATTACCATCATTTACTTTTGTTATGTCTAAAAAGACAAATTTTGTCTAGAAAGGGATTTGCTAGTGAAAGAAATGGGATAACCCTCTTGGATAAGAATAAAACCAAGGCCATTTCCATATAAATCACTTTTGGTGTTGAATGTTTTGGTGATGTTTGGCATGGACAAAAATGGTGTATTACACATAGCTTGTTTGAGTGCCACAAATGGCTTGTCAGCTTCAACATCCCATGTGAATGCATCCTTCTTAAATAAGGAATTCAAGGGAGTCCATATCTTTACATAATCGTTGATCAACTTCTTGTAATATTCTATAAGGCCTAGTAAGCCACAAAGGCCCTTGAGATTTGTTGGTCGAGGTGAATGCTACATAACAATTATTCTTTATAAATCCACATGGACCCTATCAAATGAAATAATGTGCCTTATATATTCAACTTATTCTTGATCAAAAGAACGTTTAGATTGATTATCACATAATTTATTGTTTACTATAGGTTGTAATTCCCTATCAATATTCTAGAGATTCTCATCCCATGTGGATCTATATATCAAAATATCATCAAATTAAAAAAATAAAATTGACGAAGGAAAGGATGAAATATTTCATTCATTGGTGCTTGAAATGATGAAGGGGAATTTTTAAGTCCAAATGGCATGACCAAGAATTCATAGTGACCATCATGAGTATGTAAGGATGTCTTTAGAATGTCATCAACATACACATGGATCTAATGATAGCTTGAATTATGTTCTAAATTGGCAAAAAAAATTGCCATATGGAGCTCATCAAGAAGTTTATCTATTACTAGAATTGATAATTTATCTTCGAAGTGAGGTGATTAAGGGAATGGAAATCAATGAAAATGTGAGACCACCCATCCTTTTTATGGAAAAGACACACTAGGGAGGAGTATGGGATGGTTCCTGGGTGAATAGCTTCTCAATCACAATCTTTTACAAATGGGGATAATAGTGTAGCCAGATGTAGGGTGGGATGCTTCCTATAAGGATAAAAAAGAAATGATCTTCAGGGTGTCAAGTGTGAAAATCCACTATATCTATAAAATTAGTTTTGTATTTATTTAGGATGCCATGTAAATCAATAGGGTAGTTATTAGCAAAGGGAGCTAGGGTTGGATGGAGTACATCTGGGAAATGACCCCATGTGAGCCTTTCTTTAGAAGATTTTCCATGTGATGGGAACTGATGATGTGATTAGTTTTAGGAAATAACCCTTTTAGGGTTTTATTTTAGCCACTATATATTAATTTCATCTAAAGTTCAAAGAAGTCCCATAGAATAGGTCCCAATATGTCGATCCATTATGCCCCTAAGACCACATCACATCCTCCTAAGGGTAGTGAAAACATATCAAAGTGAAGAATGTAATAGCATATAATAATATGCACACTCTAACACTTCCATATATATGGTAATTTTTCCCATTAGCAATCATGAATTCAAAATTAGAACAAGGGTGTATAAAGTAGTTTGCCTGCATAAAAATGTGAGGATCAATGAAATTGTGAGCACTACCAAAGTCAATGAGGATCGTGAAAGGGATATTTTTATATAACCCCTTGAAATTCATGGTTTGAGGGGTTTTAAAACCTTTTATTCCATGTAGAGATATGTCTATTTAATTATCCAAATCTATTGATTCCTATGAGAGGCTTTGTTCTGCTTAAACATCCTAATATTGTTAGATATTGGGCTCACTATCCTACTTTAGCAGTGACTCCACATATAGTAAGTAGAGCTTTTATTTGACACAATTGTGACCCTTAACCTATTTGTCATCATGATTATAACATAATCCTTTCTCTTTATGATCCCAAATCTCTTCCTTAGTAAGGTTCTTGACTAGTGTTTTTGTGGCTGGTCATTGGTTCATTGTGTTCTTTATGGGTGGGAAAGTAGGGTGTCTATGTTGTGATAATAGTTTATCTTATGATAACTTAGCTAGACCCAAGGCATCCATCATGTTGTTGGGCCTAAACATTTTCACATCAAAGTGGATTATCTCTTTGAGGCCATTAATAAAACAACTCTTGAATAAATCATCTGATAACCTTTCATTATGATTAGCCAATTTCTCAAATTCAATTTGATAATCATGAATGGTGATTATCTAGCAGAGTTTGGTGAGAGCTATTGTAAAGAACTCAAATGATGAGAACCAAACCTACCTATAAGTAAGGATGCAAAGGTTTTCCAATCAAGTTCCTGATTTGACTTGAGATACCAATGGTACCATTGGGGTGCTTCTTGTTCCAAGTGGAAGGAAGCAATTGGGAATCTATTGATAGAATAAGTATTATGAAGGTTGCATAATTTATCAGATCGATATATCCATCATATAGGATTTGTACCATTGAATTTTGAAAATTCCAACTTGGGCCCATATGATGTGTGGGGAGAAGATAAACTATTCTCTGAAGAAGAATCCTTATGTAATTTATTGAACAAAAGGATATTCTTCTTACTCAGTCCATGCATTATATTAGTTAACTCAGTAACCTAGGATTTCAATGTTGTGATTTCTTTCTCCATGATCTTTGTGCTTGCATAGGTGGATACCACAATCAATATTTTTTTTGTTAAGGAATATAAAAACAAATTCTAAGACATGATCAATAAGAAAAAAAATTAGTTTGGGATCAATTCGAGGGGTAAATGTAGTTTTAATATTTTCTTGGCACCTCTTGGTTAGGATTGATGAAGGCAAGGGTAGTTTTGGAATCATAATGGAAAAAATAGAAAATTTGTCTAAGAGGGATATAGAAGTTAAAAAGGGAAAGGAACATTGTGGGGACACTTTGAATCAAGAGGTAAAAAACTAAAGTGGTTATGTCGAACCTTGATTAAATAAAAAATTTGAGATTTTTGGCTAATAAAAGTGGAATTTAGATATGGACCCTCAAGTAAAAAATGTGCATAATGGAATTTAAAGTGTTTCAATAAATTTTGAGAGTTAACATAACTATAAAGGAAGATATATGGTAAAAAAATGGATTTATTTTGAAAAAACTTATTATCACTTTGTTTCTCCTACCAAAATCCTATCTACAAGTGCACGATGACCAACTATTCTCAATTATGATCACTCTATTATTGGTCTTCTAAAACTATTATGTTGGGTATGGGCCCTAAGTATATTTAGTTACCAAGGGGTTTTAAGGAGTCTCTCTAGCCACCAATTCTATCTAAATGAGTACCACTCTCCAAAAGAATTATAACCATATACTTAGCCCTAAGAGATGGTTGTTGGTTTACCTCACAATTGGAAAATAGAAAATCAATATGGGGTTGTTTCCCTTTTCAATGGCAAGTCCTCTCAATGGGCCAACTACTTTGGGATTCCTGTGGTACTCCTTATAATGAATTTTAGGGCTTATGACCAACTACTTTCCATAGTTATGTGGAGGGGTATTTGCCCCTATCTAGACCAAAAATTAATTTGTATAAAGATTATTGGGTGAATATTTTGTCGTCAACTAATTGAAGGCAAAATGGGTATATCAACCATAGCATAAAGAGATTTAATTGGAAAAATGGGTATGTCTACCACAACATAATGAGATAAATCTCTTCTCTCATCAAGGGGAGGTTCCCTATAAGCCAAAGGAAGTTCCCTATAAACTACTATATACTAATATAAATTGAAAATAGACTCATGGGTGAGATCACACCATCCATCTCTCTTTTTTCAAAGATGATGTTCACAAAGCAAAAGGGGAAATCTTGGGTAATGACTGAAAGAATTTCTCTTCTTTCAAAAATGATGTTCAAAAAATAGTAGAAAAACTTCCCAGGTAGTAACTAGTTCCACAAGAAACCCATGAAAGCACAAAGTCTTTCATCGTTTCCCTTACTGATTTATAGCATATACGACAATAGAATCAAATGCAGCCCAAAGTCTCCACTGAAAACTACCATAGAGTATAAGATCATAAAGGATAAAAGTAGTTTAAATCCTTTTTAATACCCTTCTCACTAAAACATGAAAAACACAAACTAAAGGTAATTATCGTAGCACAAAGTCTTCATAATTAACTTCAGAGCATCTTTAGATAATTTCCACACACTCTACTTGTTTAATCAAATAGATGAGATATTATTAGAAAAAGGATATAAGAACAATTTCCTAAATAACACAAGTTATTCGAACACAAAGTTTGAAAAGTAACGTGCTTTCTCATTCATTCAATAAAATATGATTTACAATCTGAGCTCAAAGACTTAAGAAGCATCTCAATTTTGGTAGATTTTATGCTTTCAATTACAAAAAAGATCGATCCATTACAAAAGAGTCTCTCTTTATTTATATGGAGAAGCCTTGAGGATTTAAAAATGATCAAAAAACTTTGACATAGTCAAAGATGGGAGTCTTTGTTGACTTTGGACTTTCCATATTTTTACATGTATTTACACATGACAAAAGTACATGTGCAAATGTCCAAAGTGATTACAAAAGTGCATTTGAAAAATGGAAAATAAATCAAAGAAGAATAGTTTCAATCTTTATCCCTAGTCTTCTTCATTTGAGAATCATACATGGTGATAGCTGCTTACATCCTAATACTATCTGGAGTAATGGTATTCTTGAAGATTACCCTAGCTTTGACTATGGCAACTTTCACCATTGTAACTGATTTTGCATGATTCGTTAACCTAGTTTTTAGATTATCTAGAGTTAACTGATTGTCCAAAATGTTATCCTCAAAAGCTAATAAAAATGCTTTCTCCTTGAATTTATTTTAGAACATTCCTTCAAACTCCTAAATAATTTCTTCAACTGAAATGAATTGGTTATCTTGAGAGGTAAGTTTGCAAGGTAGCTCCTCCAACTTATGCAACAAACTGATATCACTTTGTTCACCAAGGTCTCTTAAAGATTCGAGGTCACTGATCAATTCCTTAAGCACCTGATTCCTATATATCAATTATTCTTTAGTCTTAGTATAAGAGTCTCTATTAGCAATGACACTTATTGATATTAGAGTGCTTATTTTCAGGTTTTTCATATCCATCCATTTTTCAAGATATTTATCTATACTTTCAACATCCTAAGAAATGATATTGATAAGATCATCTAGTTCTGCTCTCATTTTCCTTATTTTATCCATCTTCTTGAATAACTCTATGAGGAAGGAAATTCCTTGTGTATGCATATTATCTATGTACTTTTCAAGTACATTTACCTTGAGATAGGTCCTTTCTACTTTCTAAATCATGGGGTTGTCTATAGAGATAGCCTCTAGAGTTACTATTTTTGGAGATAAAGTAATTCTCCTTATCACTTTAGTCAATTATTCCACCATTACCTTATAATGATCCTTCATCTCTTTTTCCCTGTCAAATTTCTAAACCATAATGTCCATCACTGATTACAAATCACTCTTAGCACTTTCATGAGTTATCTTACCTAACTCAACTCGAGAGATAGAGTAGTCATTTATATCAAAATTTTCAAGAGTTACATCCTGTGGAGGTTTTGCTATTTCCAAAAATTTGTGCCCTTTATCCCTAATCATCTTTGAAAGAATCTTTGGCTTCTTGGGGGTCTTGAATTTTACTAGCACCAATTTATTGAAATCAAAGTCATCTAAGGAGATGGCCTTTTTTTCTTTTTGGTCGTAAAAGATGACAACCAAGGTGAAAGCATAGAAGTACTTACATTAGCAACAATCTCTATTGTTGGCATTACTGGAGTTTCACCTACACCGATGGTGGAAACAATAGGTGGAGTATCAATGAAAATTGCACCTTTTGCTGAATGATCGAAAGAAAAACTACCTTTAATATCAAAGGATGGAGATGACAAATTGGGAATTGATCCCAAGGAATGAAGAATGTCTCCAAAATTGCCTTGAGGATTGTCAAAAATTATCTTTGAAGGAGAAGGAGGTCCAAAAGAGGGAACACTAATTGGAGAAACAAGTGAAGAAGCTGAAATAGGTGTGTCAGGTGAGGAAGAAGAAGTTCCTATTTCTTGTTGCACATCCTCTTGAGGAGATGAATTTTCCTTCTCTTGTTGATCTATGGGTTTGTCATCAGTCTCCATCTGTTCCATCACTGGTTCTTTAGCACTTTGTTTCATGATTTCCATATCTACTATTTCTAGCTCCTTTTCTATAACTTTTGATTTCTTCGTTACAAATATGATCCTAGGCTTATGTGGCCTAGAAGGAGAAGGACCATCAATTTTATTTTTCATCCTGATTTCCACTCTTCTTCTTATTTCCTCTTGAAATTTAGCCTCTGCTCCTGTGATGAACTCTTTCAAGGTGATTCCCTTATTTGCTAACCAATCATTGGTGTTTGCCAATATTGGTTCAAATCTTCTCCTTAAGGAAGTCAACTCCTTCTGAGACCATTGGATTGAGGGAAGAGGGGCATTGGTGACATGTTCAACATGGTATCTATTATTGATCAAATCTCTATCATTCACTAGATTCTCATGGATATCAGTGAGTCCCAGATATTCTATCTACTCAAGAGAAAATCTACTATAGTCCATTTATTTGACGTCTTCTACAATCCTCAAATCAACCTAAACATCTTCAATCATAGACTCATGAAACTGGGTCTTCCTCTTGATTATTTCATTTACACCTCTGTAGTCAAAATTTGGTATCCTTTTGAAATGCTTCATGGTTATGAGTTGTATTTCAGTCTCCATAACTCTAACTTTTCCAGCGGTCAACACTAAGAACTGACCAATTTCAATCAAGAACCTGAAACTAGGTTTCTTGAGTTCCAACTGCTTATTATATATGACAATAATTTGCCTACATGGCTCCATCAAGACTAATTTATTTGAAGGGAATCTTGGAAGCATATAAGGGTGACCTTAGAAAAAGCCAACCCGCAGGTAAGAAAAAGAAGGAAATTGCAAGAACATACATCTAATGTCTTTAACAACTGTCTAGGCTTCATCTAACACTCTTTTCTGTTCTAATTAAGGATCAACGAGAAATAAAAATAATGCAAAAAAACACAATTTACTCTCCTAAAATGATGGATAGAACCCTTCAATGTCAACTAAGGGTAATATTGATATACTAAGGTTATTTTCCTATCTCCTTCTGATGTTAAACCTGGGAAGTTTCTCATCGATGCAGTAATATATACCAAGTATGAAGTCATGTAGAATTTGGAGGTAGTGGATACCTTCATCAATTACTCATGTAGAGCATTGTTGATTTGTTCTCTCTAGAAAATGACTTGTTTGCCTTTGAGAATTATTTTAATAAATGGGAACATCCATTCATGAAACTGTGAAGAAGGTAAACCTCTTACCCTACTGAGAAGGGTGATCATGTCACCGACTTCTTCTATAAAATCACTCCTTGGAAAGCTCTGTGGTCATCTTGACAAGTTCGCTCTAGGAGTCTTGAGTTATCTATTATTGATCACTTTTTTCACTCTTTCGAGATCTTTGTCATATTTCCTTTGTGCTTCAATGAAGTCAAGATTTAATACTTCAGTAGTGGGATGACACATGAATACTTTGTTGATGAACTTAGGGTCTAGTCTAATCACCACATTACCACCAACGTCTAACATAGCCCTAGTATCCTTATTGTAGAGCTGAGTGCAATAGAGAATGAACTCTATGTTGTGAGCCACTATAAGAAAAGAAGATACCAAATGAATATTACTCTCAATTATCTTCTTCATTTCATTGTTGGGATTTCTTGATTTGGTTCTTTCCACAAACTTAGTCATATCCATGTGACTGATCTCTATATCCCTAATGCCATCAACATTAGAAGTAAATAAGGTGATTGAAAAAACACCTTGATACTTGTACTTCATTATCTTTGACTTATTTAGAGAAACCTCAGTCATTTGAAAGAGCTTTTGTCAAAAAGATGTCAATGAAGAAGGATCCTTGAGAGAAACTACAATAAGAATCATGATCATGCAATCAGGGGAAATATTGGCAATCTAGGAAAACTACATGTTGATGATCACGACCATGGGAATTTGCTTGAAAGGGCTAAGGTGTGAACAGGTTAGAAAGTCAAAGGGAAGTGGGCTCAGAAAAGTGAAAATTTGAAACTTCCTAGAGTTAGAAAAATCTGAAGAAATGCATGCAAGGATGGCAAAAATTGTTGTCCTTACATATAAATGAAATTTTGTTTATGCATAGGCAGAAATTTTTGCCACCATTGCATGTAAACTTTGTGCAAGGGAGACAAAAATTGCTGCCTACACACATGGAGGGAAACTTGTGTGAGGGCAAAAAAAATTGCTTCCCTTGCATGAATGGAAAAGGATAGTGTAATGGTGGTGATTTTCACTGCTATTACACTAGTTCATTCGACTTTGTAAAGGGGCGGTGAAAATCACCCCTATTACACTAGTTAATGGATTTTTTTGGATGTTTAGGTCTTTTGGGTTTTACTGCCTAATAAGGAGGTGAGGGAGAAGAAAAATGAAAAATATACAACCTATAAAAGAGAAAAGAGAAAAGCTAAAACTTAAAGAAAAGAGAAAGAACAAAATGAAAACCTAGAAATAAAATAAGGAAGAATACAAAACTAAACTGATAAAATTGAGATCCTCTGCTTGAGGCTAGAAAAATCACAATCCCACTTATTCACATGGTCGACTAGGTACAGGGAGGAGGAGCAAATAACTTGGAATGATCAAAATGAGGCTTAAATCAACATTAAAAGGGCTAAAGCTGACGCCAATCACTCATTACATGCAGCCATAAAGGTCGTGCATGAAAATTGAGATCATGCAGGGTGACAATTTTTTTCTCCTATGCATGTGAGGTTGAAGAAATGCAAGGGTAGAAAAAATTGCTACTCTTGCATGGAATGCTTCAAAAAAATGCAAGGGCAGCGATTTTTTCTGCTCCTATATGGAGGGATGTAAGGGTGGTAAAAATTGCTGCCTTTACAATGAAACAAAAAAAGACATGTAATGGTAGCAAAAACTTCTGACCTTACATGAAAAACAAAAACAAAACTAACTCCTTGATTTTGTCAAAGTTTTGATGCTCTGATTGCATCAAGACTGCAACAAATTTTTTATTTTTTTGAGAAATCATAACAAGGGAAGGTCACAAACTTTTTGAGGATGTTAGTTAACTAAACTCGAGATCAAGAGACACTTGTCTCGAAAGATGAACTTAGAGTAAAAGTCATGAAATAGACAAGTTTCATATGGGTTGTTCCAAAAATGAGTGTAGCTAATTTTAGAAACAACAGTTGGCTCCTATTAGGAAACTTCCATTGATCAAACCTTGAAATGATCGATGGGAGTAAAATCCAATCTCTAAGTGCCTTCATCAAGGCTATTAGGCCATGGAGTCAAGATAAGAAATAAAAAGACATGAAAAACCAAATAGAAATAAATAAACATAAGAGTATACAAATGTATAAGTGAACTCATCTAATACTTCAAGGATTGAAGTGTTTTAGATGTTTCCCACTATGAGGCAGTGAGAATGGCATTCCATATTGATATTCAATCAAGAAGCTATTTTCACCACAGACCTGATGAATGGTAAATATACCTCTCCACAAAGAATTAAATTTTCCATGCATTCCTTCTTATTCTCTCCTCTTGTCCCACAATAAGACTTGATCTCCAATCTGAAAATCATGAATCCTTGTTCTCTTGTCAAAGAGTTCTTCACATGATTTTGATGTGCAGTAATCTAGTCTACTACCATGGTTCAATGTTCATCTAGTTTGGTTAGGCACATGATCCTTTTATCAATAGAATTTTCAAAAGTTTGATCTTTAACTTCCTTCACCAACTTTAGTGCTGGTAGTTCCAGGGTGATTGGTATATCCACATTTAAACCATACAAAAGTTGAAATGGTGACATGCCTATTTCCCTCTTGGGTGTAATCCTATCTACCCACAAAGTATTGAAAAATGCTTTATGGCAAGTTCTCTGATTATCATCTACCAATTTCTTGATAATAGTAACCAAATTCTTGTTGCTTGATTCTGCTTGACCACTTCCTTGCAGATAGTAGTCAGAGGAGTGGGAAAGAATAATCCCATAATTGTAGAAAAATTTAGTAACCTCTTGAAAAGTAAAACAAGTAGCATTATCTGTTACAATCTTAGTTGGGACCCCAAATCAAGAAATAATATTCTATCTAAGAAAATTACATACCACTTCCAAAGTAGCATGCTTAGTTGGAATGGCTTCCACCCACTTGGTAAAAGAGTCAGTCGTGGTGAGAACATAGTCATGTCCAGCACTCGACTATGGGTTCATAACACCAATAAAATCAATACCCCATTATTGAAAAGGTTCTTTAATCACCATTGGCTTGAGAGGTAATGCAACTAATTTAGGTTTCCCAATGAACTGTTGACACAACTCACACCTACGTACCCATTTGTACGCATCTTGAAATAGTGTAGGCCAATAGTATCACTCATAGAATCTTATAAGCCATCACTGGTGGAAAAAAATTTCCTCTACAAGACAAATTATGGAAGGACTCCAAAAGTATACTTTGTTGCACCTTATCGATTCAACGAAGAAATACCCCATCAAGGCTTCTCTTATACAAACCATTGTCTCACAAGACATAGTTAGTAGCTTTTATATTAACATTCCTTTTTTATTTGTAGGATAAATGGATGGGACACTCACCATAGGTAAGAAAATGAGTGATATTGGAATACCATTCATCAGTAATAGAGATGAAGAGAACTATAGGCATGTCTTCGACTTCTATTTCTTCATGTCCTATTTCCTCTAGTATGTTATCAACAATTAATTGACAGAGACCTTTTCCCTGCACAAGCTTGGTAGGTTTGATATCAAGATCAAAATCTTGAATTTTAGCAATCTAATTGCCCCTTTTAGTACCAAACTCCTGTTGAGTTAGAATGGACTTCACCGTCATATCAGGCACCAGAACAATAGTATGTGAATTCAGAATATAGAATTTGAAATGCTTTACCACCTTAACCACAACATAGGCATATATCTCCATATTTGAATAATTTAATTCATGAGCTTTGAGAGGAAAACTCATAAATGATATGGAAGATTCCACACCTTATTTATTTTGTTGAACCAAAATGGCTGAAAGCATATGTTCAGAAGCATAGCTATATATTATGAAGTCTTTAGTATAATCTAGACAAATTAAGATTAGTGCATGGGCGATCACTTTTTTAATATCTTTAAATGCCGACTTGTCTTCTACAGTCCAATAGAAAGTAGCTTTACCCTTCATCATATCAACAATGTGGTGAGTCTTCTCTATGAATTCTAGAATGAATCTTTGTAGAAAATTCACCTTTCTACAGAAAGAATGAAATAGAATCTTACTAGCAAGAAGATTAAGATTTTGGATAAATTTTACTCTTTTTGAGTCAATTTTTATGCCTTCTCAAGATACAGTGTGACTGAGAAGTTTACCTTCTATAACCCCAAAAATTGACTTCTTAGGATTAAGAGAAATACTATTTTGCTAACAGTGTTCTAACACTTGTTATAAATAATGCACATGATTAGGCCGTTGTTTGAAAAAAATGGTCAAGTCATAAAGATATATTACAATAAATTTTTCTATTTCATCTTTGAATGTAAGATCCATTTCTCTCTAGAAGGTGGTGCTGGCATTGATTAGAGCAAAAGGCATTCTACGATATGCAAAAGTGCCCCACGGTGTAGTGAAAGTAGTTTTATGTTGATCTGCTTCATGGACTTCTACTTGATTGTACTTGGAAAAACCATATAACATTGATAACATTTCTGAACCAGTCATTATTTGCAAAACTTGATCCATGATGGGCATGGGATAGTTATCTTTTAAAGAAGATTGATTTAGGTTTTTGAAATCAACACAGATATGAATTTATCCATTCTTTTTTCTTATAGGAACTATGTTAGCAATCCAAGTGGAATGATGGATTGAAAAAATAATTCTTGCATTCAATATTTTCTAGATCTCAAAAAGAATAGTACCTAATATTTTGGAGTTGTATTACCTTTGTTTTTGCTTGTAAGGTAATGCCCAACTTTAAGAGGAATTTCACGCTAAATTTATTTAGGCTTCAGAGACTTCAAATCATCATAAGAATATGCCAAAACATCAATGTAATGGTGAAGAAGAGTAATGAATTTGAGCTTTCCATCAGAAGTGCAACAATTCCCAATGTTAATCCTTTTGGGATTCTTTTTGTTCTCAAATTTACTTGATCAAACTCCTTAGAGGAACTTGAATCCATTTGTCAATGCTTGACATACCTATCATGCTTATCAAATAACTTCTCAAGAGAAACCAAACCTTTTGGAATTTTATTTTCTCTGAGTTGAAGGAGCTCTTCAGTAGTTTTTGAATCTATCTTAGGAACTGAATCCCATGGTGGGGATTCACTACCTTGAAAATAAATCTCCTCAAAGTTGTCCATATTTTCTAGAAAATCAATGATTTGATTGTCACCATTAAACACCTACCAATGGTTGGTATTATTAGGTACACTTGGTCAAAAGACTATCTCAATAGTGTACTTGTCCCCTTTGAAGTCTTTATGGTAAACCATGAGGGTTGTGGAGATAGCCAATGAATTTGCATGATCATTGAATTCTCTTAGCACAACAAAAATATTAAAAGCATCAAAACTTTCAATACAATCCCATACAAGATTGTGATAATATCGTAATCTTTCATTTTTGGTTTGGTACATATTCCTTACCTGACAAACCACCAGTTTAACATCTCCTTGAGTATGAAGAATCTTAATACCTTTAGCGTGAGAAGCTTGCAATCTAAGCAGCAAAGACTCATACTCAGTGGTGTTATTAGTATTGTTTAACTAAAACTTATATGAATAAGAAAAAATTTCTCCTTGAGGGGATATCAAAACAACTCTAGGTCTAGAACTGGTAGAAGAGCAATTGCCATCAAATTCTAAAATCCAAACATCATTAGAATATGATCCTCTTAAAGATTTTTCTTCATTAGTGAGGGAAAATTATTTGTTGTCTGAACCTTACTCTAACAATTCTTTTGATTTTCTATCTAAATTTTTTGAATTGTAACTTAAATAACTTTCATCTGATGAGCTAAAAACATCTTCAGTAGTCAAAAAATAATTACCCATTCCTGATGATTCAAACAAAATTTGAGCTTCGAGCTCTGATATTTAGGTGAAAATATATTTTGACTCTTTCTCATGAAGAAATTTTTTTATGATGCATTTAATAGGTATCCTTGCTTCGGACAGATCCATATTCAATTCTCCACCTACGTCCTTACAAAAAATATGCCCGAGCAGAATGCCATAGGAAGCTAGAACATCGGCCACCAAGACTATCATTTTAATCCTCTTATCTAGGAAAGCCACAAATGCAAATTAGGCATCTTTGATTTGACCCAAGAGTGGGACTTGCTTATTTTCTATGGAGAAACATCTCCCAAAAGTCTTAGTTAAGGTAAGACCAAGAGAATCTTCTACCTTGGTGGGCATAACATTATCAGAGGCTCTAGAGTCTATTATATAATTACTCAACTTATGACCATTTATCAAAAGGGAAACATAGAAAGGTTCTATTTTCCTAGGGGCAATAGGAGGAGTAGTGAAAATATTATTCTGGGTGGATTTTTTCTTTGAGGAATTATTAGTCACCTTTAGAAAATCTTGTCCTATAGAGATGTTTTTTTTTTTATGTAGTCATCCAACCTATCAAACTATTCAAGATTTGCTCGCAAGTAGTCAACTTCAGTCATTTGAATCTTGGTCATTTTAGCATGATCAATTATATCAAATAATTAAAATGAAATAGAAAAATAAGAAGGAAGTCCATCATCCTGATCTTTATGGGGTATGGTACTGGTCTAAGAAATAGAAGTAGAAGGTACAAGATGGTTTGAGGTACTTACTTTCTTATTGGTCATCGGGTCATTTGAATGGAAAGTTAGTGAAGTCCCACATTAGCGATTGAGACTACTAGTTTAGGTTCTTCTCCTACTTTTCCTTTATCAGCTTATTGAGCTGATTGGTTTTGAGACCTGGTAAAAATAGTGTATGATCCATCAAACACTTTTCTCTTACTTCTAGCTTCATCCTAGTAATTCAGAAAACCAATGTTGGAGTCACCATCTAATTCTTCTTCTCTTTTTGTAAATATTTTAGCATCATCTTCTTGGTCCAACTTAGGTTGGAAAGAGAAATCATGTTTAGCTTCAAAGTAACCAACTGCTGAGTTAGTCGGTGTTGCTTCAATGGCAAGCTTCCCCTATGTGGGTGAAAGATGATTGGATTGCCCTTGATTTTTAGTAGCATTGCCTTAGTATGAATGTTTGGGAAATGTCCTCTTAGACATATGTTGATAAGAAGGAGTAGACATACCTTGGGCCATTTGCCTTTTTAGGCCTAGCAATTCATTTGCTAACTTTTGCACCATAGGATCTGTGGTGCTCGTGGAAGAACTTTTAGTAGATGAGGAAAATTTATTTTTATTAGAATATTTTCTAATCTTACCTTCTAGAATAAGATCATCTTCAACCTTGGTAGCCAAATTTTGGGCTATAAAAATATCTATAGGGCTAGCCTGCCTCAACAAAAAACTTACTTTAGGAAGTTGAGAGTTGATGAAAAAACACTTGAGGTTCTCTAGTGTCGGCTGAGCAATTATAGGAATTCTATTCCTCAGCTTATTAAATTTATCAATAAATTCTCACATAGGCTCATGAGGTTCCTTCTTCATTTGCGTAAGCTGAGCCAACAAGGCATGTGCATCTTCAGTGGGTTTGAACCTAGCCTCAAACTTGGCCTTGAGAGTGTTCCAGTCAGTTATAGTTGGAGCTTGAAGGTGATAAAACTAATCTGTGGCAATACTTTGCAAAGTTTATACAAATAGTCTCACCACTATATCTTTGTATTCCACACCTATCACACCACATGATATGCAGAAAGAAGCAATATGCTCATCATGATGAACTTTTCCACGCCATAGAATTTGAGAAAATTATTTCTTGAACTACGGGGTAGTTCATGTAAAGGTGGGGTCAGATTAAGAGGGCCAAAAGTGTTGCCCCAAGGGCCTTGGATTGCCATGATATGTAAATTAAATGGAGGGATAACAAATCTTTATGGGGTAATTATATACAAAACTCTACTAGCACTAAAACTAGAAGCTTTGCCTGGTATTGGAGATCTGATGTTGGTAGGATGAAAACTCCTGGTTCACTAAAGGCGAAATGGTAGAGGAAAAATCTTAAAATTATTTCATTTTATCAACTCAAAGACAAGATCAACAATACCTTGTGTTTTCTAGTTTCACATGTATGGTGGATCTACTAATGCGTACAATGAAAAAAGATTGGAAATGCTTCAATTTGAAGGTTGAGGCTTCAAAATGCATGTTTGTTCTCCAGTAGAGTCACCAAAAATTGTTGGGTGAATATTTTTGTCATCAACTAACTGAAGGTAAAATAGGTATATCAACCACAACATAAAGAGATTTAATTGAAAAAATGGGTATGTCTACCACAACATAATGACATAAATCTCTTCTCTCATCAAGGGGAGGTTCCCTATAAGCTAGGTAAAATTCCCTATAAACTACTATATACTAATATAAACTAAAAATAGACTTAGGGGTGAGATCACACCATCCATCTCTCTTTTTTTAGAGATGATGTTCATAAAGCAAAGGGTAAATCCTGGGTAATGACTGAAAGCATTTCTCTTATTTCAAAAATGATATTTAACAAATAACAAAAAAACTTCTCGGATAGTAACTGGATCCACGAGAAACCCATGAAAGCACAAAGTCTTACATTGCTTCCCTTACTGATTTATAGTGTATATGATAGTAGAATGAAGTGCAACTCAAAGTCTCCACTGAAAACTACCAGAGAATATAAGATCATAAAAGATAAAAGTAGTTCAAAGCCTTTCTAATACCCTTATCACTAAAACATGAAAAACACAACTAAAGGGAATTATCACAGCACAAAGTCTTCATAATTAACTTTAGAACATCTTTAGATAATTTCCACACACTCTGCTTGTTTAATCAAATAGATGAGATATTATTAAGAAAAGGACATAAGAACAATTTCCTAAATAACATAAGTTATTCCAATGCAAAGTTTGAAAAGTAACCCACTTTATCATTCATTCAAGAAAATATGATTTACAATCTAAGCTTAAAGTCTCAGGAAGCATCTCAATTTTGGCAGAGTTTTTGACTTTTAATTACAAAAAAGATCGATCCATTACAAAAGAGGCTCTCTTTATTTATAGGGAGAAGCCTTGAGGATTTGAAAAAGATTAAAAAACTTTGACCTAGTCAAAGATGGGAGTCTTTGTTGACTTTAGACTTTCTATATTTTTACATGTATTTACACATGACAAAAGTACATGTGCAAATTTCCAAAGTGATTACAAAAGTGCATTTGAAAAATGAAAAATAAAGCAAGGAAGAATAGTTTCAATCTTTATCCCCAGTCTTCGTCATATAAGCATCGTACATGGTGATAGCTGCTTGCATCTCGTTACTAGCTAGAGTAACGGTGTTCTTGAAGACTACCCTAGCTCTGACTATGCATCTTTCATTATTGTAACTGATTTTGCATGATTTGTTAACCTATTTTTTAGATTATCTAGAGTTAACTAATTGTCCAAAATGTTATCCATAGAAGATACTGAAAATGATTTTTCCTCGAATTCCTTTCAAAATATTCTTTCAAACTCTTTAATCATTTCTTTAGCTGAAATGAATTGGTTATCTTGAGAGGTAAGTTTGCAAGGTAGGTCCTCCAACTTATGCAACAAAGTGATATCACTTTGTTCACTGAGGTCTCTTGAAGATTTGAGGTCACTGATCAATTCTTTAAGCATCTTACTCATATATATCAATGCTTCTTTAGTCTTAGTATAAGATTCTCTATCAACAATGATGTTAATTTATATTAGAGTGCTTATTTTCAGGTTTTTCATATCCATCCATTTTTCAAGATATTTATCTATACTTTCAACATCCTAAGAAATGATATTGATAAGATCATCTAGTTCTGCTCTCATTTTACTCATTTTACCCATCTTCTCAAATAACTTTGTGAGAAAGGATATTCCTTGTGTATGCATCTTATCTAAGTACTCTTCAAGTACTTTTCCCTTGAGATAGGTCCTTTCTACTTTTTAAATCATGGGGTCATCTATGGAGATAGCCTCTGGAGTTACTATTTCTAGAGAGAAAATAATTCTCCTTATCACTGTACTTAATTTTTCCACCATTACCTTATGATGATCCTTCATCTCTTTTTTCCTGTCAAATTTCTGAACCATAATGTCCATCACTGATTCCAAATCACTCTTAGCACTTTCATGAGTTATCTTACCTAACTCAACTCGAGAGATAGAGTACTCATTTATATCAAAATTTTCAAGAGTTGCATCTTGTGGAGGTTTCACTATTTCCAAAAATTTGTGCCCTTTATCCCCAATCATCTTTGAAATAATCTTTGGCTTCTTGGGGGTATTGACTTTTACGGGCACCATTTTATTGAAATCAAAGTCATCTAGGGAGATGGCCTATTTTTTCCTTTTGGGCATAAAAGCTGACAACCAAGGTGAGAGTGTAGAAGTACTTACATTAGCATCAATCTCTGTTATTGGCATTACTGGAGTTTCACCTACACTAATGGTGGATACAATAGGTGGAGTATCAGTGAAAATTGTACCTTTTATTGAATGATCAAAAGTGAAACTACCTTTAATATCAAAGGATGGAGATGAAAAACTAGGAATTGATCTTGAGGAATGAAGAATGTCTCCAAAAGTGCCCTGAGGATTGTCAAAAATTATCTTGGAAGGAGAAGGAGGTCCAGAAGAGGGAACACTAATCAGTGAAATAGGTGAAGATGCTGAAATAGGTGTGTCAGGCAAAGAAGAAGAAGTTCTTATTTCTTGTTGCACATCCTCTTGAGGAGATGAAGTTTCCTTCTCTTTTTGATGTATGGGTTTGTCATCAGTCTCCATCTATTTTGTCATTGGTTCTTCAGCACTTTGTTTCTTGACTTCTATATCTACTACTTCTGGCTCCTTTTCTTTAACTTTTGATTTCTTCGTTACAAATATGATCCTAGGCTTATGTGGCCTAGAAGGAGAAGGAACATCACTTTTATTTTTCATCTTATTTTCCACTCTTTTTCTTATTTCTTCTTTAAATTTGGCCTCTGATCATGTGATGAACTCTTTCAAGGTGATTCCCTTATTCGCTAACCAATCATTGGTGTTTGCCAATATTAGTTCAAATCTTTTCCTTAAGGAAGTCAACTCCTTATGAGACCATTGGATTAAGGGAAGAGGGGCATTGGTGACTTATTCAGCATGATATCTATTATTGATCAAATCTCTGTCATCCACTAGATTCTCAAGGATATCAGTGAGTCTCATATATTTTATCTAGTCAAGAGACAATCTACTATAGTCTATTTTTTGACATCTTCTGCAGTCCTCAAGTCAACCCAAACATCTTCAATCATAGGCTCATGAAATTGGGTCTTCCTATTGATTATTTCATTTATGCCTTTGTAGTCAAAATTTGGTATCCTTTTGAAATGCTTCATTGTTACAAGTTGCATTTCAGTCTCCATAACTCTAGCTTTTCCAGCGATCAACACTGAGAAACGACCAATTTCAATCAAGAACCTAAAATTGATTTTTTTGAGTTTCATCTGCTTATTGTATATGATAATAATTTTCCTGCACAGCTCCATCAAGACCAATTTGTTTAAAGGGAATCTTGGAAGCATATAAGGGTGACCTTGGAAAAAGCTAGCCCATAGGTAAGCAAAAGAAGGAAATTGCAAGAACATACATCCAAAGTCATTCACAACTGTCTAGGCTTCATCTAACACTCTTTTTTGTTCTAATTGGGGATCAAAGAGACATACAAATACTGTAAATAAAGCATCATTTGCTCTCTTAAAATGATAATAGAACCCTTTAATGTCAACTGAGGGTAATATTAATACACTGGGGTTATTTTCCTATCTCCTTCTAATGTTAAACCTAGGAAGGTTCTCATCGATGTTGTAATATATACCAAGTATGAAGTCATGTAGAATTTAGAGGTACTAGATACCTTCATCAATTGCTCATGTAGAGCATTACTAATTTGTTCTCCCTAGAAAATGACTTGTTTGCCTTAGAGAATTATCTTAATGAAGGGGAACATCCATTCATGAAACTGTGAAGAAGAAGGTAAACCTCTTACCCTACTGAGAAGGGTGATCAAGTCACCGACTTCTTCTATAAAATCACTCCTTGGAAAGTTTTGTGGCCATCTTGACAAGTTCACTCTGAGAGTCTTGAGCCATCTATTACTGATCACTTTCTTCAGTCTTTTGAGATCTTTGTCTTATTCCCTTTGTGCTTCAACAAAGTCAAGATTCAATACTTCAGTAGTGGGAGGACACATAAATACTTTGTCAATGAACTTAGGGTCTAGTCTAATCTTCACATTAACACTAGTGTCTAACACATCCCTGGTATCCATATTGTAGAACCGAGTGCACTGGGGAATGAACTCTATGTTGTGAGCCACTACAGGAAAAGAAGATACCGGATGAATATTACTCTCAATTATCTTCTTTATTTCATGGCTAGGATTTCTTGATTTGGTTCTTTCCATGAATACATCCATATCCATGTGACTGATCTTTGTATCCCTAATATCGTCGACATTAGAAGCAACCGAGGTAATTAGAAAAAAACCTTGATACTTGTACTTCATTGTTTTTAACTTCTTTAGATAAACCTCAGTCATTTGGAAGAGCTTTTATCAGAAGGACATTAATGAAGAAGGATCCTTGAGAAAAAATACAACAAGAATCATGATCATGCAATCAAGGGAAATATTGGCAATCTAGAATAACTACATGTTGATGATCACGACCATGGGAATGCGCTTGAAAGGGTTAAGGTACAAACATGTCAGAAAGTCAAAGGGAAGTGGGCTAAAAAAAGTGAAAATTCAAAAATTTCTATAGTTATAAAAATTAGAGGAAACACATGCAGGGGTGGCAAAAATTGTCACCCTTGCATGTAGATGAAATTCTATTTGTGTATAGGTAGCAATTTTTTCCACCATTGCATGTGAACTTTGTGTAGGGGCGGCAAAAATTACCACCTATACATATGGGGGGAAACTTGTGTAAGGGTGAATAAAATCTCTGCCCTTTCATGAATGGCAAAGGATAGTGTAATGGTGGTGATTTTTGCCACTATTACATTAGTTCATTTGGTTTTGTGTAAGGGCGGCAAAAATCACCACCATTACTCTAGTTAATAGTTTTTTTTGGATATTTAGGTCTTTGGGTTTTACCACCTAACTAGGAGGTGAGGGAGAATAAAAATGAAGAAATATACAACCTACAAAGGAGGAAAGAGAAAAACTAGAACTTAAAGAAAAGAGAAAGAACAAAACAAAAACCTAGAAATAAAATAAGGAAGAATGCAAAACTAACCTTATAAAATCGATATCTTACGCTTGAATCGAGAAAAATAACAATCCCACCTATTCACATGGTCAACTGGTTGTAGGGAGGAGGATTAGACAACTTGGAATGATCAAAATGAGGCTCAAATTTGCATTAAAAGGGATAAAGCTGATGCTAACCAATCGATGCGCATGGCCATAAGTGTTGTGCATGAAAATTGAGATCATGCAGGGGCGGTAAATTTTTCAACCTTTGCATGTGAGGTTGAAGAAATGTAATGGTGGTAAAAATTTCCACTCTTCCATGGAATGCTTTTAAAAAATGTAAGGGTGGTGATCTTTTCCACTCCTGCATGGAGGGATGTAAGGGCGATGAAAATCACTGCCTTTACACAGAAACAAAAAAAAACATACAATGGTGGAAAAAAATGCTGACCTTGCATGAAAAACAAAAACAAAACTAATTCCTTGATTTTTTTTAAGTTTTGATGCTCTGATCACATCGAGACTGTAATGAATTTCACTTTTTTTGATAAATCATAATGAGGGAAGGTCATGAACTTTTTGAGGATGTCAATTGACTAAACTCGAGATCAAGAGACACTTGTCTCAAAATATGAACTTAGGGTGAAAATCATGAAATGGAAAAGTTTCATAGGAGTTGTTTCAAAAACAAGCATAGCTGATTTTGTGAACAACAAAACAAGGCAAGGAAAAATACTTCTATAAATGGTACAACTCTTAGAAAGCCACTATTGGAAAAAAATCTCCAATATTTACCTTTAGGCTGAGAAAGTGCTATGATACCAAATGTAAGCACACATATACACATATTTATGAAATACATAAAATAAATTTACCATGAAATGAACTTTGAAAAATAACCTAAATTAACCTTTAGATCATAGGCCACTTGGAGTGGGCAACCTCCTTTGAGCAAGCTCAATATAATAATATTCATGGATGCCTTCATTGGGCCTCAATGTTTACTTAAATACTAAATCTATTCTAAATTCTAATTTTCATGTATGTGGGATGATTCAAATATCCTCAAGGGATGACTTAAAAATCATATGTGTTTATAGAAAATAATACACTAACAATGAAAAGATAAGGATAGGACACAGGTTCCTAACACATCACCTAGTCACTTAAGACTTGGGCCACCAGTGTAGGGTAACTGGTGTTGATGATATGGCATGCATTGGTGAATTGAAGGATCAAATATATTTTATCCTCTTATATCTATAATATTTACCTCTCCAAGGTCAAATCCTTTGACATAATTGATTCTTGGAAAGTACCAGTGTCTTCAATTTTCTTAGTTAGTGACATATGAGAAACATCCAAAGATGTTTCTTGTGTAGTCGTAGTCAAAGCCATGGATGTTATTACAATTATTTTAGGGGCCACCATGAACTATGCTAATGTAAGATAAAAGGTTTTATAATGTGTGTATGATGTGGAAGCATTCCATAGACATTGGATAATTATTTGTTGTGTAGGCTAAGAAGCCTCCTCTTATGCACCTCCTTGTTTCACAAGTGTTGGTTGCATTATGATTTATACTTGTTTCTTGGATTTTACCTCTACCTCTACCTATCTTAAGCTTCAGCTTCAACCTTATCTTTGGCTTTTAACTCAAATTCATCTTTGGATTCTACTTTAGTTTTAGCCTTAGATTGTATTAAAACCTTGGATTTTGATTAAACTTCATTCTCCTTAGCTTCTTGCTTAGTGTTTTTTCCTCCTAAGCCTTTATAATTGCCATTATTTCCTATTTATTTTATTTTGTATATTAAACTTATTATTTTTTCCTAGAATCTTCTTCTTATGATTTCTTATTTACCTCTACTTCATTAGATCTCTTATTTTTAGCCTTTGCTTCTTCATCTTTATTATTTTTATCCTCTACTTCTTCAACTCTTTGCTTTTAAGATTCTACTTGTTCCTATTTCTTCCTACATTGCTCTTATATAGCTTGTTATTTGAATTTCTCTTATTCCTCTATAACCTTACACTTTTCCTCTCACTTCATCTTCTTTTTCTCTTCCTTTTCCTTACAACCTCTTGTTGTGCCTCTAATAGATCACGTTATTCCTATGTAGCTTCATGTTGTGACTCTATCTATAGCAAGTTGGTGCATCTATGGGTCTAGATGAATATATAACTTTGAATAACTCAAAATATCTTAAAGAAGATGATTCCACAATAATACCCATCCATATATCCATCTTATTTCTAGAGGTCAGAGGTAGAGCGAGGCTTTTATTTTTCCTCTTTGTAACTTGGTCTTGAAGTTTTGGTTATGTTTTTTTTCTATGCACCACTCTCTTTTTCTAGGTCTAAAAAAGACACCATTATATCATTTATTATTATAGATGGTCAAATTATATCATGTGTTAATGGTCTATGCATCAAAGATAGTGTTAGAATTTCTTGTGTTCATAATTTTGCTTCTTATATAACATAGGATCATGTAGCTTAATATTATTATAAAATTTTAAGATGAAACCATTATTGATTTGTTTCTTATCTTAAATTATCAAAAATAATAGGAGGTTGGGCGATGTCTACCCATAGAGCTTATCTTACCTGATTTTGGACTTAGTAGGTGCAAATTGCTTTCTAGAAGAAGAATTATTTCTCTTATTCCTACTCATAAACGTCATTTTTGATGTTTGTGAGCATGGATTATATAAATTATTACTCTCCAAATTCTAAATCTTCCAAGTCACATCTAGCTACTATCTTTGGAACATGTTTATTGTCAAGCCAGGAATTTGTGCAGTGTGTCCTCTTTTAAGGTGATAGTGAGGCTTATCATATTGGTGCCTTGATCATCCCCTTATAAAATTGTGAAGGATATATTATTGGTTCTGGTGTTTCCTATATTTATTCTTTTGATTGTGGTTGTATTTGTGTTTGATGTACCTGAGGTTACATCAGGTTTTATGCACTTGGGGGTATAGAATGCAAAGATTGCACTGATCTAGCTGAGAGGGATTTTTATCTCAAAACTTCTACATATGAATATAAAAAGGTGATGAGCATTTTTTTTGGAATTTTTGTTCCTTTGGGTAACCTATGCACTTTGATTTGTATATTGTTGTGAAATTTGGTCACTAATACATGTTGTCCCAGATACTATACCACATCTTGAGGTACTCTGGGGTGAGAATTAAGCATAGATTGTATCTCCATCCACCACTCATTATAAATTCAAAATTTATAATAATATTTCCTTTCTTTCATCCATGTAATGTTGTTTAATCCATTAGTAGGCCAAAAATCTATAGCAGGGTTGATCTGGGCCTTCTGATGATTTCCATGGTGTGAAGTAGAGTAGTAGTACCAAAAATTGTTACTAGAATGTATATGAAGTGAAAAGAGAATATTATCAATATTTTTGTGATCTTAAAGGAAAAAAACATATTCCAATTAAAATATTCATGTAAGTATATCATTTAATACACATTATTTGCCACTCCTTTAGTTACCTATTTCGCTTGTTTTAGTGTCTACCTGAATCTTTTGGTTATGCATTTAGCTAAGATGTGCACTAAATAATGTTATACAATATCAATAAGAGTTAATATACCTTATCATGTGTACTTTTCCATGGTGTTAGAGTGATTATATGGCATTGTGGATTTGTAAGGTAGAAGAGACTTCCCCAGTTAGAATCCTTGTTATTCTTACCATAGTTGTGTGGTTGATGTATATGGATACATTTTAAGATAAATGGATGTAACATTAATTATATAAATCGATATAAGTTATAATTACCTCATAAAAATTCCAAAAAATTATTAAAATTTTATTAGTCTCTCATCATCAGAGCCTCACAGTGATTTTTGAATTACTAGTGCTCCTGTTTGTGTTGCTTCCTATAGGTCATAGGAAAATATAGTAGATTATGCGACATCAATGAAATAAAATGGGTTTGTGTCATTATATTTATTTTATCTTAGGCCTAAACCAATCCCAATTTCATCTTTGTATGCATCTATAATTGGGATCAATAGTTGTGTCCTATCCACAATTGTTGCTTTTTACTGTGTTTAACACTTTATTCTCTTGGTCTAGCACTAGTTCGAAATTTTTCCACAATAAGTTTATTTGTATGAATATCAAAAAGTTAACCTAGTTTTATGAGTTTTGAATGTCTTTTGTTTGTTCATTCCTTCTATTATATAGTGTTTTCATCCCACATCCATCAAGCCATTGACTTTAAATACACTGATTTCATTGTATAAGAGTGTATCTCAAAAAAATTATTAATTGGTTGTTATTTGACATTACAGTTACTATTAGGTATCTATTTTATTTGATCCATCCCTTGGAGGTTATTTTATGTGATGAGTTATCCCATCATTTATCCAACTTATTTTATGGGCCATCCTATCATTTGGCCACGTGATCTGCATTAGGAAAGATGTAATATCTTAAGGGAATTATCATTAACAGTTTCAAATGACCATTCATAATTATTTTATTATACATATCTTGTCATTACCCTATTATCAAACTTAATTTGATGACCACTATGTTCTATCTACTAGTTTTACTCCTTTCAATTTGAATTTGCATATCAATCACACTATATGATGTTAGCTATTTGAGGCTTCATTCTATTGTGCTATGATCAAATATCACACTGTACAAACACACTAACTCTAAAAAACAAACAAATAACAAAACATCATTAAATAAAATTCATAACTACATGGAGTTACTCAATATTATGTCTCATTTACAGTGATGCATGATAAATATTAATGATGGTAAGGCTTAAGCTTACAATCATTTATATTCCTTGATAAAATGGTTCTTTATAAATATTTTAAAATAATTATACCATGTCTTAAAACATCATGAATAATATAGTGTCCTTTCCATCTGATGTAAAAAAAATTAGAAATGTTTTGAATATTATATCATAGAGTAATAATGTTTGCTCAAAATAGAATTATTTAGATTGTAAGTTACAATCATGCTAGAATTTTTGAAATAACTTATTGATCTCATGCATCCATTTTTCCTTTAATATAATTTATAGCATCTTGACCATATCCATCAATCTTTGTTTTAGGGAGTTTTGATCACCCATCATCATAATCATTATAGTGCATGGACTAGGAATAATGTATTTCAAAGGCATAACTATTTCAATATCATTAGCCAATTGAAAAGGACTGAATACTGTCGCACTTTTATAATTTATATTTTCCACCCAAAGAATCATAGGAATATGATTCTCCCAATCATCCCTTTGAACATTACATATTTTCATTAGCATTTTACCCAATAATTTATTCAAAGCTTTAACTTACCTAATTTCTTGTAGATGATAGGCCATGCTCTTGTTTTGTGATATCATAAAATTCCTAGTGAGAGCCTTGATTGTATTTTTAAGGAAGTGAGTACATATTTCGCCAACCAATTTGATCATACATCTAAACCTTCTATACTTATATGATTTAGCATAATCTCTTCTTATGAATATTGTTTTACTACTTTAAACACTTTTCCTCTTAATTGTGATCTAATCCTATCTTTTAATTTCTCTACTTTAATTATACTTTCCTCTTCTTCTTCACTCTACTCCATATCCTCACTACTCTCAACTTTGTCTTCATCTTCCTCCAGCCCTTCTCTTTCCTACTTTGCATCTACTCTACTTCTCATAGCTTGAGAAGCCTTCCATTAGGCTCCATTTTCTTCAACATCTTCTACCTTATTCCTAATATTACTTGTAGTTTAAGTCTATAATATTCAATTTATTTGATATTTTTTATTATTATAGTTTTCTTTCCAATCCCAGAATCTTCTTCTATCTCTAGCTCTTTTTTTCATCCATATTTTAGGTTCAATTTCAAGTTTTCCTCCTCATCTCTACATCATTCACTCATACATTTAATTCATCTCTATAACACTTGAGTGACTACTCCATATTATTAGGAGTAGGCACCATCACCTTTTCCACAACAAACATCTTAATAAGAGTAGTTAGCTATTGAATAAACTTTATATGGATTCATCTAACAAACAAGTCCTGCATAGCTTTAAAATTTAAATTTACTTGTATAAATTTTTTAATAATATAGCCATCAATGTTAGTCTTTATCTATTAATCTACTGGATGGATCCCATTAGTTTCCAGGTTTCACAATCTTTCTAGTTTTTCTTCTGACCAAGTTAGTAATTTTATCCTTCATGGCTGAAAACAATAATACTCTAATCTAGGTAACCATGTAACTAATAGCTCAGGTAATTTACACCAAAATATTTCATATATTTCCCCATATATATGCTCCTCAATAATTTTATTCATACTCATCTCTATTCTTCTTTCTTACTCTTCTATAAAATTTTGAATTATTTCATCTATCCATCTCTCTATATATCTTTATCTTGGAAACCATCTTAAAATGTTTCAAAAAATAGTCCATTCTCATTACACCATTATTAGTAGATGTTCCTGAAAAACCCTTCAAAACACACTAATATAGAGATAACTTATCCATAAAGTAATGAAAGCAAACTTTTGATGGCAATTCAAACTAAATATATTCATTAACAGACAAAACAAATAGATGATACATAAACACTAGTTTATTAGAATCTAAAAATTTGGTATAAAATCATATGATTAATAGAATAAAGTAAATAAATTACTCACTACACATAGATAATGATAAAATATACATAGCAAAACCATTTTAGAACAATTTTTATTAATGTCTATCACATCAGATCAATATATATATACAATTGAGTGTTATACATAGAATTTTACCCAATGTCATCTCTTCATATTCAAGCCTTTCAATGTGCCTAAAAGAAGAGATTATTACCATTCTGAAGTCAATTATTATGTTTACAAAGTTTGAATACATACAAAAATATTATTCAAAATACAAAATAAGTGTAAATCGCAAGCATGTCCATCATATATACTCTGTGATTTTAATATCCATATTTTTCACTTAATAATAAACCTATTAATGAATATTTTTTGAGGAAAAAAATAATATTGGCCAAAATGAAAAATTCAATGGTAGATAAAGAGCTTCAAAACATCTTTAAGTAAAGTTTTCTTGCACCATTATATGATTCTATCGTCTTCAAGAAGATTAAATATTATAATGACTTAAGCCATATTTTTGAGATAATAAAATAAAATGTATCTCACTGAACAAGCTTAAATATGTAGCAAACACACCGACTACATCTACTAACAAGTTTCACATCAAACCAAGCTACAAGGTAAAATATACATAACCTTAAATGTAATCAACTATAACAATTAATGTAGTGTCATAAAAACCTAATTGATTCATCTTATCCAATGTACTTAAGATAAAATTTACATGATTACCTAAGTCTCCAAATTTTTTACTTAAGAATATTGTGGAGTGTCATCTAATATCTTTCCATCCTCTTATAGACATTTATACGAGTTGACCTTTACTAGGTGGATATGATGCTAATGCATATTTTGACTATCACCAAGGTAATAATAATTCTAAAAATAGATGTTATACATTAAAGCAAGAAATCCAAGACCTTATTGATAATCAATAGATTACCTTTGATGATATTCTAGAGGGTTTAGGGTCACAACCCGATGACCATCAAACCAAAATATTTATAAAGATTCATTGCAAGATCATTCTGATAAAGATATAAAAGTGATATTGGAATATAATTCACATCCTACTCTACCACATTATGGGTACCCATTAGATTGGATTCATTACACATTTACATGCACTATACCTCCTATGGTTTGGATATCTTCTACTACATTGAAAAGAGTGAAATTGTGGATGATGATTCATATCTTCACTCATTGATTGTTAGAACATATCTTGATCATTATCCTATGCACAATGGTATGATTGATAATGGTGCTAGTGAGAACGTATGCATCATTACATTATTCACACACTTAAGATATACACATGATCATTCATACCCTTAGACCAAAATAGTTAGATCATTTGATGGGACATCACAACAAATTATTGATGATATTGATTTACCTTTATAAGTTGATCCAATACATATAGTCTCTAGATTTTTTTTATAACATACATGGGAGTATTTTATATGTTATTGGTATGACCTTGGATATATAACCTCCATGTAGTACCTTCCATAATGCATGGGTGTATTAAATACATTCATACCAATAGGGTTATTACCTTTTTTTAAAATTATATATAAACATCCACCTAAACAAGATAAGTTTATTCAAAGACAATTATGAAAACTACTAAGGTTAATCATGTGTGAACAGGTAAGTAATAGATAATCCCCTTTCCTAGGTAACCAATACTTGAGATATCATTGCGCCATAGTTACACAATGTACTCAACGGAGTCCTCATCTACACCTACATAGTCCACCTAGTTGCTAAGAGAAAATAAACATGTTCCAATTACATCTTCACTAATGAAACCACAACACTAAAAAATGTAAGCCAAAAACCATTACTCCCTCTATTACCTCTTCATGACTATAGAGTCATGTGAGAGATATGTAAAGTACCATAGATTCTATAGTTTCATATATGACACCTAATCATGCCCCTTAGTAATATCACCAATTTGATGTACCATATTTCAAGTTTAGAGAATCCTCTAAGAATCCATTAAATTGGATCATAGGGTATAAGTTTTCCTTTAAAATATTAAAAAAATCTAGAAAAACAAATATTTGAGGAAAATACAAAAACATTCAAATAATTCAATAATAGAAAAAATATTCACCAAACACATGTTTACTAGCTCCTTGGCATTTATGTTGTTTAATTTATGTTATTAGATAGCATATCTTTTATTTTCTACACAAACATATGTTATTTAGTGTGGTATAATCATACCAAATCCATAACACTTACACTTATATATATTGGACCTTTCCTCTTCCCATGTGTCACACTATGTTGGGGTCATCTACTTCTTTGATCATGATCGATACATGTTATATTGTCTTATGATCAGTTATACATTATCATGTTGAGATTATATAATAATGCCTATACCTACCTATACCCATGCTTACATATTTAATTATGTAACTGATATTCTATTTTACATGACATTTTTTACCTACACATATATCTAGGGACTAGTGTGATATGTTTGTACTAGTTACTTTTACTTCATTTATTCACATTATCACTTCCTTCAGTGTACTTCTTATATTCTATTGTTTTGATTATGGATCATTTGAATATGTTCCTTGATTTTAGGATCTTGTGCCATTGAGTGTTATTTATTTATATTTGGGCATTTGAATATGTCCTCCCTTATAGTGTGAAACATTTTAACATGGTCCTTGCTTGTGGTCTCTTTGGACCCCCTTTTGTGTGACATTGAGTTTTCTTGTGTGTGTACTTTATTGTTTGCTGAGCTTTTACTATTATTTTCTATATTTTTCCATGATCCATACCATGAATCTTAGTTTTTTTTAATCAAATAATATGATTTTCATTGATATATCTACTTAGACATACTACTCATATATGCTATGTGATTCATACACAAATAATATAGTTATCTTGTTCTTTTAAGGTAAGGTGACTACTAGATTCCCTTACCTTCACCTTAAAATTTGTGAGAGTGCAAGGGGAGGGGGTAGGGATCGGGTGCATATTATTGGGGACATGTCATGGAGACATTAATTAATACCTAAATAATTGAAATAATTGGACACAATTTATACGAGTTAGATATAAACTTGGGTCAGAATCCTACACATTTGGCCCCAATTTTTATAGATTTGGGATAGATTTTTTCAAATTTGTAACAAATATCATACATAATTTATAAATCAAATGTTATATTTTGATAAATAATTTAATTTGAGATAGATTATAGATGCACATTCTATACAAATGCATAAAAATTTTAGATACATGTTCAAAATATTAAAGCACTATTTTTACCAAGAAATAACATTTTTACCAATAAACACCATTTTAAGACTTTATAGTCTATGGTAGGTGGTTCCTTTGATTATTTAAATTGAGAATAAATTAACTCAATGTACTTAGTCTTACACCCATTTGTTTTACTTTAACTTAAATTTTATGATTGAGTTTTTGTGATTTTAATGGTCATGCCACTACTCCCCCTTACACTAGATTGGGGGCATTAGTACCCCCCAAATTTCCTTATTAAAAATATACAAGGTTAAAATTTTAACCTCTATTATATCTAATGCTTCATAAGGAAACATATTTACCAAATCAAAGTACTAAAGGAAACATGGTTGTATCAACACATAGGTGTACTCCTTATTTGATCTCTTCACTTTTCCATCATTTCAATTATATAATTTAAAATTACATGCAATGATTTATATTGAAACATGCTCTTGGTTAAAGGTCATAAACCAATATTAAATTCACTAGGGCTCAAGTAAAGGCAAGGTGTGTTTCACACACTTAGGTACACATTTTTTTTTAACCTAGTAATTTCATCCTTATGCATTACTAGATTAAAAGGGGGGAATGAAAATACTAAAATATGATTATATATATAATATTGGTCTTTAACACCTAAAAAAATACCAATCAGTGCTCTACTCTTTAGTTTTAATACCTTCATGATACTGAAAGACTCACATTCACTATCTCACTATGCCTAACTACTTATATTATATACCAACCTATCATTATGATGACCGAGATAAATTTTCCACTAAATAAATATTAAAATATGATATAAATCCTTCAAAACCAGTTACATACCTTCAATAATTTTCAATCTTGTTAAGCACTACCATTTTATACATGGACACTAGTGTCAACATTCGTTTCTAGTTTCCTTATCAAGATTTTGTACCTTAAAAGTCATACAATTTGTAAATATTTTAAAACATATGGGTTTGCCTATTTGTCTTATTTAACCCTTTCATGAGATATTTTCAAAATGTGTGGCATAAATACAAATAAAATCCTATTCATTATTCATCAATAAAATACCAAAAAATCACCTGTTCAGGATCAATAAATCAATTACATAATTGAGTTATGATGACATATTATTCTTTATTTATATATTATTTTGAGAAGTAGTCATATTATAGGTCTAAAACATTCAAATAACATCCCATGATCAGCATTTTTAAACATACAATATAGATCATTGTACGCCCTTGCATATAACATATTTCACCCTTATGTACACACAAACACACACTTAAGGTAGGACTACTTATGTTTGAGGACTTCTTAAATGTAGTGGATATTGAAGTAATGCTCATTGAAAAAGGGTTCCTTAAGGTAGGTTGACTTCATGATCCCACTAACCCATTTTTTCAAGGTGACATAACCTAAGATGGATAACTAGGGGTTTGAACTATACATAGTCATACATAACCTATGTGCATAATCTATATAAATAAATAAGAAGATGATAGAAAACCATAGTACGTATAGGTGATAAATTATTAATATAATAAATATTTCATATATGTTAGAAGTATTGATCCATGGATAGAAGCATCGATGCGATTGTCCACAGGTCAACGGTAGTGTCTAGGCCTCTATAAATATTATTTTCATAATATGATGACTAGATATTAAACATCAAGCTTCTTACTTCCACACCTTCAAAACTCAAATCTACCTACACAACTGCAAAAAAGATAAGTACAATCTCTTCTTTTTGTTTTAATTATTAGAATATCAATTGACATTGTGATTTCTATATTTGGTAGTTTTCCATATTTATTATATTAAATTGTTACAACTAATTTAATTGGCCCAATCTATAATAATTTCATCCATCCATTTTATCATGCTATTCTACACCCATTAACCTTCACACTAAATTTTTTAAAAGGGTTAAACAATACTTCATTTTACTAAATATCTATGTAATTCATATGTGAGTTTGTGTTCCTTTGAGCATGTGATCAATATTGCATACAATAACGTGTAAAATTTTTAGTCACATAAATTTTAGATAAAACAACAATCTATGTACTACATTAAATAATTTTAATCAATGTCTTGAATATATCTCATAGTGGGAATATGTGGTGCATCTTGAATATTTCTCATCATAGTAGTGAGTGGAATCTAACTTCTCATAGTAGTGAGTGAAATATAAATTCTCATATTAATGAGGGAAACTTGTATTATCAAATTTACACCCAAGAAAAATATTTTTTGATTGCCCAAAGTTTATATGAATATAATCAGTGGAATATATGTTTTATTTTGAGATCTGGTATAATTTTCTGAAGTATCTATCTCAAAAATGAGGGAATTACATGAATAATGTGTAAGAAAATATATGAAACAAATTATGCATAACATAGAAATATCTAATATTTTAGGAAAGTATGTTAAATGTAAACTTGGGAAGTTAATATCTCAAAATAAAATAATTATGTGGATTATGTATAAGATAAGATATGATAGCAATGATGTCTATTATAGAAATATATAATCTTATAGACATTTATAAATAACTTTCCCATTCAAAGTTTATGATATGATTAATATAAGTCCAATAGTAATGTGACACATATGGAATACATGTAAATAGTGTAATTAAACTTAATTTTAGTACAACTCCAATATCAATTACATATTTGTCATGCATTTCTACACTGGGTCCAATTATATACATTTGGCTATTTTCAAAAACATTTTCCCCCTCATTATCACATCTTTAGTGTTGATAAAGTTAGTTATCTACAACTTCAAGTCATATTTTTTTGATGTTAGAATTTTCCTCCTAGTATTGTATTATCTAAGCACTCTTATCTCTATTTTTATCCCTTTTTCCTCATGGTTTAAAATTTGAGATATGCCAATTTTTGTTAGAATATTCAACTTGCTAGTTCTGTCTCTCATACTTTTATGGGTCCATTTAGTGTTGGGATATTATCATGTGCCCTAAATATCACTTCTCACACTATACCATGGTCTACCTTAAATGTAAATTATCTATAGATCCATTTATATATGCTCTCTCTCTCTCTCTCTCTCTCTCTCTCTCTCTCTCTCTCTCTCTCTCTCTCTCTCTCTCTCTCTCTCTCTCTCTCTCTCTCTCTCTCTCTCTCTTTGTGTGTGTGTGTGTGTGTATTTATGTATGTATATATGTATGTGTGTGTGCATGTGTGTATACATATTGTAGACACTATTTATGAATTATACAACACCTCAATATTATACACTTGGAAAACTCAAATCTTCGTTATTCCTCATAGTTTTAGACATTTCTTGCTTTCAAAACTCTTGCATATATTGCCTCTTATGTCCATTGGACTATCACTTAGATTTTATAGTCTTATGTTGATGACCCATGCCTTATATCTTTCCCATAATTTTTAAAATACACTAATCTTATTCCTCTACAAGTTTTGAGCCATACCTATTTTCTTGCTCCTTGGAAACATACATCTAGGATAGACACATACATTGATGCAAGTGTCTAGTACCCTAAAGTCTTATAATTTATAAATTAAACATATCCTAATGGCTAGCCTAAGTTCTTTAATGTGTGTTACTCTATAAAGAGATGTTTATAAATACAAGATCAACAATCATTCATTCCTTACGTAGAAGCTTATTACCTACTCACCAGATAACTTACAAAAGGCATTCAATCAAGCATTCAAATGAGAAAAACTTCCCTATTTTCTCATATTTCCATATCAGTCATATAAGTAACACATACACATGTCAGAATTAATGAAGGATCAACTCAAGGGATATATTTTTCAAGTTAAAAGTTAGGTCATTATTTTACATATTTTACACATATTTCATGAATAAAAAACAATACAAAACATAGAGGAGAACTACATAAGTTTGAGGCCCTCTTTGGAGTATTATCGATGTAAGCAATGTTCATTGATAGATGGGTATTTGGGGAAGCTCAACATCGTGTACCAACTAACCCATTTTCCCACAACCATAATGAGGAAGAATAACTAGGGTTTTATTATTTTACAAGGAGGGTTAGTCCATGACCCATATATTGATGCACCAGAGTAAAGGTGATGAAAAACCTAAAATCATCTAGGTGGTCACATCTTATTCTAGTAGTTATTTGATATAGGATGCCTACATCCAACCTAGACACTAGCAGCAACACAATTATCCAAGTCTGACACAAGTGTTTGAGGTTACAAAAGCACTAAAATCTAGAATTTGGTGACTATTCTATAATATTTTCCCCATCTGATTCTTTCCTATTCTAGATCCAGATCTATATTAGCATCAAAACTGACTAAGTATTTTATTTATTTATCATTGACATATCTAACATATTTTTACTTTCTATTTTTAACATATCTTAGTATAATAAATTCAGTATTGTTTCATATGAGTTTTTTAATTAATTGGCATGCTATATAGCTATTTATCACCCTTGTGCTTATTCATGTCTACATTATTAACATTAGATCCCACGCATATATATACTTTTTATGGTTAAAATTTTTATGAACCCAATATTTGATCTTTAAACCCTAGCTTCCTTAAGATTTCCTATTTTTAGAACAATATTTTGACTTATAAATTTTCAAAATGAATAATTAAAATTTGTAAAAAATCAAATTTCCATTTTTATCAATATGTACACTATGGATACATCTATCACCCATTTTAGGTTCTAATTTATAATTGTTATGTAAATTTTCTATGTAAATTTATTGGTAAAATCTATTAGTGAAATGAATAAAATAGAATAAATTTCTTCTAAACTTCAACTCATGAAAAATGGTCTTAGTGATAAATTGTGTGGCATGTATCCTAAGATTTCAATCTTAGATATTTTAAAGCACTCTACTACCTATAAATATATATTATATGAAATATTATATGATATCCAAGTACCAAGTGATATATTTATTGCTTTCAAAAATATTATGTAGAATCTAACACAACACACACACACTATTACCTTTGGTTGTAAAGAGGTATCCTAAAAGAATATCATTTATCAAGACTTACCTTTAGCAACATAATTTACTTATCACAATTAATAAAACCAACATGAGCATATGCCAAAAATACTAAAGACATATAAGGAGGCCATGAATACAATTTCACTATTAGACTTGTTACACAAGTCACCACTTTACACAGTTATTTTTGTGAGAACATTGCATATGACAACCCTTCTATAGAATCTAGAAACACCACATATGGAATTCATATTAAACTCCATTAAAGGGAATAAATTTAATATATCCTTTTAAAATGATTATTTACCACCTAAACATATTTTAAATAATTATTTTCCACTCTTCATCCAAGCACATGTTTCTAGTAAAATCATAAAATGAATTATTATGGATAATGGTTCAGGGCTCAACATTTGAAAATAGATTTTATCTCTAAAATTGGCATTGAAAATTATTATATTTCACCATATAATAATAACATCAATGGATTTAATAATATTTCAAGATAAGTATTGGGATAAATAACATTGAATTTTATTATGGTTCCTTGTACATTACCTGCTTTATGTCAAGTTATGCCCAATGGTGAAAACTATAGTATATTATTAGGATTTCCTTCGATACATGAAATATATATAGTCCCATTTAATTTTCACACATACTTAAAATTTAATTTTCAAGGATCTCTTTACATATGTCCCATGGATACTAATCCCTTTAAGTATCAAGCAATAGTACAATAAATATGTGATCCTACACTGCAACCCTACAAACCTAATTTTAGCCTTAGATATTTTATAAAATATGGATACAAAGGAAAAGGGTTGGGAAAACATTAATATATAATAACTAAACCCATTTCACATATAAATAAAACAACATTGATTGATACACTATTACAAAATCCAAAGTAGGTTGTTTTACCTAAGTTGTAGAGGAGACAATTCTCATGTTTACAAGAGTCTCCTACTTCATTAATCTCATAGATTGTAGAGTGTCATATTATATATCTCCCTCATCTTATAGAGGTTGATATTAATATACCTTTACCAAAATTATATGATGTGAATGCTTATTATGATTATCACCAGCGACCAAGACATTATACGTGTTAGGAATATAAAATGTAGAGCAATAATAATGAAATAAAGATAGAATTAAAATTAAAAAAACATAATAGAATAGATACATAGATTTAATGTGCTTCACCCAAAATGGGCTACGCCCACATAAAAACTGCCATTCCTTATTATTCAGTCCAACAAATGAAGGGAAAAACCTGCAATACATCCACTGCAATATCCTCTTCCCTCTCACACTATTTTGCCTAATTATAGTGCCCTCATATCAAAATAGGGTTAAAAATTAAGGAAAAATGAAATAAATTAATTTATACCATTAGATATAAAAATTAATAGTAAAAGGTCTAGATTAACTACAAAATTATAATATTTCATAATGTATTTTCATAAAATTTTGCTTCGGGGGCACTGCCCCTAAACCCCCATTAGGGGGGATCCAAAATAGGTCACTATGCCCCCCCTCAGACCCTATGAATACCATATTGGAGGTGGAGGTTTTGCGCCCCCTACCACAACCCCCTTATTGGGAACTGGGCATTAAAATAAGATCAGGCTCCACCATCCAACAATCTCCCACTTGGAGACTAATTGTTGCAATTCCACTGCTATAACTCTTACTTGGATGTTTATTTGAAATTTGACCCTGACATGTTTCTCATCTTCTTTGGTATCCTTAAATACCTATTGAATTTGAACAAATCTCCAACTTATCTTTAATGACAACCTTTGTTAACATATCTATAGGATTCTGACTCATATGGATGTTTTCCAACTGTAGTTGACCATTCTCCAAAACTAAATGAATGAAGTGATACCTAAGTTGTATATGTTTGGTTATTGAGTGGAATGTCAATCTATTTTCTAAATGAATTACACTCTGGCTATCACTATATAACCATCAATCTTCCTACTTATGCCTCAACTCTTCCATGAACCATTGCATTCCATATCATTTCCTTGCTAGCTTCTGTAGATACAACATATTCTACCTTTATAGTTGACAAAGAAGCTATATTTTACAATTTTGAATTTCAACTAACTGTTGTGTCACCAACAGTGAATACATAACCTATGGTGCTCTTCCTACCATCTAAATCTCTAGCCATGTTTACATCAACATATCCTTGTAAGGTAGCATCTGACCCTTCATAGCACAAATGTCTATTAGTGGTCCCTCTCAAGTACCTAAGAATCCACTTGATTGCATCCCAATTCTCTTTTCCTAGATTGTTCATAAACTTGTTGGCAACTCCCATTACATGAGCAATATTTGGTCTAGTGCACACCATAACATACATTAAAATTCTAAATGCTGAAGCATATGGCATTTTGGTCATGTAATTGATTTCTTCATGTGTTTTAGAACATTGTTCCTTACTTAATTTGAAGTGCCCTCTGAAAGGTATACTCACAAGTTTTGCATCTTTCATATTAAACTTAACTAACATCTTCTTGATGTATTCTTCTTGAGACAATACCAATTTTCTATTTTTCTTGATTGTTTTTATTCTCATATTGAGGATTTACTTTATAACACCCAAATCCTTCATTACAAATGAATCTTCTAGTTTTCTTTTTAGCTCATTTATATCATGCATGTTAGACCCTGCAACAAGCATGTCATCTACATACAATAATAAGATAATATAGCTACCATTATATAATCTCTTAAAGTAAACATAGTGGTCAAAATGACATTTACTATAACCTTTTTTTTATCATAAATATGTCAAATTTCAAATACCACTATCTTGGATCTTGTTTTAGGCCATACAAACTCTTCTTCAACCTACACATCATTTTCTCCTGACCTTTGACTTCATATCCTTGTGGCTGCTCTATATATATTTCCTCCTCCAAATCACCATGAAGGAATGTAGTCTTCACATCTAAGTGTTCAAGGTACAAGTATTCTCCTACTACCAAACTTAAAATAGTTCTTATAGAAGTCATTTTAACTACTGGAGAAAATATTTCATCAAATTCAATACCTTTCTTTTGTGTAAACCCCTTTACAACAAGTCTAGATTTGTACCTCTTTTTGTTTCCATATTCTTCCTTCAACCTATAAACCCATTAATTATGTAATGTGATTTTACCTTCAGGTAATTGAACCAAATCCCAAATTTGGTTATGTACCAAGGTGTCCATCTCCTCTTTCATGCCTTGCTCCCACTTATTTCTAGTTTCTACCTACATTGCTTCTTCATAGTTTTCTGACTCACCACCATCAATCAATAATAAATAATAAAGTGAAGGAACGTAATGTTTAGGGAGTCTACTTACTCTAGTAGATCTTTTAACTATAGTTCTAGGAGTTTGAGGTACTTGTTGTACTTGTTGCACATTCTAATTTTTTGTCACTTTTGGAATTTCATTTCCAGTAATTTCATCAAGTAATGCACATTTTTTATTTGATTTTTCCTATTTCTTTTCTTGAAACTAATCTCTATACATGACCTTTTCATTAAATATCACATCTCTAATCCTAATGATTTTGTGATTTTCAATATCCCATAAATGGTAACCAAAATCATTAACTCCATATCTAATAAAAGTAAATTTCTTTGATTTTGCCTCAAGCTTGGTTTTATTTTCTTTATCAATATAGACAAATGCTTCACAACCAAAATTCTTTAAAAAGTAATAAAATACCTTTTTACCTGTCCATACTTCCTCTAGATTGCCACCATCGAAAGGACTTGAAGGCCCTCTATTTATTAAATAAATAATAGTATCCATAACATCTACCCAAAACTGTAAGGGCAACCCTGCATGAAATTTCATGTTCCTTGCATGTTCCATGATTATCCTATTCATCTTTTTTGACACACCATTGTGTTATGGTGTTCTTAGAGCTATCTTCTCTCTATGAATCCCATGGGATGAATAGTAATTATCAAACTCCTTGCTACAATATTCACATATATTATTTGATATGACACACTTCAACTTATTTCCTATCTCATTCTCAACCAAAGATTTCCATTTCTTAAAATTATCAAAAACATCTGATTTCTTTCATATGTAACAAACCCAAGTTTTTCTAGTTGTATCATTGATAAAAGTAACATAATAACAAAAGCCACGAAGGGATGATCCCTGAGTTTGTCCCCATACATATATATGCATAATCTCTAACTTTTCATCCTTATTTGTCCTCCCAACATTGAAAAATATAACTCTCTTCTGATTTCTATACACATAGTGCTCACATAAATCCAAATCCACCTTCTTCAAATCTAACAACAAATTTTTTTAGTGGAGAACTTGCATCCCCTTCTCACTCATGTGCCCAAGTATCTGGTGCCATAATTATTTATCTGCTTATATAAAAGATAAATTAATGGAAGATTCAACATCACCATTAGATAAATGCAATGTACCTACATTCTCTCCTTTTGCTATTGGCAATGATCCTTTAGTGACCTTCCATGAATTTTCTATGAATGTAACTATGCATCCCTCACTTCCCAGTTGTCCTAATATAATTAGATTTCTTCTCAACTTAGGAACATGCCTCACCTCTTTTAGTAACCATTTGTTTCCATTCTATAATATTATCTGTATCTTACCCTTTCCTAAAATTTTATAGGGTTCACCATCACCCAAAATCACCTTGAATATAACCTTGAAAATATTTCTTGTGGGGTGTAGCATGAAATGAATCCCCTGAATCTAACATCCAAAAATCATTAATATTATCTAAATAAAGGATTAAATCATCTTGTAACACATCACCTACTACATTTGCTTCTTGGTTTTTATCTTGTTATCCATCTCCTTGTTTTCTTTTTCAAAACCAATAATCTTTCTTTAAGTGTCCTTTCTTCCCATAAATCTAGCACACCAATGTTCCTCTAGATTTAGATCTTCCCTTCTTAGACTTCACACGATTCCCTAGGCCCTTTCCTCTATCCTTTTATCTTTCTCTATTCTCCATAGTTAAAGCATTACCTGATGTCTCACCTGTGCTTTTCTATCGCATTTTCTCATTACGGATAACACCAATAACATCATCAAACTTTAAAGTTTTTGAGCTAGAGAGAGAATTTCTCACAACCATGACCAAACCATTCCAACTTTTTGGTAATGAGCATATAATCAAAAGATCCCTAACCTCATCCATCAAAATTTACTCCTACAGAACTTACTAATTTGTGACCATGTCAAATTCATTTAATTAGTCAACAACAGACCCACCTTCTGACATTTGTAGATTAAATAAATGTTTCATAAGAAATACCTTATTGAATCTGAGGGTTTTTCATACACTCTATCTAATGCCTTTATCAAATATTCTACTATATTTTCTTTTAAAATATTTAAGGTCATCAACATTACTAGGCATAGCCATATTGATCCTAGTGCCTTTCTATCAAGAACCTCCCAGTCTTCATCCTTCGTAGTCATTGACTTCTTTTCTATTCTACCCAATGGTAAGAAAAGATCCTTCTGATATAGATAGTCCTCCATTTACATCTTCCATAGCTATTAGTTTTGGCCATTAAACTTCTTGACCTTAAACTTGCCTTCTGCCAATGCTCCCACTCAAACTAGGAAACCTCTTTTCCTGTGAGTTTATCTACCAAATAAACCTTTGGCTCTAATACCATTTGTTATGAATATAGAATGTAGAGAAATAATAATGAAATAAAGATAGAATTAAAATTTATAAAACACAATAAATTAGAGACATATTTAACATGGCTCACCCAAAATGGGCTACGTCTACAAAGAAATTACCAGTCCTTATTATTTATTCCAACAAATGAAGGAAAAAACCCACAATACTTCCACTACAATATCCTCTTCACTTTCACACTATTTCACCTAATTACAATGCCCTCATATCATAGGAGAGTTACAAATTAGGTAAAAAATACATTAACTTGATTTCTACCATTAGATCTAAAACCTAATAGTAAACAGTCCAGATTAACTATGAAATTATAATATTTTATAATGCATTTTCATAAAATTTTACTTCAGGGCACTTCCCCTAAACCCCCACTAGGGGGATCCAAAATAGGTCATCACCCCATAGACCCCCGTGGTGACCATAGTGGAGGGGGTGTTGTCCCCCAATACCCCCATGTTGGGAACTAGGCATTAAAATAAAATTAGGCTCCACCATCCAACAATATGAACATTTGTTTTACTTTGAAGCATAAGATACAAGACCTTATTAATGACCAAAAGATTAAATTTGATTATCCTCTAAAATAATTGGGTTCACAACTTGATGATCACCAAAAATAGAAAATATTTAACAATCCTTTACAAAGACCATTCTAAAAAATAACTAGAACTACAAATGACATATAATTCACAAGAGGGACTTCAAAGTAAACAACTTAAATGACACCCAAACCAATAGGTTTTAGCAATCACTTTATTCATAGGTGTTGAGTATTTTTGACATTAACATATTTATCCTACAGAAATAAAAACTAGTTGTAATGTAAGATGTTTTCAATAGGTTAGCTTTGGTTTTACAAGACTTGTAGATAAATATTAGTTGGAAATTTTTTTTAGGCCATATAACTCTATAAACTATTTTTGGTCCTAAAGTAACCTAAATAAAATATTGGATTATGCCTACCACATATCCATATACAATATACTAGGAAATATTTGGTTATGTAGATGATATTTTATGATTAAGTAGCACCTCAGTCTTGTATACTTGAAAACCTTAGACCTTTATTGTTCCTCTTAGTTCTACACTCTCCTTATTTTTGTAAGCCTCACATCTGCTATGTATTTTACCCCTTGGCGTATCCTTAGTCTAACTATTCTTATATTAATGACACACACATTCTATCTTGCTCAAAACACTTAAGAATTCCTTATCTTACACCTCTACAAGTTCTAAACATGTACTTATTTTTCTACTCCCTAGACACTAATGTCTGGGACAAACAATAGTGTAGACGTTACTATCCTATCCTAATACATGTGTCTATTGTCTTAAAGTCATTTAATTTTTAAATTAAACATATCCTAATCATCATCCTAAGTAATTAATGTGAGTTTTTAATCCAAAGGGATTGATATAAATACAAGATCAATCCTCATTCATTCTTCACATAGAAAAACTAACAAAATAATAAAGAGAGAAAGACACTTATCAAAAGGCACTCTATCAAGCATTAAATTTATCAAAGCTTACCTCTTTCCATACTAGTCATATGTAAAGCACATATACAGGTTTGAAGCACTAAATGGGCAACTCAAGAGTTTAATTTTCTAAGTTATAAGCTAGATAATTGTTATACTTTATTTTTACTGGCATTGCATGATTCAAAAAAAAACCAAAACATAGGGGAGAACTACATGAGTCTAATGTCCTCTTCTAGAGTATTGGATATATAGGTAGTGCTCATTCACACTGGGGTCATTTAGGTCTACTCGACACTATGTGCCCACTAACTCATTTTCCCCTAAATCCATATTGAAGATGAAAAGCTAGGGTTTTTCCACTTCATAAGTAGCAATTTTCCAACCTAGATTTGAATGTACTAAAGTGAAGGTGAAGTAAAACTTAGAATCATCCATGTGACTGAATTCCATTTCACTAGATATTCCATACATTACGTTATCATTGGAATCGAATAGTAGCATTGCTGTAACCATTTAGGGCTAACGTAATTATCTAGATAACTAAAGGCACCAGATCCATAATCTGATAATTGTTATAGAATTATCTTCCCACCTAATTTCTACCTATTCTAGATCCATAACTACATTAGCATCAAAACAAGTTAATTACTTATATTCTTTATCATTTTTATATCTATCATAGTTTTACTTTTCATATTTATACTATCTCAACATAATAAATTTAGTGTATGCTTATATCTAAGTTTAGCTTATAATTGGTTTGTTCTGGATATGATTATCACCCTTATGCAATTTCATTTATATATTCATTGTTGACAATATGTTTTTTATTGATGTCAAAAGGGACACTATGGATGTCATTGATATCAAAAATATTAGGCAAGATTGATGGAGAGAAGAGCATGTTTCACTATTTCACCATGCAAAGTTGTCAAGCTTTTATAGAGACCATTTATTGATGTTTAAAGTAAAATAGATAGAAAATCCATTATGGGTTTATCATGAACATCTTGAATATGTGGTCCATAGGTTTAAAGGATAAGGAATGAGATTAGAATGAATTATCTTTACTCTTGGATAGGATAGAGTTTCTCAGTAAAACATTAAGGGTTTAAGTCATGGCATCAACATGAAATTTTTATTTTGATGGTGACTGGCTATAGTTGGGACTTGGTATCTTATGTTATAGTTTAATCCTTTATCATCATTGTGAAACTAGCCCCTCAACTTATCAATTAATAGTTCTAAGAAATGATCAAAGGAATTTAAATTTTCCTAAGTCTAAGACTTAATATATGTCCTATATTGATCAATAGTTGGCACTTCATCATACACAAACAATCCAACAAAGTGAAGTGAAGTCAATATGTTAATAGGAACTCCAAGTATGAATGCAAGTGAAAAGTGCCACATTCACAAAGTTTTTCAGAAAAAGACATAATGATCAAGCCTATTAGAATATTTGATGGTACATGGGTGATCATGCAAAAGAGATCCAATGGAGTGAATGGACTCAGATTCTATAAAGTGATATAGGTTTATCAACATAGTGGAAAGTTAAAGATTGAGTAAGTCTGAGAAGATTGATGAAGCGAAAGTGATCTAAAGATGTAGGAAGTAGTGAGATGAGGTCAAAGTGTCAAATTTTAACAACCAAATCAAGGTACAGTTTGTGCAAGTTCAAATATCCAATGACACATAGAAGCTTGGATGAGAAAGATCTAATGGAGTGAGTGGGCTTAGATGGAATAAATAGATCAATGCTTATCAACATAGTGGTGAGTTAAAGACTAAGCAAGTTTAAAAAGATTAATGGAGTGAAAGCGATCCAAAGATATAGGAAGCAATGAGATGGGATAAATAAATTGACATTTAACATCTTCATAGAGATAAATAATGTGCATCTTTGAATATCTAATAGCACACAAAAGCTTGGATCAGGAAGATTTATGGGTGTATTTTAAAGATGATAAACCTAAATTTTGGAAGTATACAAAGATTATACGGATATCATGATCATATAAAAAGGTGATCAAATGAATACATTTTAAAGTTGAGTCATTTGAGTATGGACCATCAGATCATAGTTCCAAAGGCAAGATCAATGATTGACATTTAAAGTCATGTTCAAAAAAATGGTTAGTTAGAGGATCATGTAGGACCTTATGTATAAGATCTATATTTAAACATAGATAATGAGACTAATCGATCCAATTGGTCAAATCTACTATAAATAGCCTATGCATTAAAACTTGAGTCTAACAGATGCTATAGATAGTAAAGAGACCTATAATTATGGCATAATGCATGGAATTGAGATGTAAGAAACTTACAATCCAAGTCATAATGAATTAGAGTCTAGAATTGGCATGATGTGTTAAAGTCTGAGTGTGAACACATAAAAGATATGGAACCATAGATCCATTGCATATATATATGATATCTAAGACATAGGAAAATGTGGTTGGAGATATTAGAATTGTGTTAAACAAGAATCTATAGACACAGAGGCTAGAGAGAGAGAGAGAGAGAGAGAGAGAGAGAGAGAGAGAGAGAGAGAGAGAGAGAGAGAGAGAGAGAGAGAGAGAGAGAGAGAGAGAGAGAGAGAGAGAGAGTCAACTAGATACATATATAGATAGAGAGAGAGGGGAAAAGAGGCATAGAGATAATGTGTAGAAAATGAGAAGTTACATATTATACTTGTAACTGATTTAATAGTTTTGGGAATATTGGTGTATTATTTCCAATTTAATTAAGGGTCTAGAGTAATAAAATTAGTAAATATATATGTAATAATCAATCTATTGATTTGTGTAATTAGACTGTAATTTAATTTTTTCTAAAAATAGTAATAAGGGATAGAAAATAAGACTTAGCTAGAAAATGACTAAGATAGCTAAGACAAAGTATAGAATTTACTATGCAAGATTGGGACACTATTACAATTTAGGATCTAGCTTTCATTTTATGATTGGATAGGATCAATAAAATAGGATAATAGTTATACCAATGCTATAGTCTACCTCTACCACTATTGTCTAGGAGACCTGAGCTTCTTGGGAATTGTTCATTGTGTCTGTGTGACCCTTTCTTTGAGGTTTTAACTATCAGATGTTTGAAAAACTCCCTATAGTGCATATTTTATCTCTAAAACCTAGACTTGATTATGCTTTGACAAACTTTGATAAAGATGGGGGGTTAGTGTGTGTAAGATTCACTGAATATGTATTAACACCCCTTATGTGGGCACGATGTGTACATACCAATACTCTGAAGAGGAATAAAGCCATATGTAGTTCTCCCACTTGATGTTCTTTATGTAATAGTTTGTATGAAGATGAAAATCCTAATATTAGGTGTTTTTGAGGTGGCTAGTGACTGTTGTAAGGATTTGGATAAGCTTGTAAGTGTATTGGCTAGTTGTATGAAGATAATAGGGAAGATTGTCTAAGTAGTCTTACTTTTATTATTGATTGCTTAGTGATAATTTACAGTCCCTTCCAAATGATCTTTAAATGGGATTTTATAGGGATCTATTGGTCATGGGTTGAATGTGCTTGCATTAGGCTGAAAAAGAGAAGGATGAGGAACCAAAATAAATTGACTGTCAGGCTAAAAATACACTTGGACAAGAGTACCAAAATAGGACACTAGTGACATTGACAATGTAGTCTAAGTTAGATGCTATTGTCCTTAGATGATGACGCCTAAGGGATAGATTTGTCATGGAGAGAGCAGTCTAGTTGAGCTAGGATTAGTTTTGAAAGGCTACAAATGATTAGGAATCAGTGAAAAGATGCCTATGAGCGTCATGAAAGTAAGTATGAGGGACCTAAGGGTTGGATGTTGTCTAAGTAGTCTTACTTGTATTCTTGATTGCTTAGTGATAATTTTCAGCCCCTTCCAAATGATCTTTAAATGGGATTTTATAGGGATCTATTGGTCATGGGTTGAATGTGCTTGCATTAGGCTGACAAAGAGAAGGATGAGGAACCAAAATAAACTGACTGTCAAGCTAAAAATACACTTGGACAAGAGTGCCAAAATAGGACACTAGTGACATCAACAATGTAGTCCAAGTTAGATGCTATTGTCCTTAGATGATGAGGCCTAAGGGATAGATTTGTCATGGAGAGAGCAGTCTGGTTGAGCTAGGATTAGTTTTGAAAGGCTACAAATGATTAGGAATCAGTGAAAAGATGCCTATGAGGGTCATGAAAGTAAGTAGGAGGGACCTAAGGGTTAGATGTTGTCTAAGTAGTCTTACTTGTATTCTTGATTGCTTAGTGATAATTTCCAGCCCCTTCCAAATGATCTTTAAATGGGATTTTATAGGGATCTATTGGTCATGGGTTGAATGTGCTTGCATTAGGCTGACAAAGATAAAGATGAGGAACCAAAATAAACTGAGTGTCAGGCTAAAAATACACTTGAACAAGAGTGCCAAAATAGGACACTAGTGACATTGACACTGTAGTCCAAGTTAGATGCTATTGTCCTTAGATGATGAGGCCTAAGGGATAGATTTGTCATGGAGAGAGTAGTCTAGCTGAGCTAGGATTAGTTCTGAAAGGCTACAAATGATTAGGAATCAGTGAAAATATTCCTATGAGGGTCATGAAAGTAAGTAGGAGGGACCTAAGGGTTAGATGTCATTAGTCATACTCAAATTACCAATTTTTACATTTTATATGACTGCATTTCCCCCCCCCTTTATTCTACTGATACAACAAAGTGAAATACTAGGATATAGGAAAAATAGAAAGTGTACCTAAACTTACCTACAAGGGTTAAGCTCATGAAGTTGTGTGATGGTAGGTATGTATAGAGAGGCCACGTTGTGAAGTGTAAATCTTCAAAATAAAAACAAAGAGTACATCAATTCTTATTAGATATGCTATATCTAAAATAAGAATGTACAAAGATGGGTAAGAGAGAGAGAAAGAAAAAAGAATGAATGCATCTCATCAGGTATGCATACTAATATGAAACCTACTATGATGATGAATGATGTTTAATGATGTTGGATGTGTATTGTACCAAGAGTAATATATAAAATAGAGCTAAGTGCTCAATTCCTTAGATGTGGCCTAAGAATGCAAAGGCTAATTCTTTGGCTCTATTATCACCCATTAAGTGAATCTAGGTGGTTATACATGTGTTGATTGATATTTGGACTATGTGTCCAATCCATTTGAATAGGTGGCTCAAGAATACAAAGGCTAGCTAGTCTTTTGTCTCCATCATTGCCTCATTAAATGAAGCTATGAACTGATATTGGTATGGATGTGTGTCATATGGGATGGATCTTGAAGCCCATGAATGTATTATGATCTGATAATGTTGTCATGGATAGCAAAATGTATGCTAGAAACTAGGCCACTCTTAGTTACTCTGAAGGATGGAGACTAAGCTTGTATGAAAGCCACTCCAAAACTAGGCACTAGGCTTGTATGAAATCCACTCCAAAATGAGGCCAACCACCTACAGATGGAATAAGGCACATAATTGTTCAGAATGCCTGGGTAATACTAAAATCAAAAAGAAAAGAACATAAATGTACTAAACACATTGCACCCAACCACTGGTGTCTAAAACATAGATTCTAATATGGAAGTTATACAAATCATTATATCTAAAACTAGAAGTGAGAGCCATCATGTCGCACATGATGCCCCTTCTATTTGGATTCTCTGAGCAAAAGTGTATGAAAAACTATTGATTTTGAATTAGCTTGACTATGCAAAATTGTAATTGAACCTACTTTTTTGCCTACTTATGGAAATTATAGTTTTTTTTCTATTTGGATAGGAGTGCCAAAAATGGACACTAGTAGCACTGGTGCTATAGTCCAATCTTGGTGCTATTTTCCTAGGCTAAATTTGATAATTGATTTGAGATTTTCACTATTTTCTTGGTCTATTTTTCTTAGTTTGATGTCCAGTTGTTTTTATGGGTGTTTTGAAAACTATGTTTTTTACCATTAAGAACTTTGATCTCTATAATAAAACTTATGTTCAATGCCCCCTCTTATAAGGGTAGGAATGAAGATCTTGTAATGACTTCCCTTAGAAGAAAGATCCATGCAAGTGTGTTATGCTGCAAAGATACATGATATAGAAAATGATAAGTGATAAGATATATCAAGATATAACATGGTTTTTAATGAGAGATTGGTAGATCAACAAGGGTATGCCTAGATAGATATAAAAATTTAATAACATGTGCAATGTAGTGAACTAGAACTAAAATTCTAGTTAGTTGTTAATTGTTAGTTGTTAGTTTTCAAGGAGCGATGGAACATGATGTCCATCATGGCATCCAAGAAAGAAATATAATGTCTAATGTAGATCATGGCATTGCAAACAATTGAAAAAACAATCAAGCAATAAGCATACAAGAGTGGCCAAGGGGCCAAGAAAACAAGGGACATGGACACATGTCACTCAAACTGGAAAGTAAGCATACAAAACATGTTCAAATGCCACATACACATACAATTAGAACAAGAAAGGTTGGTGTGAAAGCCACAATCACATAGAAGAGTATAATAAAAGGATATTGGCAAATTTCCTAAGGCACCCACAAGAATAGAAGCAAAGGACATTAGCAAATGTCTTAAGGTACATATAGGAGACAATCAAAAAATGATAAATGCAATCACATCTAGCTATGTAAAGCAAGAAAGAAAAGCATGTAATATATTGAAATACAATTGCATCTAACTAATCAAAAAAAGAAGAGAAATTATGTAAGACATGGAGTATAAGACTAGGTATATGTTAAGAAATATACAAGTGCTATATACTAGTGAGTGTTGATAAAGTAATTTATGTAAGTTAGTAAGTAATATACTTCAACATGACAGCTAAAAATGTGGTGTAGGAATGACATAACTTAGATGGTGTAGTCAAGTAGAATATTCTCCTAGTGGGTATGTATATTGATGTATGTCTTGATATAGAAGTATGATGCCCCATCAATGGGTGGAGAGAAGCAATCAAGGACGTGGATGTATGAAAAACTATTGATTTTGAATTAGTTTGACTATGCAAAATTGTAATTGAACCTACTTTTTTGCCTACTTATGGAAATTATAGTTTTTTTTCTATTTGGATATGAGTGCCAAAAATGGACACTAGTAGCACTAGTGCTGTAGTCCAATCTTGGTGCTATTTTCCTAGGCTGAATTTGATAATTGATTTGAGATTTTCACTATTTTCTTGGTCTATTTTTCTTAGTTTGATGTCCGGATATTTTTATGGGTGTTTTGAAAACTATGTTTTTTACCATTAAGAGCTTTGATCTCTATAATAAAACTTATGTTCAATTCCCCCTCTTCTAAGGGTAGGAATGAAGATCTTGTAATGACTTCCCTTAGAAGAAAGATCCATGCAAGTGTGTTATGCTGCAAAGATACATGATATAGAAAATGATAAGTGATAAGATATCTCAAGATATAAAATGGTTTTTAATGAGATATTGTTAGATCAACAAGGGTATGCCTAGATAGATATAAAAATTTAATAACATGTGCAATGTAGTGAACTAGAAGTAAAATTCTAGCTAGTTGTTAATTACTAGTTGTTAGTTGTCAAGGAGTGATGGAACATGATGTCCATCATGGCATCCAAGAAAGAAATATAATGCCTAATGTAGATCATAGCATTACAAACAATTGAAAAATAAATCAAGTAATAAGCATACAAGAGTGGCCAAGGGGCCAAGAAAACAAGGGACATGGACACATGTCACTCAAACTAGAAAGTAAGCATACAAAACATGTTCAAATGCCACATACACATATAATTAGAACAAGAAAGGTTGGCGTGAAAGCCACAATCACATAGAAGAGTATAATAAAAGGATGTTGAAAAATTTCCTAAGGCACCCACAAGAATAGAAGCAAAGGACATTAGCAAATGTCCTAAGGTACATATTGGATACAATCAAAAAATGATAAATGCAATCACATCTAGCTATGTAAAGCAAGAAAGAAAAGCATGTAATATATTGAAATACAATTGCATCTAACTAATCAAAGAAAGAAGAGAAAGTATGTAAGACATGGAGTACAAGACTAGGTATATGTTAAGAAATATACAAGTGCTATATACTAGTGAGTGCTGATAAAGTAATTTATGTAAGTTAGTAAGTAATATACTTCAACATGACAGCTAAAATATGTGGTGTAGGAATGACATAACTTAGATGGTGTAGTCAAGTAGAATATTCTCCCAGTGGGTATGTATATTGATGTATGTCTTGATATAGAAGTATGATGCCCCCTCAATGGGTGGAGAGAAGCAATCAAGGACGTGGATGTCACTGAACACACTCAAAGAAGATCATTTGAAGCATGATAATTTAGATAAATTTACAAAAAATATTATAGAACACCAAATGTAAGTCTAGCATGATAGTAGACATGTAAAGTATGGATGATGCCTACAATTGAAAAAATTTTGGTGTTTTTGAATTATTTGCATGTTTTTGTATTTTAAAATATTTGAATGTTTTTGAATTTCTGAGATTTGAACTATGTACGATCAATCATGAGAAGATTATGTACATTAAATGCTAAGAAATTATGTACAAGTAATATTGAGAAGAAATGATACTAATCAATGAGTCTCATGAGAGACTCCCTATCATCGTGTCAAGTATCAAACAAAAGAATTGTGCATGATTGTGAAGCACAAGGGAATAGTTGTGAATATGAATTTTAATATTTGGATTCATTATTATTATCTTGGAAATCATAATAACATGTATTGTTCCACTCATTATTATTATCATGATTTTGAACCAATGGAATGCTAGTGTTGACTTCTATTGTATCTAGATCTTTTCCTTTGATAAATTATGTCTATGAATGATTTTCCTTCAGATGTTCAATAAATCTCAAACCTTGGTGACAAATATTATCGAATTCTAAAATAGGAGTAGTGATGCCTTGAACATGCTTGTCCAAAACCTTGATAATCAAATTATTGTAGATATTTTTGATCAAACCCATACTGATTTGAAATTTGAGCCTCATTTTGGAGAGGTATATTTGCATCTTTTTCATGCTTTACTTGTGTCTATGGTACTGTTCATCTCTCAGATTTTTATTTTTGATCCTTTTGTTGTTCTGAGTTATGCTTTGGTAACCACTTTTGTAATATTTTTGAATTTGACCCTTTTTAAATGTGTTCCTATGTCACTATGGATTTATTGACTGATTTACATTGTATAGGGTCCTCATTATCAATTATATATGTTATTTTAATTCAAAACATGAATCTGTGTGATGTCCATGCATTTTTGATATGCACAATAATATCTGGATCTTCTCACTAGATGTAGAGGAGATAGTTTGATCAACTTATATTTAACCATTTCCCTTAATACCTCACTTGAAATCTTATTATATCTTTGAATGATTTTTAAATCACTAGTTGTAGAGTTACTTTATTATGATTTCTTATTTTGATATGTAATATTGTTTGTAACCAATTGATTAGGTGAAGGTGCATATACATTAATGGCACTAAGGTGCCTTTGAGGCTTCATATTATAATCTAATTTTCAAATATTATGATCTTTCTATGTAATATCTGATTTTTTGTTTGTAAATCTAAAATTAACTTGATCATATTGGTGATTTGATCCCTTAGAGTCTCACAAGTGCAAACCCTTGTTTATTTTGATTGAACATGTAAGCACATATGTTGAAGAGGATTTAAAGAAGCTATAGGATGAATGAATGCATGAGCAACAATAATATGGAATGCCTCACCTTTTGGAGGGATGATAGCATGGACCTGGTGAGAGGGAAAGTAGATATCACCCTCTTGGTGGAGAGGAGGAGAAGTAAATTATTTCCTGTGCATAAGATATGATATTGAAAATTGACAAGTGGTTGTTAGCATATATAGTGGATCCTCTAAGTATGTAAGGATTTTATTATTAATTAAATTATACATAATAGAGAGATAGCATGTTAAATATTTAGATGCCTATTGATAGAAACCATGTATGTGGATTGAAATGCATGAAATTTGAGTTATAAGTTGTATAAAAATATGTTTATAAAGAGCATTCCAAATGAGAGATAGAAAGCAAGGGATAGAGAGCATGAAAATATGCATGAATGCATAAGAAACTTTGAAATGTGTTATGATATTTTGAATGTGTTTAGTATGATAAACTTGAAAACATTTCCATATAAGAGATAGAAAATAAGTAATGAAACCTTGTATTAAAGACAAGTAAACATTGTTTTGAAGGAGAGGGATCGTATTATGTGTAATGATAACTTTCTTAATATCATCCCATATTATGAAAATTAAGCATAAAATGCAAAGAATAAAACTTTTTACTAACATATGGTAAACTTCATCTTCATGTACATGATAGGACCGAGTATGGTCTCTTTGTTATTTGAGAGAAATCTAAGAAATATGTGTAAATAAGTGAGATCCATTTTTGCAATCACGTGAAATCTAATTTTAGATGTAAGGTGATACCTCAAGAAGCAATGGGACCTATTATATGCAATTAGGATTTGAAAGATGATTATTTTGAAAATTACTATGAAAATTTGAAATTTAAAGTGAATTTCTAAGTAAAATATGCAAGTAAGAAATCAAGAATTTATTGGAAAATTGATGATTTAAAGAGACCTAGTAGAGGCAACTAGGGTTTTAAAAAATAAATATTTATAAAGATTACTATTATTTTTGAAATGTGATGTGATTTTTTTAATTTTAATATGCTAGTAAAAAATAGAAAATTACTGGGAAAATACAGGGACTTAGTATGGACAGATAGGGTTTGAAATAAAATTATTTTTAAAATTACTAATTTTTTTTAAAATTTAATGATAATTTATTATTTTATTATGTAGGTGAAAAATAAAAAAAATATAAGATAAATCAGTAGGAAATGTACCCTATTGTTTCTAGGGTTTTTATGTGCAAACGAAGTAAGTCGAGTTCACCAAATGATTTAACAATTTTAGGAATATTGGTCTATTATTCATAATTTAGTTAAGGGTTTGAAGTAATAAAATTAGTAAATAAATATGCAATAATCAATATATTTATTTATGTAATTTGACTATAATTTAAATATTTCTAAAAATAGTATGAAAGGATAGAAAATAAGACTTAGCTAGAAACTAACTAAGACGATTGAGACAGTCTAGAATTCACTATGCAGGACTAGGACACTATCATAATTTATGATATAGCCTTCATTTTATGATTAGATAGGAGCACCAAAATAGGACACTAATGGCATCGACATTGTAGTCCACCTCTAGCACTGTTGTCCAAGAGACCTAGGCTTTCTGGGTTTTGTTTGTTGTGTCTTTATGACCATGTCTTTGAAGTTCAAACTATCATATGTCTGTGGAACTCCCTATAGATTAGATTTTTTCTTAAAACCCTATAATCCATGATTATTTGAAAAAAATTGAGAAAGAGTGGGGGGGGGGGGTTATTATGTGTAAGATGCACTAAATATGTATCCACACCCCTTGTGTGGGCACAATACCTACATACCAACAATCTGAAGAGGGATCAAGCCATACACAATTATCCCACTTGATGTGCTTTATGAAATAGTGTGAATGAAGATGAAAATGCTAAAAATGAGTGTGCTTAACGTGGCTAAGGACTAGTATAAGGATATTGATAAGCTTATAAGTATATTGGCTAGTTGTATGCAAATAATAGGAAAGATTGCCTATGTGAAATAGTGTGTACGAAGATGCAAATGATAAAAATGAGTGTGCTTAAGGTGGATAAGGACTAGTATAAGGATATTTATAAGATTATAAGTATATTGGGTAGTTGTATGCAAATAACAGGAAAGATTGCCTAAGTAGTCTTACTTGTATTCTTGCTTGCTTAGTGATAATTGCCAACTCCTTCCAAATTATCTTTGAATGGGATTTTATAAGGATTTATTGGTCATGAGTTGAATTTTTTCATATTAAGTTGACAAGGAGAAGGATGATGAACTAGAAAGAACTGATCATTGGGGCTAAAAATGCACTTGAATAGGAGTGATAAAATAAGACACTAGTGGCACCAACACCGTAGTCCAAATTAGGTGTTATTTTCCTTAGTTGATGAGGTCTAGGGGATGGATTTATCATGGAGAAAGTAGTCTGACTAAGCTAGGATTAGGTCTGGAATGCTATGGATGATTGGGAATCAGTGAAAAGATGCTTATGAGGGTCATGAAAGTAAGCAAGAAGGACCTAAAGGTTGGATGTTATTGGCCATACTCAATTTATCAACTTTCACTTTTTATATGACTATATTAACAAAGAGAATAGAGTTGGAATAATTTATGAATCTATTTTGTATACAAGATTTTTAGCTCCATAGATCTGATTGGTTGGTGCCATCATATAAGCTGAGTTAGTGCTCAGTTAGGTGATTGGTGCCTCCTTAGCTTTGGAACCCTTAAACATTGTAACCAATGAGGTTATGTTGAGTTGGTGCTTAGTTAAGGAGTTAGTGCTTCCTTAGAGTTGGTAATCTTAAACTAGGAGATTGGTGTCTCTTTAAGGTTGGTGCCCTTAAAAATGTAATCAGTGAGGTTTTGCCAATGAGACATGTAGCCAGTGAGGCTTGTAACTAGTGAAGTTTTGCCAAGTGAGGCATTGACTGTGAGGATGTATTAGGATAGTAGATTCTAACATCTATTCTCACCATGGTTTTTACCTTTGGGTTTTCCACATATAAATCTTGTGTCATGAGTATTTGTGTGTGTATGATCTTTGCATATTTTATTTGATCTACATATATCTTTTAATCTGTGTTGAAAGTATATAAAGTACTAATTTTTAATTGATATATTGATTCACCCCTTATTAGTATCTAGTTGTGTTCCAACAATTAATATCATATCCTAGGGTTCCCTGAAATAAGATTAATTATCTTAGGTAGATCTTGGAATAGTGAACACAATGGCTAGTCAAGAAGGATCTTTATCAAATAAATCACCTCTCTTTGATGGATCTTAATATGCATTTTGGAGCATAAAAATGGAAGCATATATATCCTCATTAGGGTTTGATGTATGGATGTCTATGGTAAATGGATATACAACCCCTGCTATAACTCCTACTGATTAGGATTCAAAGAAGGCATATGAGAGATATGCTAAGGCTAAGAATGCTATTCTCTATGGATTATCAAAATCAAAGTTTTTCAAAGTGTTGCATTGTCAAAATTCACAAGACATATAGAAAAAGCTGAAGAGCATCTATGAAGGTGATGATAGGGTAAATCAAGCCAAGATACAAACATACAAAGGTATGTTTGAAAGTATTAAAATTAATTAAGATGAGAAGATTGCAGACTAACTCTTAAGGGTAGATGAAAGAGTGAATGTAATCAAAGGCCTTGGAGAATATATGAAAGAATAAAGCATTATCAAAAAATTCCTAAGATCTTTGACTTCAAGATATGATTCTAAAATATCTGAAATAGAGGAAGCAAGAGATCTAGATAATCTCATTGTAGATGAGTTTCATGGAACATTCACTGCCTATGAGATGAGAATGGGAGAAGAAAATAATCCTAAGAGAGAAGTTGCATTCAAATCATTCAAATATGTAAAAGCAAAAACATCTACATTCATATTTGAGGACACTGATAAATAAGAAGACAACTTTATTAGAAGATTGAAAAGAGGATCTAGAAATTCAAAAGGTAATTTACCCTTTAAGTGCTTTAATTGTGGTAAATTATGATATTTTGCTGCTAAATACCCTTATGATAAAAAGGATGACTCTGATAAAGAAGAGGATGGTAAAAGGATGAAGCCCCACTATTCTTAAAGGAGGAAATTCTTTAAAAATAAGAAAATCTTGTGTATAAGATAAGAGAGTGACTCATTAGATGATAGTGATAGCTCATATGATGACGATGACTATGCCTTTATGGTTGAGGGAAATGAATCCCTATTCATGGCATCAAGATCAGATTTAATAAATCAAGAAAAAGAAGAAACAAACTCTGATGAAGAAGAGGAGGGATAAGTGGACCTAGAAGGTGAACTCAATTGTGTGCTAGATGAGATTGACATGATGAGAAAAGAGAACTCAATATAGAAGAAGCTTAAATAAAAGGAAATTGAAAAAATGTTCAAAAGTCTAGAGGAATATAATCAGATGCTAATTATCCTAAAGACACAAGTTGAAGAGGCTAAGAGAATAGAAGATGTAGTCAAATGTAAAATACAATCTAAATCTAATGAATGTATTAAGATTGAGGTATAACTAGTGGCTTTGAGAAAATAGCTTGAAAAATCCAAAGGTCAACTAGATAAAAGTTTGAAGTTGATAGGAGGATCAGACATTCTTGATGAGCTTATCAACTCTGAAAATCCATCAAAAGAGAGATCAGGTCTTGGTTATGAAAAGGGGGAAAGTCCCATACCCAGTACATATACTAAGTTATATGACAACTTCAAATAATAATAAGGATCAGGAGCAAAGAAAGAGAAAGATTTTTGGGATACAAAGATAGATACAAACATTGGTAATGTGAAAAATTCTAAAGGAGAAAAGAAGCCTCAATAAAGTAAGAAGATAATGAGTTTATCTTTGCAAATTCAAGAAAGATACAAAAGACAAATGTAACTGATGAATATGGTTACAAAAAGGTGAAAAGACTAGTAAGGCAACCCAAAAGGACTATGTCATATAATTTGGACTTACCAACAGTCCAAATTTTTGAAAACTATCAAAACTAAATTGGACTGTATCCAGATTAAATTAGATTGTATTAAGATTAAGTTAGACGTATTACAAATAACTCATATCTCTCTAATGTATTTGTGATAAGTCCAAATTATTTAAAATGATCATAAATAATTTATTTATTAGTAGTTGAAAAATATCATAAATAAATTGGACTTCATCAAGAATTACTTAGACTTATAAAAAATAAATCACATCTATATTATATATTTGCAATAAGTCAAAATTATGCAACTATTCAAAATCATTCACAGACCATACATTTATAGATATTATAAGACTTGGAAGTATATTTCTTAAGGAAAAATAATTCATACATCAATTATGTGCTTAACTGATATGTGATTTAGACCACTTGGGATGATTGGGATACCATGTGTCATCGATTGATTGGATCGTGAACTATCTATATAATTTTATTTGAGTGACATCCCCACAACTATCAAAGTTTATCTTATATTATCTTGCATAATCTTAGGTACCATGTGAAAAGCCAAATAAAATTTATCGATATGCAAATGTACAAGTGGGATATTCTAAGGTGTAAACCTTAAAGACCTTTTCGCAAACACAAGAATGCCAAATTATATTTTGAAAAACACAAAATCCATAGTGTACTAATTTCTTAGATTTGTAAATTATGAAGACCTTTTGCTGAATACCATTTTAAAGGATGAAAAAATGCGAAGTGGATGTTCCAATAGTAAAATAATATTAAATAGATGCATATTTACTCAAATATTAAATTGGCATAGTAAAAATATAAAACTCAAATGTCAAAGTGTATTTCCTAAGACCCAAAATGTGAAGTGCCATTATAAATAAATAAAACAATAAAACATTATACAATCTAAAAAAATGGGCTAAATTTTGAAAAAAAAATTCATATTTCTCATTCCAAAATTAAAGAAACACGATTTTAATTTCTCAATCCTTTTATCACTATTTTTTCTAATTTTTAGTGGGATGATGCATTCAAATAGTCTGTTATAATGCCTTTCAAAAAACTAGTGAGAACAAGTGTATGAACTCTCCAATTTTTATTTAGTTTCTAAGTGTAGATGATATTATCTATGAGTATGGATGGTAAATATGTGTCAATTGGGTTTGGCTTCCATTTCTTGTCCACATATCCTGAATAAATTTGTATTTCTTATGTATCTTTTTTTCTAGCATGAATTGGGGTGAACCAAGCTACATTGACCCTTTGCTCTATATCCCTATTTATTTATAGTATCTTAATATTGATTTTATCTCTATCAACCAATACTATGTAGTCCACTCTTATATAATCATTAGGTATGATAAATAACATATCTTTGATTTACACATCTTGAGCTAGATCAAATGCAATTCTTGTTCTTTTGCTTCTTGGACCAATATATGTTTCTGTAGATGTCACTCCAAAATTAAGGGTGTTATCATGAACCATTTTGTGCAATTCTCTATGCAAGGGTATGTTATGATGAGTTTTAGGCCAAAACTCTCCTATGCACTCAACTTTAGAAGGAAGCATGTCTTCTTTCATTATGTCATGGGTGTTTTGGAAGTAATATTCTAGATCCTTCCACTTACTATTTTTGGTCACCAAATTCATTGAATTGTTGTACATAATTATTCAAGTTATATTTAATTTATTTTTCACTCTTTTTTCTACTTCTATCTGATTCTTTAGAAACAATAGAATCTTGAGACATTTCTCTATTTTTCAGGTTTTTTAAATAAATTTTTTCTCAGATTACCTTCTAGAACATTTGGCTTGTCATTTTATTTTATTCCCCATAATGTAATGGGGGGGACCAATTTCTATCTCTTATAGAGTTTTTAAAATTCATAATGGTCTGACCCTTCTCCATGCATAGAAGAAAGTATTGACTTTTTATCAAGCCTACTATTTCATTTCTTCCCTTCAGCTAGTAAATATTAACATACTCTTTGAAATCGACTACCTCTTCAATCAAATATGGTATGAAGTTTCTTATATTTTCACATGTCATATAGGTGTCCATAATCTCTACAACACTCCATACATCTTTCCTCTTTATACATTTAGATAGATTTCTAAATGTGCCATCAATGTCCTCATGGGTATGTCCTATAGGAAGAAATCCAACCTTGACATCGAGGAAAACACTTTTTTAGATAAGGAGAGATAAATATTGAAACACATACCTATAAAAAAAGCCATGATTTTATGAATTTGTAAATGTAACATTAGTTCCATATAAGCTTCAACGCTTTTAAAATATAATTATGGATGGAAGTACCTTTTCTTATTGTCCCCAAAATAGTTGTCTAGTTGAAGGTATAGCCTCGAAGGAATTTTCTTGAAGGAACCAATTGATTGTGTTTCTTCTCTATATTTATTTCATTAAGGGTAGCAGTTGTTAGACAAAAGTACATCATATAATGGATATTTTGAAGATCCATGTTTATATAGTAAAGATACATAAGTATCTAACACATTTGTTTCCATATCCCCAAAGCACTTATTCAATGAGGTAATACTAAAGTTAGACCCGCTAAGAACATATGGTAAAAAATGCCCATATCTGCTTGCACCATGACCATGTGTTATAATCTCTACCACTGACAACTCTAATATTATGTTGGTAACTAATTTTGTTTTTGTCACTATCCTAAATACAAATGTTTTTTGACATTTCACCTTATCATGAATGACACTGAGTCATTATTCAAGGTATTTCTCTGACATTAATTTATGTGTGTAATACATTTGTCTTGCAAAAAGTATTTGATTTGAGTGCATCACAAATTCTTGATCGATATGCTCTTCTTGATCTCTAGAGAGGGACCCAAAGCATTTCTATTGAGCCAAAAAGATGCATGTTTTGCACTTAGTGAAGTCATCAGATGGAGAAATGGTCACATCATGAAAATTAGTTCTCCACATGTTATTGAATTTTGGCTAGGATATTGGCTCATATTCCATATCTACTAGTTGTGAATTGATGTGGTTCCTCATAAATTATTAAGTGCAAGATTCTAGAAGATGTCAAACATTTTCTCATGAACTGTTTATATATACCTGGCATGTTAGTCATGGAGAAACATCTAAAAAATCATGTATGAATTGGTCCAACAAATATTTACCTGCCATTATCTTCTTTTGTGGATTTTGTCAAAATATCCCTACATGGAATGCATTTCATTCCCCATTTTGTGACAATTTTGAATGTAAAAAAAAGTTACTTCTCTTTAATCCATATATTTTAGGCCAAGATTCCAAATAGATCTCTGTACCCTAAAAATCAATGCTAATTTTGTTCTTATTTTTCTTAAACAAACTGGCATAAAGGGTATCCAAGACATGTTACCTCCTATCTATTATGGTGGAAACAAGCAACTTCATATTTGTATATTTTAGAATCTCAAATGACAATCTTGACTGAAAACATTTTTTGGTACAACATTTATCCACACACATTGTTGTAATCTCACTATCTATGCTTTCATTAAACTCCACTTAGCTAAGTGAATTATTTGGCCGACTTCTTTTTTAGCCCAAGTATTTGTAACATTGAGCTAATTTTTTTGGATGCATTTACACTAGGAATGTCAGGCAAGGAGTGACTTTATTATCCACTATGTCCCTAACATTTCCAATTTCTTTCTCCTTTGGTGTCAAGTATGGTAAATTGATTCCTCTACAAGTCTCAGTGTCCACTATTTTTTTAGAATGCCATCTAACGATACATGTTTTAATTGACTCTATACTACAAATCTTAAATGTTGTATAACATTCCTTATATAAATTCTTGATTCATTTTCTAACATTGGGATAGTAATGTAATAAAAAATCTCCCTTGATTGTGCAAATTCAACATAACCAAAAACAATTTTTTCATCTTTTGCAAGAGCTATACATTTATGCAAAAAATGTACCATTTTCCCAATAAAAGTTTTTTTTAGGATTTGAAATGTGGTAGGATCATCGATATATCAAAAAAATAAATCTAAGCAAGGGTTTTCTTATTACAATGGTTGTATATGCAGAACTAGATGCAAATTATTTTGACTTTGTTCCATGTCATTGTCTATAGAAAACTTATTTGTGGCATGTTGCATCATTTTTATTCTCCATATAGTAAAATTATCAACTACATCCCCCAAATTATCCACAAAATTTTAAGAAATAGAAGTGGTAGAGTCGGATCAAAAGATTTAGTCACATTAACACTTACACATCTAATAACTATTTCCTCATTGTGGTATGCGGAAGTGAGATTTATGAGTTCTAGAGATTCAGAATCTAGACCTACCATTTTGTGTATTCTTCCTTCACTAATGAACTTACCATTATTTATGAAAGAAACATAGTCTCCACATTGGAAAGCCATTGACGTATGATTTTTTAGCTAGACATTTGTAAAATACATGAGAAGAGTTGTTAATCAGGTTATTTATAAAATCAGTCCAATTTATACATTTATGTAGGAGATAAAGCTATATTTATAATAGAGAATAAGCATGGAGATATGCTAAAACCTAAAAATGTTAAAAAGGTAATGTATAACATTTTTTTAATGACATGGTTTATGTCAATCAAAAACAAAATAGATTTTAATATCATATAATTCATATTTCAATTATTGCTTCATCCTACTTTGAAGGTATCTCCTAGGTGATACATTTCAAACACGCATCAAAGTGGAATAGCCATGTAGAGAAAAATAGCTAATCAGGTCAATATTCAACCATGTATTTTATTAAAATATAAAATGATAATGAGTAATGGTGGTTTTAAGTGAAATTATGGAAAATGATTGGCTTCTTATATTTTGGGATCCTATATTTTATTTTAACCTTTGTTGTGGACCCAAAAGTTTGAAGGTATCTCTTAGGAGATAACATTAAAACGTGTGTATGATAAACCTTCAAGGTTTAAAGGTAGTACTGGGTGATGCCTTAAAGGGACTTATAATAACTTCAAGGGTACCCATGACATTAAGCTTAAGACTTCATTTTTTAATGTCAAGGATATGTGGCGTGCACCCACAAACATGTGACATTTCAACACTCAAAAAAATTTCAATTTCACTAGGCAAGTGACTCTCCATGATTATGCCAAGTATTTCTATTCCATTTACCCAAATACTGACAGATGAAACTTCATGTACAAAATCTTAGGGATATGTAAGAAGCATTATGGTAATACATGTCTCCTTATGAATTGCCTCTAAAATTCTTGTTAAAAATGGGGCCCACTTCCATGGGCCAATGGCATGCCTTTTCTTTAAATAAGATCTCCATTATTTCCTAAGGATAACCATGATGATAGGTGTCATCAGTGGAAGGGACTTAGACTTCAATTTTATGGTCACACTCACTTGTGTGATTAATCGTTGTGAGTCTATGATAAACCCAAGAGTTGGATTTAAGTTTAAAGTCATGTTCTTTATTATCTCCCAATAGGATACCTATGGTTTTGGATTGGGCTATGAGTTCATTCTTCAGATACTATATTTCTTGTTCCTTGGTTGAGGAATTTTGTTCCATCTATGGTTTCATCTATTGCTGCACTCTTGTAGAGTCCATGAGGCTCTGATGGGTATGCATACTACAACTTATTAAATGCATTTAACAAGTTCATCTTAAATGTAAAATATCATTGTTTGTATTTTGTCTAAGAAAGGAGATTAAGGATCAATCCTATAAAAAAAGTGCATCGATCTTGAATTAATTTTGAGAAAGTGATGGTGATAAGACAAGTATGGCAGAAGGACTACTAATAGTCGTGTAAGACCATTAATGATATTGAATTTTTAACAATTGCATCTTGTTTGAGGTAGATCAATTTGGGATGCGATAGGTTCTAGGGTAATTTCAATATTTTTTATACAAAAAAGGTCACCATCAAAGCCAAAATATTAAAGATGTGGAAGAGTGCTCATACACAAGCAATCAATGCATTTAAAGAGGTTTGCAAGAGCAAATTGGATGTTAAAAAACATTAAATGGAGTATGGGAATAATACAAAAACAATACAAACTTTGGTGAAGAAGAATATTCTACTATCTACTCTTTATATACTCCTAGGCGAAAAAATTGATACCTAGATTTCACTAAAACAAATGAATCAAATAACACAAATTACAAGTTTAGTCATGGATAGGAGTAAGTTTTTGATGTTGTTCACAGATGTGAAGAAGGTCAAAATGGGGATTGGGTTAGGTCTTCAACAAATAAAATTCAATGACCTGGATGCTTTTGACTTTGTGGAAATGACTGAAGTTACTCTCTTCACCCTATCAACACAGCTAGGTGTATAAGAAGGAACTCTTGCACTTCAACATCTACTTCAAGGTTTTAATGTAGAGAGGCTAATCAAGTTATCTACATTTAGGCAATTAGATGAGGTCATGCATACCTTGTTAAATATATACAACTAAGGGGCTATTCATTTGTCCATAGATATCATCATTTGGAACAATGCGCATACCATGGTAAGAGTGACAAGCCTCCCAAATTGTGGAAAATCATTATTGTGATATAAGTCCACCATACTATGGTAGGTAGAGGAACCCTAATTGACTCTATTGAGGATGTTGTAATGTGCATTTTGGTAGAGTGTATTACAAAGAGGTTTTAGCAGACAATGAAGCAGGATAAGAAGGCAACAAAAAGAGTAACTAACATTGTGTATCTCATGATACAATAGAATGAAAAACTTAATTGGCTTACCACTAATATTGATAAGGTAATTTTATGTAGCTCAAAAAATTTCAGATATTAGTTTCTTGTTTTGTTGTTATGTTTCACCCAATGGAAGTCCCTGCTAGGCTAAGTTAATGTTACTGTAGACTTTTTCCCTACTATTTCCCTTGCAAGGATCACTTTGACTATGATAGGGAAATATCATGAGCAACTAAGGTGGTTTAACACATTGTGGCTTGATACTCTAGCTTTGATCAAGTCACACCCTCAAATTCCATAGGATGTCATGCAATATTTAGGGTAACATACATCGGTAACCAAGTTATACAATGGTATTAAAATCAAGGTCTATGAGTTGGCCATGATAAATATGAATCCAATACCATTTTTCATCACAATAGTTGAAGAACAAGCTAAAGGATGGAGGTAGAGAGCCCTAGTCACATAACAAGGCCAGGAAGAGTAAGAACAACCACCCTCACCACCACCAACTAGAAAGAGATCAAGGAAAATCAAGTCTTAGTTGGACAACCCACATGTGCCAAGGATATCATGAGAGTATGATCTCCACATGTTGTGAGTTGTTGAACATGAATTTCTTGAATGCATGATCGAATACATTGATCAAAAGGTCTATGATAAGGAGGAGGAGGATGAGTTCTTTTTTTGAAAAGTAGTGCACACTTATCAAGTGTGGAATAAGGTAAGCAGTGACTATTTGGTTGATATTATGAAACCCCCTCCCACTATTATTATGGATACTATAGGTTAAGAAGAAGCTTTGTGTGAACTTATGACAAAAAATTTCAAAAAAGATATAGAATCTAGTTCATCATCTATGTAGTTTGTACATCTACCATAGAAAGGGAGCCTAGTATGGCCACTGATGCATAAAAAATGTAATCTTCATTGGGAGAGTCCTTCAACCACCATACTCAAAAATTTGGTATCTTTTAGAGAGCTAGCCATAATAAGTAGTGTCCATCAGGTAAATTCTAGGGGCATAATGAGACACAAGGATACACTTATCCCTCTGACTGAGTCAAGAAAGTTTTTTGTGTATAGAGGTGTCACATTTATCGATTCTAAATATTTCAAGAACTCATAATATAATATGGAAATAAATTATGTATATGTAATGGAGGGGTCCCTATATACCATTTTTCAAATGAGATCCACCATGCTTACTTCCACTTCCATGGAGAAATATTTGGATGTTTCACAACTACCATTGTCTAATGAAATTGAAGGATTAGATGCATTCCAAAAATCCATTGCATGAAAGGCTTCAGACTTGGAACATATGGTTTTTTATCTATGCAAGGAGAAACTGAAATAAAAAAATAAAATTTCTTAGGCTAGGTATCTCATCAATGCATCTTATCCTACTCTAGTTGCATAAATCCTTGGTGATCAATAAATGTCTAAGGACAAACAACTCACTCCATTACTGACTCAAATAACAAAGGATTAGGTGAGCACACATAAACTGTGCACCTAAGGACATGATATCTGCACTGAGATGGAATGCATTTGTGAACTTCTATAAAAATATTATATGTCTTGGATAAAGCTACACATTAGGCTAAGAAGATTACACAAAAAATGATTGATTGGAGGTAACATCTTGATAAATCTTTAGATTCTGCTAAACCAAAGATGGAAATGATGGATAAAGCTAAAGTTCTGATGAATGATCGAATGGATATTGGGGAAAAACCAAATGACAATTTTCAATAGTTTTTAGAATCCATGGATACCGTGACAAAGAATCTCTAGGTCTGGCAGAATTAGACAATGTGAAACACATTTACAGTAATTCAAACCTAAAAGATTATAGGCAGGTTGGATGATATTGTGTTAGATATCCAACTTAAGTTGTCAAATTTCAAAAACTTCCTTATCATCAAAGAAGTAGATGTGCATAATTTGATGGTCATTCAGATTCCACTACACATTTTGCTTACCATTATGTCAAAAGTACTTGATAATTAGAAACTTCTCAAGCATGAACTCTTATAGGTTGAACCAGCTATTGCACATATCATATATGAACCTAAGTTCATTCCACCATAGAAGCTTCAATCAATTTTATAGAAGAGAAAACTGGATATAAAGGCATAGTTTGGGTAGCCACAACCTACATAGTAGGTAAATGTGTAGTTCAAGTTTTGTAGTTTAAGAACTGTAAAGGGTGGTAAGAAAGCATGGAAAACTAGAAAACCTAGATTGATTACTACCACTTTTGTGAAAGGATAATCTTTAACAGCTTTAGTTGAGATTAGAATTTAGATTTTGTCTCATGATGAAATAATAATTTAATCCTGTGAAATTGTTGGATGTGGAGCAGTGACATGTGTGTAGGGTATTATTTTGCCATCTATATGATCTTTGGATGTCTTCGACCTTGTTAGGCAAGCAATAGATATAAGAATGCAATGTCTCTTTTCTTTTTGTATGTCATAAATTTGTAATGTGAAGAGACAAATCCATGTAAAAATCTATATATAGTGTTATGATGTAATGTAATATTACTTTTATGTTATTTTTTCCTAAGATTCTTTTACCTCTGCATGGTGCACAACATTTACTCTATTTTTTTAACTTGTTCTATCTTGTATTATGTTGTTTATGATCTATAATTCTTAATGCCATGTTAGTTTATATTTATGTTTGCTACAGTGTATAACATTTAAGATTGTGTAAATTCACTCATGCTATTATGATTCTTTTCCACTTCTTGTTACGAAATCTATACCTATAATTTCCATGTTCTGGAGAATTTTCATAAAAATTTGTTAGCATTCCCTCAACATGAACACAATTGGAATTTTATTTCATGGTATCTTTGAGGAGATCCCTTGAAGGGTTTTATAGTACCTTTGAGTATAGTATAATGCATGTTTTAAAGATATTAGGTAACTCATAGGAGAGATTTTCAAACATGCATTTGTAGTAATTTCAATGGGTATCCTAGTAGATAACTTGAAAATACACACAATTGGAATTCTTTCAAGATAAAAGGTCCTTGTAATACCTTCAATGGTCCCTCTATGCATAAAGGTATCTCTTAGGAGATACCTTCAAGGTAGCCATGAAGGTATTACAATGCCCTCTAATGTATATATATTGTTTTGGTATATTATTACTTTTATTTGATTGGTTCAAAATTGGGTCTAAGGGGCTTGTTCCATTTAAAAAAAAACCTAGAAGATAGACATGACAAAGCCAAAGGAAAAAAAGGGATAAATAGATGAACCTAATAGATAAATCACCATGCCACCAAACTTATGCAAAATATTAGCTAAAAAAACCTAAGACCAAATAAAAAGATAGATCAAGCTGAACTATTCCAATTTAGAATAAAAGACCAAATTCTTGGTCATAGTACTATCACCGTTATTGTTCCTTCCTCTTGTATTACTTCCCCATGAATTGATCCTTATCTTCTTCCTATATTTTTCATTTGAGGCTAGTAAACTAGATATCCACTTTTTCCTCCTTGAGATCCCTATTGACATCCTCCTTTCCACTAATCTGAGCTGATTTGTTACCCCAGGGAGTGACTTATATATGATCCTTACCCAATTTAGAGGTTGTTGACATGTGACCTAGGAGCCCTTATAACTTTTTGAACTCGTTCATAATTTTGTTAAACAAAAGTTTTTGGATGGAAATTTTCATGTGAAACTTTTGAATGGAATTCACAATATCTACCTTGGCATTAGAATCAATAAGCCCTCTGCCTGTGGTAGCTAAAAGAGGGATAGGTAGGACTCCCCATATTTGGTTTGGGCTCCTCTTACATCAGTTTGATAGAATCTTTGACATTGTATTCCTCCAATTCATGATCAAAAGTTGACTCTATGAAAAATTCCTCCCCCTTAAATTTATTCCTTCTCACTAGGGATACCAATCACCTCAATGATGATTTTGGACCATTAAATTTCCCCTCTTAATTATTAGTAAAATCAGACCTTGGTGAATTAATTCTGCTAAAGGTTTCTTCTTAAAGTTCAGTACCGAAGCTTCTAAGGATTGTAGAAGAAAAAATGGAATGATAATGGTGTGGCCTTTGAAATGATTGAGTAATAAGAAGTGATGGGAAAAATCATAGTATGTTTTCCTTCTAAGGTAATATACCTCATTATCTAAAGGTAGAATTTAGGCCATTTCCTTGATATTTTTAACCACATAAAACCTTTCATGGGATGAAATCTTTAGTTTTTTTCCTTCATGAAGAAAATTCTAAGAATTTCCTCAATTCTCTTCTTGTCCTTGAATGATTTGATGCCAGAACAATGTATCCTGGTAGTCTCTCTGAAGAGCTCCTTAGTGATCAATATTTTCAAGTCATGCATACAAACTTCATGAACTTTCTAGCCATAAGTAAAGTCCCTAGAAAGACCTATTTTATGCCTAATGAGCCATTTTATGAAGTGATACAATCCACCTTTGATCATTTTGTTCCATATTTATTAATTTTCCTTGACATTAGAGTATGAAATTAGATCAAACTAATCCTGGTCCCTGCCCTTATTATGAATTTGTGGAATTATTCTACAAGCTTCACTGTTCAAGTTTGTAGAAATGGAAATGGACAAGTTATGTGACTAAGAGCCAAATAAAATAATGTGATACAATCTTGAAAAGCCCCAAACATGTAAATCCTTAGGAATAATTACCTTACACATGTTAATATCTAAGATCTTGATCTAAATTTGTATCATCATTAAAAAACCATCATGACAATGCGGGGCGTGTCCTTTTTTTGATTCAATAGTCAGGATGAAATCATTAGGAAAATCCCTCTCATGCTAACTAATAAAATTGCTTCTTTAGACCCCAATATTATCACATAAAAGTATTAAACATTGGTGATCATGTTGATTAAGATAGTTGAGTTCAAGATTGGTGAATGTGTTGATTAAGATATTTGAGTTTACGTTGATTCATATTTCTAGATGTGTACTAGTGCTTTCATTGGTGTAGTTTAATGTGTGTGCATAATAGCCACCTTAAATAATTCACAATCCTAAGCCAAGTTTTCATAATTATTATTTGGAAATTTGGGTCTTTGAACTTTTTTTCAAATTTTTTGCATCGAACATTTTGTGTGAACAGGCTATGTTCTGAATGACTTGTGTGAACAATAGTGGATTTCCCCTTCAAATATCTCCTAGGAGATATGTTTAATATTTGAGAACTAAATCTATACGTTTAAATCCCATATCTGATGACTTCCTATCTCACCATTGGTTATCCACTTATTGTCAGATGAGCTTCACATTGCTTGCATTTTCCCTCACCTCTTGGAGTTTAAACAATTTTTTAACAAGGCTAAGAGTGGATTTTTCCAAGTGCAAATATTTACATGGAAAAGGCACTATTGGGTTATATTTTTAATCCCCTTGTAATACCTTCCATTTATTTCCTAGGATCTACATCTAAAACATGTATAAGAGTGGATTTCCCCTTTCAAGGTATATCCTAGGAAATACATTTCAAAAAGGTACAAGAGTGGATTTCTCCTTCAAAGAACAAGTGGAATTTCCTTTACACAAAAGGACTACTAGGTGATATTTTGAATACCTTCATAATATATTTAAGGTATATCTTATGAGATAACTTTCAAACATGTACAAGAGTGGATTTCCCCTTCAAGGTATCTATCTCATAGGAGATACATTTCAAATGGGGATAATAGTGGATTTATCCTTCATGAAAGGAGTCAATACTAGATGCATTGGATGAAGTAGTCTAGGATACGAAGATTCACTATGAGAAGATAGAAATATATCCATGTCTCCTTACATACATTGATTTCTTAACTTATGCTTGAATAATAAATGTTTTGGGGCCTTAGGTGAAATTATCGTGTTGCAACTTCAATGTGTTTTGGTGACTAAGGTTAGGAATTGTCTGATAAGCCAAATGAAAGACATGTGGTTATCTTAGGGGAATCATAAGACTATTTTTGGGGATCAAAATAATCTTGCACACTTCCCCATATCAATAATGATGGTACAAAAGTGGAAAGTTGGTCAAGAGTCTGAACTAGCATCTAAGTTGGACACATGGTGGGTCCTTAGGGTTTTACTAGTTTTAGGCCCTTTCTGGAGATTGACCCACTTATATTTTAGTGGGCAAGGTGCAAAGACTAACCAATGTCCCAAATGCCTAGATTTGAAAAGAGAAGTGATGACATGTGGTAGATCCTCAAGGCTTTTCAAGCTCTAGGCCCTTTTTAAAAACTTCCTCACTTACCTTTGGGGTGGGCAAGATGTAAAAGGTCCTTGAAAGCCTATAAAACACTAGAATGAAATTTTTTGATTATATTAATCCATGTTTTTCAAGAAGGATTTCTCAGCATAAAATAAACATTTTCACCATCTCTCTCCTTTTTCAAAAATAATCTCAAATGTCTTAAATAAGGTAGTTGGTAATTAGCCATTAAGATTTAAAGTATTAATGGAAACCCTAATTTCAAAATTCAAAGGATTATTACTAAGGAAATTTCCTTCATTCACTTTTAATTTTGCATTCAGAGATTATACTTGTGTCTTCATTCTATTTGTGTGCCCTAGCTATGCATAGTGTTGAAGAGAGATTATGTTGAATTCTTCAAAGGTCTTCAGTTTCAATTACATGTAACCCTCTGGATTATTAGTAAGTGATTTTATATCTAATTGTATTGTGTTCTTCGAGGAGGTTTGAAGGTGTTTAGAGGGTGATCATAGTGAGGAATTCATTCAATTTTAAGGTATTGCACTAAAATAGCTAGGGAATAATGATGGCTACTTTAAAATTTGTCAAGAGGAACATTGTTTTTATTATAGATGAAATCAAAGATATAGATGTTTAGGGTTTATAATTTATAGCCCTACTAAATGTCTTGATGTAGCCAAACCCTCTCCCAATAGTATCTAACCTTGGAATGAGTTATATCACCCCTATGACATCATTCCCCTTAGCTTCCCCATACCTAGAGTTAGTGATTGCATATGCCAAAGTATACCAACTAGACACTAGGACTATCATCAATAGAAACCAATCAGTTATCTAATCTTTCACTCCTTTGGTCCTCAACACTATGATTGGAATTCCTCCCTAGCTTGAAGTTATCACACTCTCTATAGAAGAATACCAAGAGTATGTAAATAATAATTACAAGACAATATGGGGCATTTTCAACTCCTGTTGGCTATTCAAGAAAAGGCAAAAGGTCTTGAGAATGTGTAAGAGTCTAAAACTACCAAAATTCAAGGAATTTCCCTAGTATGTAATTTCCATAGAAGCAAAAGTTTATGAGATGCCCACTTAAAAAACATTTGAACCTTGGATGTCCATAATCTTAATCTATGTGTTGGAACAATGGAATAAGTTATAATAGGCTACCATTCTAAGTGATAATTTACATAAGCAAATGATGTAACTCTAGGTTGTAATCCACTAAAATAAGGAATTCATAGGTATATTTTACATGTACTCATACCTGATGTATATCTTGGTGCATAATAGGACATTCCAAGGGCCCACCAATAATCCCAGTGGGATGAGAATATATGAGGTTTATCCCAAAATAACTATGGATGGCTTCAAGAATATTTTTTGTAGAGTTTACAATTGTTTATTTAATATTATGATGAGTGTCGTATATCCTCTAAGAAGCCTCAACATGATTTCCAAGGGGTCTAAAGACATAATTGATAAATATGGCACCTCATATATTTAATTTAGATCATTTACTTATATCAGGTTAAGTGGCTACTCAGGGTCTCCATACAAACTACCAATATACCTAGATGATAGACTAGTAGTGATGGAGTTAAGTAGGTAGATGGTACCCCTACATGAGATAATAGTGGAAAAGAAGATATATAACCCTTTCAAGTTTCTAGTTAAAATTAGACATTACTCATGTCCTATTACCAAAGCTAAGGAACTAGAGTAAGAGATGGGGCAGTATGTGATTGACAAGATGCCACCCAGGTTGAACTATGATATCAGATGGTGGGTGAATATAACAACCAATGTAATTCTACATCAATCAAATTTTGAACACATCTAGTATTTTTACACTACTAAGGAAGATGTCAAAAATTTATACTATATAAGACTGATAGTGCAAGAAGTTATAACTTATAATATCACTCCCATTCATAAGGACATGGAGGATGATAAGAGGACACTATATAGAGTATATAACCAGTCTAATATTGAATCCTAGGACATGCCATAGGTGGATTTCACTACTAATGAAAATGATTCCATTCCATGGAAGGCCATTGTAATCATGAGAAGAAATTTTATGTGGTTAAAGGAACATGTGGTTGATCTCAGTACTTATGACACCTCTACCCTATAATAACTCATACAAGTTTAGTATTTAGAGGGTTCCCTCCTCGAATATAGTGGTACTCCCTTGTCTCCACCACCAACAACAAAGGGAAAAGGGAAGAGCAAGGTTGGTGATGTTGACCTCACCAAGCTAGTTGATGTGGAATCCATAACAACATCACAATCTAATTCAAGATTGTCTTTCTCAAAGTTAACAAATTTAGCTAAAAATTGGGATAAAATTACTACTAGGGAGGTTACATTGGCCAGTGCCACCCTAATATCCATCACATCAAAAGGAGCATGAACTGTACCATCCCAATGGTTAATCCAACTTTTGTCCCACTTTCTCCACTAGCACAACAACAAACCATTGTCTCTCCCCTAAATATTTATTTAAGGAAGAGAGAAAGTGACACAGAGGTAGATAAAATGAAGAAAAAAAGAGTTAAAAGGGTTTGACAGCCTCTAGTTGGGATTCATAAGAAGAGGAAGGAGGTTGTGTTCAAATATCTTCCTTATAAGGAACTCCCCATGAAGAGGAAAGAGGATCAATGCTCATATGCTCATAGATTGAGATATATGAGTGATGAAGAAGACTTAGATGAAGATAGCGCCATTGCTGAGGTGATGAATAAGTAATGAGCATTCACTCCTCCATAATTAAGAATTGGGCAAAGAATTCCAAGGGAAAGACCTCAGACCCCAATGAAGGTCCCAATGGTTATTTTATTTATAGAAGAGGGTCCTTTAGGAGTAGAAAGTAAGGGTGATAAGGAGGAAGTTATAGCCTCAATTTATCCCCTCTCTTTTGAAGATGTTGTGAAGGTTGGATTTAAGGTGACCACTCAATTTTAAGCCCCTCAATAAAAGGAAATGATCTCATCAGATATAGAGACATTTGTTGATAATGTCATCACCCATCCATCAGGCCAACATAATCAAGGTGAAGTTGAGGAAATGGATAAATCTAATGAGAAGGATAAGGTAGAGCCAAAAAAAGATACTCAAGTCACCACTAATCCTAAAGGGGTGGTTGCACAAGGACTACAAACATCTCTAGAGGTAGCACAAGTTGTCCCTTCCCTTTCAAAGGTGTTAAATTTAGCACTAGAGAAGAGGGTGAGTACAAAGGAAGGTGGAGGAGTAAACCTAAAAATGGGTACCCCCACCCATGCAAAAAAAAAAAGGAATTAGACTAGTCTAATAAAGGTGTTGAGGAGAGTACTTTAGGTAATGTTGCTTTGATTGAAGTACCTTGAGGTATCCTTCCTTCCATTAAGGTCCATGATCCAACCCATAATAAAGGTTAAGAGGTTGTGATTGGTGAAGATTTACTTGAGGGAAACAAGGAGGTCACCATAGCCTCATGTATACCTGAGGCTTAGATAAATAAAGTAGGTGAAGTAGGTGTAGAACCTTCCAATCAGTCAGTAGGATGAGGAAGCTCTATTTAAATGTTTCTCAAGGAGTCTCACTAATTCAATCTAGATTTTGAAGTTTTGGAGAAGATAAAGCCAAACCTGAGAGGGGAACCTAGAGAAAATAAGGGTGGTGAGGAGTTGGAAAGTGATGAATAAATAAAATAGTTCATGTTAAGTTCACAACCCATTCTTGTGTCACTTCCTACATCAAGTACTCTGATGAAACCACACTTTACTATCTCGAGGAATACATCTATGTCCAGTACATCAATGGGATTTTAAACCAAACCCCTTATTTCAGTTGAGGAATAGGTCAAACAGAAGGACATTATGAGAAAAATTGGGGAGATCGACATAGTGAAGATCACTTAGGCATATAAGGCCAAACCCCCTAAGAAGGCCAATACACATTCTAGGAACACATGCATTGCCATAGGAGAAATGAATGTGGAGGTATCCATTCACCCACTAGATGCTTTAAAGAAATATGCTCCTCTTTAGAGTTACACTATTTATAGCTATAGTCTAGGGGAGCCATCAAGGAATGAACTGAAGCACAGCTCACAATTTTTGGTGAACATGGTGGCTCATATGATGGATAAAGACAAATCAACTATGGAAGAGTTAAAAGCATAGAATAAGGCTATGATTTAGTACTTTCAAAAGATACTAAGTGAGCCCAAGGTAGTAACTCCAACCACCAGTATTACTCCAGAACATCCTCTCTTCTCAATAGAGTCATTTGATTTTGGTTGAATTGATGATTTGAAGTCTAGAGGAAGAGCAATAGAAAAATGGAAAGAATATCTATGCACTAAGGTAAAATAAATAATCCACTCAACATTAAAATTATTGAATAACATAGTGGGCAATAAGAGGGAGTGTGATGTGCAAATGATTTTCTATGAGATGAATGCCAAGATGTGGGAAGAGGTCCAATGTAAAATGGATGAGGTCTATAAGATAGGCACATATACTTTGATCATATAAATTATTATTACTCTCATTGATCACAACAAGCCCAATGAGTGTCAATTATAAATCTTGCATCATTTGATGATGCTCAAATATGGCATCTTCAATTTAAAAGGAGAAGGGTAGTCCCTCAAGACTGCAACAAAAGAGATAGATACTAAATTAAGGAAGATGGTAAGGCTTGATGGTGCATGTGACTTATAGGAAGAGATGATACACATCACTCTAAAAAACATCATAGATGTACCACAAGAGTATTTTTATGTTGATAAAATAAAATAGTTGGTGTCACTTGAGAAGTCTTGTGATCATCTTAAATAACTCATTGGACAAAATCAGACCATGCTTTAAAATTTTACCACTTGGATTGAAGAGTATAGAGTAAAATTGAAATACCAAGTAGACCTAGACCAAGGGAATCTCTCCCCTATGCTGGAAGGATAGACCACGTATAAAAATAAGTTGGTGAAATATTCCATCATCTAGATTGACTCTGGAGTATAATTAGATATTTTAATTTTTCTGAGGTGGCACTAATTCTTTCTTCCCTTCCCTCCCTTCTTCTTTCTTCTCATTTCTTGCTAGGAAAATATTATACTTGGCCTGTTAGTCACATGTCCCTTTCAATTAGTTTTTGTGTAATCGTGAGGATAGGAAAGGGATGTTTTTTTTCTATTTTGTAAGAGGATAAAGGTTTTGTTTTATCCCTTGTAAGATCTTCCTAGATAACTAGAAAATATCCCACCATGCTATAGGATCAATTTTGCCATCATCACTCGATCACAAGCATATCCATCCATGTTTTTTTTATACATTATACCAAAATATCATTTGGATTAATGAACATGTTTTTAGATGATCATGGTTTTACCTCTTCCAATGTTGTTATGAATTGTTGTTTGTATTTCTATAATAGGCTCAATGGACATGCTTAGGTCATTTTAAAGGTATCTTTAGGAGATACCTCAAAGGGCCTTAGAATAACTTATATGTTAATTAAAAAGGTCCTTTTAAGGGATTTTATAAAACCATGACACCTTTTTATTTGGTAAGAATCTTGATGCACACTATTGGAATTTTCTTTTGAGGTATCTCTTGGGAGATATCTTGAACATGCACACAATTGAATTTTATTTCAAGGTATCTCTCCTAGAAGATACCTTGAAAGGCATTGGAAAAACTTCTATGTTTCTTGAAAATTTCCTTCCAAAGGATTTGATATAACCATGACAACTTTTTATTTGGCAAGAACCTTGATGCACACTATTAGAATTTTCTTTTAAGATATCTCTTAGGAGATACCTTGAACATGCACATGATTTAAAATTTTATTTCAACGTATATCCTAGGAGATACCTATAAGGTCTTTGTAATACCTTATATGTTGATTTCAAATGTCCTTGCAAAGGATTATATATAACCATGGCACCTTTTCACAAGAACCCTGATGCACACAAGGTATCTTCTATGAGATACTTTGAACATGCACACAATTGGAATTTTCTAGGAGATACCTCAAAGGGCCTTGGAATACCTTCCATGTTGATTGTAAATGTCCTTGAAAATGATTTGATATAACCATTACAACTTTTTATTTGGAAATAAACTTGATGCACACTATTGGAATTTTCTTTCTAAATATCTCGTAGGAAATACCTTGAACATGCACATGATTGGAATCTTCTTTCAAGGTATCTACTAGGAGATACCTCAAAGGGCCTTGTAATGCCTTCTATGTTGGTTGTAAATGTCCTTTAAAGGTATTTGATATAACCATGACACTTTTTTATTTGACAAGAATCATGATGCAAATGATTATAATTTTATTTGGATGTATCTCTGAGGAGATACCTTGAACATGTACATTATTGGAATTTTGTTTCAAGCTATCTCTACTCAGAGATACCTTGAAGTGCCTTAGAATACCTTCCATATTGATTTCAAAGGTCCTTTCAAAGGATTTGATATAATCATGATAAATTTTTTTTTGGCAAGAACCCTTATGTACACTTGGAAGTTTCTTTCAAGCTATCTCCTAGGAGATACCTTGAACATGCACAAGATTGTAATTTTCTTTCTATGGATTACTTCAGGGGAATTATTTCAGATAAAATGTCCATAAAAATTTCCATAATAGAATAAGTATAAATAGATTAGGTCTACCATAATTCCCTGAAAGAATTAAGGTTAATCAACACATAAAATGTAAAATAGTTGTAGTCCACTCACTCCCTCAATTGGGAGGAGTGGACTGGTATAAAAAATATGGCCTTCCCTACCTAATGTTTTGATAAATGCCCATAAGAAGTAGAAGGAAGTCCAATAAGAAACTAAAAATGAGGATTTTGTGACAAATTTTGATGCATATCAACTATATATCCCTCCCTAGGCAATGGATTTAAAGAGTAAGCCTTCTCAAGTTCCTACTTTCATAATCACAGAGCTCCCCTTGGTGTTCACATTTTTTGATCTTCCAACTAGGACTATCCAAAGGGTGAGGAAAAAAAACTAGAAGATGACCAAGGTGATAGAATCATCCTTGAGGAATGAAAACCAATGTTCTCCCTCACCAAGAGGTAGAAGAGATAGCCAGGATAGTCTGTATATGAAGAAAATCTCTCAGACCTATATCAAGCACATAAGGATGCTTTGGTGTCCATCCATCAAGGAACTAAGTTAGCTCACTAGGAGATAGAGGATGAGGTGTAGGAATTAAATACATAAATTGAGAAACTACATTTCATGTAGTGATCTAGATAGCTCAGTATTGATAGGCTAAAATATTTATGCATGTATAATTTTTATAGTGGTCTGTATACTTAGATTTTCTTTGTAATTAGATCAAATCATTGTAAAATTGACTTTATAATTTTTTTTATAGGCACACTTTGCATAATTTTGTAAAATTTAATTAATCTATTTATAACTAAAATTTAACCAAATTGTACCCTTGAGATGTCCTTTTTTTTAAATACAAACATGTCTTTGCATCTTCTAGTTAAACCTTGAGATCATTGATAACTTTCTCATCCTTTTTGGCATCTTTATTTAAAATACATATCTACTCTTCAAGTTCCTTGATCACATCCTTCCACTGTTGATTCTCTTTATTCAACTATTTATCCATCTTTGTACCTATTCAGAATCTCTTTCAAGTTGTTAAGCATCCTCCAAAGGACCCTCTCTAATACCAATTATTATAGGTACAATCACTAAGAGGGGGGGGGGTGTGAATTAGTTAGCCTAAATAATCCAACTTCAATTTTCAAAACCTTTCAAACTCTTAATCAACTACCATAATCATTCATGAAGCATACACATCATTCATAGTAGTGAATAAGAGAGACAATGCAAGATCAAGCACATAAAGTTAGTTATACATGGGAAACCCTCTTGGGAAATAAAACCCACTATAACCTATAATTCGACTACTATTCTATAATAACAAATACCATTTTAGACTATATGTAACTAATCAAGGAACTATCATCCCTTATTTAGTGAGACTATAATTCCATAAGATGCTACTACACCTGTCTAGCTAAGAAACCACAACAACTATACTTTTATCAAGTTTCACCTTGTAAGGAGTCAATGACCACCTTAGCTATTAAGTAACCACAACAAAACCTATGAATAACTTTACCTTTGAACTGATGTATTCAACACCAAATGATGAAACTATGATTATCACTCTTCACCTTTAGCAATAACTTTGTCACCCAACATAACCTATTGGCCAAAGCACATTACATACTTGAACCAACACAAAAAGATGAATTATGACACATTAAATATCCTAAATAACCTCACTCCTCAACTCTACACACTTAATGTATCCAAATCCACCTTTTGGATCAATGTTCAATCCTTAGAAATAACTCTATCATCACATCTACAACATGACTAAATGGTCATACACATACTCCACACATTGATATACCTCTCAAATCAACCACCAAGCTCACTCAGACATCAAAAATCCTTTGCTCACACACAAGGAATCTAAACAATCCTTTTGGATGGACTTGGAATTCTTCATTCATCCTCAACCTGCAAGAGCACTATTCTAACATCAAATGATCATAGTCACCTTTGCTCACCTCTACATATGCTCAATCAAATCTAATAGAGACCTTATACATAGGAACACTATAAATGATTAAATAGTAAAATACTTAAACTTTGTTCATATTTAATATGGATTGGTCCCACATCCAAATGCCACACAGATCATCTTTATCAAGTCTAGATCACCTTCTAATACCTAGTTCATCATGAGACATCTAAAAAACATCAAAATGAGCTTAAATATCCTTATCAGGTCACTTGCACAATACATTCAAACACATTTCCACTTTAGAGCTCAATATCTTTGATTGTACAAATATTCAGATCATCTAACTAAGCTCATTAGAAGTGTCATTGATCCCTCTATAACTTTGTTTTTAACTCCAAAAAATTCATCTTGGATCAAAATACAAAGCACTCATTTTTTCCTTATAAATTTAAATATTCAAATTCAAACTAGGGACTAATGTGATCAAAACCATATGACTAACTCCCCCAGACTCATCCATACATAGAAATGGTGACATCCAAAAATTACCTACTCATATTTCCTACCACTAGACCAAAATGTCTTGATAAAAACAATGATCAACCAGATGAAATCCACTCACTTCCATACTCATTCTAAGTACCCTTGAAACCCCATAGGGTCTCTACAACATATACATGCCAAAAATATCATCCATCAAATGCCTCCTTTAGTCAAACATTGAAGAACCATGTAAAAATATTGAGGCTCATTAAAGCACACTTTATCAATGTCATTCTAGCACACATGACACCTCATCAACATCCTTGGTCACCTTAGAGACATCATTGACAAACCTCCAACAATTTTCCCCTCATTTGTAACTAGAATATAGTTGTTACCAAAATTAATACAAGGATCCAAAGAATTTGAGAGTTTATCTGTAGTGTTCTCTTGGTCTTTGTTATTATTTGGGTGTTATCTAGGTTACTAACAGAAATCAAAGGAAATATACTGGTCTTTGTTATTGCAAGGGAACTTTTTTTTCTTCCCTACCTTACTCCTTCCTTTTGAACTTTTAAAACATGAATCACTTTAGATTAATGCTCGTTATGTATATCCATTTGTTTGTTTAATATATTTGGCTTATATTGGCAAATGTAAATTAATTTACATCATAACAAATTTAGGTAGATTGTGTCACTACCATATTATTTTCATCCCTATAGCAGGGTCTATTTGTAGACTAGAAGGTGGTAAGTTGTAACGACATAGTCTCTATAGCAAAACTAAATAAATCCCCAAGGTGTCACTACCATATTCTTATTGTCCCTATAATTTGAGAAATGTTATTTTGTTATTTACATTACATCCTTGACACAGACACACATCAATAGTCTGGAAGGACATAGGGATGAATCTAAATATTCTCAACTTACTATTTCTTGTCATGCACTTTTAGGTATTTCTACTCCTCTAAATATTAAGGTGGTTGGTTTCCTCAAGAAATAGAAGTTGACTATATTTATTTACTTTGGGAGTACACACAAATTCATCAACAATAAGTTTGTTACTTAATTAGACTATTTCATTTACCCATCTCTAGAATTTCAAATCCTAATTATAGGTAGGGGTAAAGTCAATTATTCTGGTAAATTCCATGCTATAAAGCTATGGGAGACTACCTATTATATTATGTTATGTTTTATATTATCATGGATGGGAATAACATTTTGTTGGGATTGTAATGGTTCACCACTTTATACATAATTGAGACAAATTTTGAGTAACTATTCATGTTCATTTATTTAGAAGGAAGGACATTTGAATTAAATGGTTTATTGGTTACATCTATGCAATTAGTTAGTTTTCACCAGATGATGAATATGATCAAAAAAGGTGCAAAGTAATTATTGTGTGACTATTTTCCACATAATTTAAACCAAACAATGAATCTACCCATATTGAATTACAACTAGTGCATTCTACCCATTTTTGTCTTATACACCCACTTGACTCCTTTTACCTCTTTTCCTTTTGAAATTGGATTTATAATAGTGCTCACTATTACCTAGGCCAACATAGGGCCTCCTTGAGCTCAACACACATTTTTGAAAATTATATTATCTTTTATTAAAAATTGATTGAAGTATATACAGGCAGAGTATTTTGAATAACATTTATTATATTGTTTTATAAAATTTTAATGTTACAATTTGAAAACCCTATTTTCCCAAATAATAGACATGTGTGCACTCCTTCAGTAGAAGGCTCACTGACATCACAATTGGGCATGCTCCAATAGGGGAAAAAATATTACAATAATCCATGTAGAATTTCTGAATATTAGCGATTTCATAACATATTAAGGTGCTAAACAATGAATAAAAGGGCCAAGTAAACACAAATAAATCACACATTTTAGATAGATTAAAAAAAATTTGAACAATTAAGATTAAATACTTGAAAATAAGGATTTCTATACATTTTAGATAGAGTAAATAAATATATTGAACACTATTAAAATTAAATACCTAAAAATAAAGATCTGTAGAAATGATAGTAACAAACATGGTCAATGCTTCATACACTCTACAACCTGCTTTGTTCTGATCTGTCAGCACTCTATAGTGTATGTTAAAAAGAACTAAGAATATGTAGAAATAGGAATATATCTGATCAGACATGTTTGGTAATTTTTTTTCCTCTTAAAAATGTGTGAAAATTATACGAACCCAATTTTTCAAAGTAAATTTGAATTTCAAATTTGTCGGGGACTCCTAGCTATTTTTGAATGCAGATGCACCTTGAGTAGTCAAGTCGAATTGAAGGCAAGTGATATATTTAATATATTAAAATGATATATATATATATATATATATAATATTTATTTATAATATATAATTAAAATATATATTATATAATGTAATATAATATTACAGTATTATATATTATATAATATATTATTATTATTATTATATATAGTTTATAAATCAAACTATAATTATATATTATATATTTCACTATAGGAAAAAGGTCTCGAAATCCATGCACCCTAACTTTGGACATTGAATTAAGGTGCCATAACATCACATTATATTTCATTATTTTTTCTGTCATCATAACTACTTATAACTAAGGTTTGAAGGTCTAACACATTATACATTTTACAATATAACCAATTTTATCATAATAGGTCATAAAATTCATTTTTTAAACCTATGACCAAAACTTAACCTTTAGAGTACCAATAGTTGTGCATAAGAGTATCAATACTTGAGTCTTACTTGTCAATATGTGATTGGTTACTTTTAATTTTATAGAATAAATGTTGAACAAGTATTAGATACTACATGTTCAGCTTCTGGTGTACTTTAATATTTATACACACCAATATGATCCATCGATGGAGCACATGTTAACAAAAGCCTTGTTCAGTAATTAAAACATGTAAAACTATTGGGACCTTTAATTTAATATATTTAATATAAAATATATAATTTATATATAATATTACTCAGTTTAATATAAATATATATACATTCATACCTTACACACATAATGCAAAAATCTATCCCAGAGAACGCTCAAGGGTGCCCTAGGCCCAACCATACTTTTCATCCTAGTAAGCTTCATTGCTACCTAGGCTGACCCTAAACTTCCATCAGACCACAAAAATTTCAATAAAATAAAATCAATATTTATGCTTTCAACTTAACTAGGAAATGTGCAGAGTTTTGCTTGGTTTACTTTTCTCATGTATGCAAGAGGGGGTCATATATATATATATATATATATATATATATATATATATATATATATATATATATATATATATATATATATATATAACTTTATTTCACTTCATTTCATGATAACCCTTATCCATGTGCATAGCTCTTCACACATGCACACACACATATCATGGCATATAATGTATGTATATATGTATTGGTGAGAGGGGTAAAATTATAATTTATGGTTAAACCTAGTAATTCCAAACCCTTGACAATGTCAAAATATTAATTAAGTTCATCTTTAAAGATAATTATGGGTGCAAACTAATTGGGATTTGAATCACCTTGCAAAGATTTAGTCTATGATGGCTTACATTCTACATGTAAAGAGAGATACTCTTAGCATGTAATCTCTACATCAAAATTGAAGTGTACATATATGTTCCAAATACACCATCTATTCTAATGCATTATTAGAGCATAGAGAACCATATTGGTTTACATCAAATCCAATTAGAAACACCACCATAATTAGATATGCACCCAACCTATCCTATCAAAAGTCTTTTTATTTTTTAAAATAGATTAGATCATGAAGCATCACAAACCATAAAGAAGTATAAAGCATGAACTACAGTCTATTATGCAAGCAAAGACCAAAACTATAGTAGCAAAAGAAAAGAAATAGTAGACAGAGATAATTTTACACTCCAAATAACATAGAACCTAGCATCTTCATAGATGGATAACATAATATAGAAGGTCAAAAGGTCATATATAAAGCATTCAATCACATTTTTGAGGTGCAGCTACTAAGGTTACAAAATGAAAAATGTTAATTATCACTACTCCTAGTCTATTACAATGGCTGATTATCATTTTTTTGTATTCTTGCTTTTATAAATAGATGCATTGAATATACGAATCTTAGTAACTATGCATTACAAAAAAATCATGAACAATGCCATGATATAAATTAATCAAAAATTTCCAAACAATATTGTCTACGAGAACTAATGAACACATATCTAGCTCACTTTACAACACCTACAGTCAGAAACACCAATAAACACATCTCACAGTCAGACTTCAAAATTGAAGTTGGTGAGCAAATTATCATTCTGGTCTTATAAATTAGAGAAATAAACCAAAATATTGGAGTGGAGAAATAAAATCACTGAGACAAATATTCATTTGTGCTTTATCTGACTTTGAATCTTTTGAATAGAAGAATTATGTATCACTAATTTAAATTAGAGGTCAAAAGACCTGATCATTAACTAAAATTTGATGGTCATTTTGTATAAAATTAGAAAAGACTTGATTCATTTGTAAATTTGTATGTTATCTAATATTTCATAAAAATTTTATAACCAAGTTCAAAGGGATACTAAAAATTAATAATTTGCATGTTTTACTGCCAACTGTCCCATGCCAAGTGTCATCTACAACATCAAATTTAATGCTTGTGATGACTTGGTAATATGTGATTGAAAATTTTAATTTAATTTCTCCCAAATGTAATAATGTTTGATAGATTTTCTCTTCGAACTAATCTACCTCATTTATTACACACATAGTGAAGCATTGTAGAGTTTTAAATATATACCTATGATTGTATTTACCCATTTTTTGATGTTACATGGCATAATATGACATACAAATTCATTTATTTTTGTTAAAAGTTTAATATTATTTCTATACCATTAACAATAATATACAGATATATTATAATTTATATAATCTTGATAAATGAATTTTTTGTGATTTTTTATTTTACTACATTGATGTGATTTGGTCCTATAAATGATGATTTTCAAATCACCTCACTACATATCCAATTGATAATGATGCGTGGATCATTGATGTGATTTGGCCCTAAAAATTCACCTTTTGTGATGGAGAAGGGATGCGTGATTTAACCTTATTGATACGTGATTATTTTAATTTAATGCCCATTGTTTATTAATGTTTGATAGATTTTCTCTTTGTTGTAATCTTCTATACACATAATGAAGTGTCATAGAGTTTTAAATCTATACCAGTGATTGCATTTTTGAACCCATAATGTTAAATACCATTTTCATGTTATGTGGCATTGTACACTTCGTTAAAGGTATAAAAAATCATTTAATTTTATTAAAAATATAATATTATTTATGTACTATTAACAATATATAGGTGTATTGAAATATATTATTCTAAAATATATAATATATAATATATAATATTGATTTATAATTTATATTAACATATATATTATATGATATAATAATATTGATTAATATTAAAGTATATTTTATAAAATATATAATTTATATATAGTAAATTAGTTTAATATATAAAAATATTATTATATTATAATATGTCAATTATATTTATTTAATAACTAATATAATTAAACCTACTAGTTACTCCAAACCCATAACATTGATGAAAATAATTTCATCTTAAAAATAATTGTGGACATAAACTTATCAGGATTTGAATCACCATGCAATTCTTTATTCTACAATGGCTTGCATTTTTCATGTAAAGAGATAACCTCTTATCACAATCACTACGTCAAAATTACAACTCCCTTGGTTTCAATTAGGGGGCATCTATATTAGCTAAATAAGGAGTGCCACCGTTGTGGTTGATCAGGTTTTGTCTTGGTGATTACAATGGAGAAATTACTTTTGTTACAATGGCACTAAAAAAATTATAAATGACCAAGAAGAATTATGGGTTTAGAAATACGATAAAAATTTGAAGTGGACATATATGTTTGAAAGATACCATCTATTCCACTGTGTATGCCTATTATTATAGAACCACCATGTGTTTCCGCTAATAATTGATAGTAATGTTATGTCTTCAAAAAAATGTGGATGAAACTCCACTTATTATCATTGAAGAGCCTAATAATTATTTTTAAATCATTACCATCAGTTTCAAAGTTCCATGATGATAAATTTACTTCTATTTCCATATTTGAACTTCTAAATTTTTTATTATACTATGGTCTTGTAACAGATTATTAAACATTTTCTAATTTTGATGATCCCCTAGATGTGATCCAAAATCCATGGTAGGAGACCCATCAAGTGTAATTTATTGCGATGATATTGTTGCTATTTTATTAGAATGAAATTCCCTAAATTTTACAAATCTATATTTAGATACAATCTATAAATAGATTCGAAGTCTATATATAGAAATACTATATATAGTAAGTGTTATAAGGTAGACTGCTTAATATGCCCTCACATAACCATATAAATTTAGATAAGCACACAAAATACTTTCCCAAGAGGTATTTTACTTACTAGGTATGATTTTGTGTCACTAAATTTTAATTACCATTATGGGGTCAAATTCGTCTCCAAGTATTAGTTTGTAAGTTCAAGAAAGGTGACTCACCCTCATAGGTATTTGAATTGGTGAATTAAATTAACTCAAAGGTATAATTCTGAGGGAGAAAAAAATTAAGGATTCAAATCCATATTAAACAATTTGCGTATGTTACATCTTCAAAAAATGTGGATGAAACTTCACTTAGTATACAAGAGCCTAATAATTATTTCTAAATCATTACCATTAGTTCCAAAGTTCCATGATGATAATTTTAATTCTATTTACATATTTGAACTATAATTTGCATTTTACTATGGTCTTGTAATGGATTATTGGATTTTTTAATGATAATGTCTCTTGGTGTATCATTCAGCTTTGATCATCTCTATGCTTTAATTTTGATGATCCCTTGGATGTGATCCAAAAACCCATGGTAGGAGACCCATCAAGTGTAATTTGTTGTGATGAGTCTTTTGTTATTTTATAATTAAATAGATAAGCACACAAAATCCTTTCTGAAGAGGTCGTTTAGTTACTAGGTATGATTTCATGTCACTTATTTTAATTACCATTATGGGGTCAAATTTGTCTAGAAATATTAGTTCGTAAGTTTAAAAAAGGTGACTCGCCCTCATAGGTATTTGAATTGGTGAATTAAATTATCTCAAAGGTATATATATATATATATATATATATATATATATATATATATATATATATATATATATATATATATATATATATATATATATATATATTTGGAGGAGGGGTGGTAAAAATTAAGGAGTCAAATTCCTATTAGACAATTTACTTATGTTACATCTTCAAAAAATGTGTATGAAACTCCACTTATTATGCAAGAGCCTATTATTTCTAAATCATTGTCACAATCTCTACGTCAAAATTGTAACTCCCTTGGTTTTGATCAAGGGGCATCTATATTCACTAGATAAGGAGCATAGTTGTGGGTGATCAGGTTTTGTCTTGGTGATTGCAATGGAGAAATTTCTTTTGTAACAATAGCATTAAAAAATTTAGAAGTGATGAAGAAGAATTTTGGGTTTAGAAATACGATAAAATTTTGAAAATAACATATATGTTCAAAAGACACCATCTATTCCAATGTGTATGTCTACTATTATACCACCACCACTTATTTCTTCTAATAATTAATATTAATGTTAAATCTTCAAAAAATGTGGATGAAACTCCACTTATTATGCAAGAGCCTAATAATTATTTCTAAATCATTACCACTGGTTCTAAAGTTCTATGATGATAATTTTTCGTCTATTTCCATATTTGAAATTTTATAATTTTCATTGTACTATGGTCTTGTAGTGGATTATTTAACATTTTCTAATTTTGATGATCTCTTAGATGTGATCCAAAAACCCATGGTAGGGGACCCATCAAGTGTAATTTATTGTGACAAGTTTGTTTCTATTTTATAATTAAATAGATAAGCACACAGAATCCTTTCTGAAGAGGTCTTTTAGTTACCAAGTATGATTTTATGTCACTTATTTTTATTACAATTATGGGTTCAAATTCATCTCAAAAGATAAGTTTATAAGTTCAAAAAAGGTGACTCAACCTCATAGGTATTTAAATTAGTAAATTAAATTATCTCAAATGTATAATTCTGAGGGGGGATAAAACTTAAGGAGTCAAATTCCTATTAGACAATTTTATTATATTACATCTTCAAAAAATGTGGATAAAACTCCACTTATTACACAAGAGCCTATTATTTCTAAATCATTATCACAATCTCTACATCAAAATTTCAACTCCCTTAGTTTCGATTAGGGGGCATTTGTATTTGTTAGATAAGGAACACAGTTATGGTTGATCAGATTTTGTTTTGGTGATTGTAATAGAAAAATTACTTTCATTAAAATAACATTAAAAAAATTAGAAGTGATGAAGAATAATTTTGGGTTTAGAAATATGATAAAATTTAAATTGGATGTATATGTTTGAAAGACACCATCTATTCTAATATGTATGTCTACTATTATATCACCACCACTTGTTTCTCCTAATAATTAATATTAATGTTACATCTTCAAAAAATGTGGATGAAACTCCACTTATTATGCAAGAGCCTAATAATTATTTCTAAATCATTACCATCTATTAAAAAGTTTCATGATGATAATTTTACTTCTATTTCCATATCTGAACTTCTATAATTTTCATTTTACTATGGTCTTGTAACAGATTATTGAACATTTTTTAATTCTGATGATCCCCTGGATGTGATCCAAAAATCCATGGTAGGAGACCCATCAAGTGTAATTTGTTGTGATGAGTCTGTTGTTATTTTATAATTAAATAGATAATCACACAAAATCCTTTCTCAAGAGGTCTTTGAGTTACTAGGTATGATTTTGTGTTACTTATTTTAATTACCATTATGGGTTGAAATTCATCTCCAAATATTAGTTTGTAAGTTCAAGAAAGGTGAACCACCCTCACAGGTATTTGAATTGGTGAATTAAATTATTTCAAAGTTATAATTCTAGGGAGAGATAAAAATTAAAGAGTTAAATTCCTATTAGACAATTTTCTTATTTTACATCTTCAAAAAATGTGGATGAAACTCCACTTATTATGCAAGAGCCTATTATTTATAAATCATTAGCACAATCTCTACGTCAAAATTGCAACTCCCTTGGTTTTGATCAGGGAGAATCTATATTCACTAAATAAGGAGAAAATTTATGGGTGATCAGGTTTTGTTTTGGTAATTACGATGGAAAATTTTCTTTTATTACAATAATGTTAAAAAAATAGAAGCGACCAAGAAGAATTTTGGGTTTAAAAATAGATAACAATTTGAAGTGGGAATATATGTTCGAAAGACACTATCTATTCCAATGTGTATACCTACTATTAGACCACCACCACTTGTTTTTCCTAAGAATCAATATTAATGTTACATCTTTAAAAAATGTGGATGAAGCTCCTATTGTTATACAAGAGGATAATAATTATTTCTAAATCATTACCATCAATTCCAAAGTTCCATGATGATAATTTTACTTCTATTTCCATATTCAAACTTCTATAATTTTCATTGTACTATGGTATTGTAATGGATTATTTAACATTTTCTAATTCTGATGATCCTTTGGATTTGATCCAAAAACTCATGGTAGGAGACCCATCAAGTGTAATTTTTTTTCAATGAGTTTGTTTTTATTTTATTAGAATGAAATCCCCTATATTATACAATCTACATTTAGATACAAATATCTATAAATGGATTCAAATTATATATATATATATATATATATATATATATATATATATATATAGAGTAGGTGTTTCGAGGTAGACTTCTTAATATGCCCTCACATAACCATAATTTAGATAAGCGCACAAAATCATTTCCCAAGAGATCTTTGATTTACTAGGTATGATTTTGTGTCACTTATTTTAATTACCATTATGGGGTTGAATTCATCTCTAAATATTAGTTTTTAATTTTAAGAAATTTGACTCACCCTCAGAGGTATTTGAATTAGTGAACTAAATTATCTCTAAGGTATAATTCCTTGGGGGGTCTAAAAATTGAGTCAAATCCCTATTAGACAATTTTCTTATGTTGCATCTTCAAAAAATGTGGATGAAACTTCACTTATTATGCAAGAGTCTATTATTTCTAAATCATTAGCACAATATCTACATCAAAATTACAACTCCTTTGGTTTTGAACCCAATATTAGGATTCAAAGTTGAAGTGCTCAATGTGTAGTTGGCTGAAATGTTTAACCCTAACTCTGCATTGAGACATAACATGACTTATTGTCATGAATGAAAGGTTAATATTTATATATTGATATGGTGTAGACTAATTATGCCCTAACATAACCATAATTTGTATAACCTCAAAAAATCCTTTCCCAAGTCTAGGTTTTGAGTTATTAAGTATGATTTTGCATCATTTATTTTAATTACCATTTTGGGGTTGAATTCATCTCCAAATATTAATAGTTTATTAATTCCAAAAAGGCAACTAGCTCTCATAGGTATTTGAATTGGTAAATTAAATTATCTCAAAGGTATTAAATGAAGGATAAAAATTAAGGAGTCAAATCCCTATTACATAATTTAATCATGTAATTTAATGAACAAATATGAATAGACTTTTTTAATTGGAATAATTATAATAAACAATAAAAATTTGTAAATATTTTTATATTAAAAAACTATCTGAGTTTATTATTCATTTTTATTTATGTTTAAATCATTAAATATTTTTATTAAATAATGTACATAATTATTTTAATGTTTAATATGTTTAAATATATAAATATTTTTTTTAAATAATTTTCCTCCATGCTTCAAAATTAGGGTTAAGTTTATCTTTTTCTCTTTCCATTATTTTCTCTCAATTTTTCTCTCTACCTTTTGAAGGTCAAAAAATATTATTTTATTGAATTTTAGGTTAATTGTGGTGTTAGTGGTGGAAGCATTGACCCCATTTTTCACTATCATTTCTACATGTGTGGCATTAGTGGTGGAAGCTTTGACCCCATTTTTTACTATCATTTTTGTAGATGCTTCTTGTTAGGTATTTAATCTATGTAATGTATTGTTTTATTATATCTAAAACGTTTGAGTTTTTTGGTTTAACATAAACATGTTATTCATTCTTTACTAATTTAAATTATAAAATCATTGAGATTCAGATAGACCTATATTTTTGTTATGAAATGGCAAATATAATGAAATGGAAGAGATTAGGATTGTTTAGCACTTACTTGTATTCAATAGGGACCCAAATCATGATTGTGAGGGAAATTCATACATTTTTATTAACTATAAGCAAATAATGAACTAACATAATGAAAGGACAAAGATTAGGATTGTTTATCCCTTATGTGTATTCAATAGGGACCGGAATGGTGAATGTGAGGGGACCACTGACATTTTTTAATTAACTTTAAGAAAATAATGAAATTATCAAGATAACAAAATGGTGAAGATTAGGATTGTTTAGGGCTTACTTATATTCAATAGGGACCCAAATGGTGAATGTGAGGGGAATGTAGATATTTTTTATTAACTGTAAGCAAATAATGAAATGGGATATAATGAAATGGTAGAGATTAGTATTATTTCATGCTTAATTTTATTCTAGGAACCTAAATGGTGAATCTGAGGAGAAAGTAAAATTTTATTAACTATAAACAAATAATGAAATGGCTGAGATAATGAAATGATGGAGATTAGGATTGTTTAGTGCTTACTTGTATTCCATAGGGATTGAAATCGTGAATGTGAGGGGAAGTAAAACATTTTTTTATTAACTGTAAAAAAATAATCATATAAAAAAATGGCATGATGCAAGAGGATTTCAATGGTTCCATCATCTCTATCCCATCGCATCATTCATATGTTGGCTCTATTCAGATACTACGAATTGTTTATGTTTTAGACTGAGTTGAAAAGTCATTTTCTCTCTTGTTTTAGGTTATTAATATTTGAGTCTAATTGTTTCCATTTTAGACTAAGTTTAAAAATCATTTTTTGGGGTGGTGAACTTTTCCCTCATACCACGTCATAAAATTTAATGAATGAATGATTGAATAACACCTACTATTATTATTTGAAGTGGTGAACTTTTCCCTTATGCATCGATATTCTTGGGTAGATGGGTCCCATGCATCATTATATATTAAAAATTTCTTATAAAATATCTGCACCTATTCTATATGAGTATCTATTGTTTAGGGAGAATTTTTTGAGGGGTGGGATGTAGTAGGGGGTTGAAGATTTGTATGGCTGCTCCTTTTTTTTTGGTTGCCAACTATCATTTGCATCCAATCAAGTTTTTATTTTTTTTCAAAAAAAAATTGTAGTAAAATTCTCATAATTTCTCTTAGTAATATGTATTACATAATTTTTTTTAGTATTTAGAGCACATCCAATATATTTGACGCATTTGGTACAATTCTTCTTATCACCTTGTATAGATCTTTGGAGAATTTTTAGACTTATTTGGATCATCCTGTGTATGTCTTCAGATCACATCCAGAGCATATTCAAATCAATTTTGGAGCATATTTGGAGTGTCCTCTGAGCGTTCAATCATCAGAGATCACTTTCCAAATCCTTTAAAATGTAGCCAAAATAGTTGTAAAAACTATGTTGTCTTCTTAAAATTACCCCTCATTGGGATGTTTTGTTGTACTCAAAATTACCCCATTATTGGGATGTGTTCCTCTACTCAAAATTACCCCATTTTTAGGATGTTTTGTTGTACTAAAAAATATTCTATTCATCCAATTAAGACATAATAAAAAGGTAAAGAATCAACAATAAATTACATACAAACAATGAACAAACTACATTCATAACCTACTTAGATCAAACTTTAACTATTAAATGTAATACAATATATAACCAAACACAACAATTTAGAGATAGTTTATATAACTATGATGAGCTATATGGAATACTCATCATTTATCCCCCATACTTTACCTTTTATAAGTCCTTTCATAAAGAAGTGGGATGACTGATCCTTAATCTAAATTTCCTGATTCAAACCTCTGACTTAGATCATAAACTTTAAAATGATGGCCCTAGTCACGGTATCCCCTTGGAAAGAATCCAAGATCTCTGACAATTGTATGCACCTAGGCTTCTAATTCAACTTTTTCTTGAGAATTCCAACACCAATATGGAGATAGAAGACATAGAATGATAGGAGGCTTAAACCTTATCTAAATCTAGACATCTAAACCTATTTCCTCTAAGCACCGAGTGATTATCTGGAAAATAGTTTTGGCTCTTCTTAGACTCAATTTAATATTGATGGGGCTAAGGACTTTCCTATGCTTCAACTCAATAGGTAATGTCTCCCACCTGACAAGACTTGAATTGAAACTATTGGCATAATGATGGTTTAGAAAAGATCTAAAATTAGTAATATTAGATCTCAATAGCTCATGATACTTGTTCTTCATATGAATATGATATAGCGGTTGAAAAGAAGAAATATGTTTATTTTCTTCTAAAAATTGTGATCTCATGCATAACCTAGTGGTGTTTTGTAATTCTAAAAATTTGTTATTGGCCCATTTCCATGCAATTTGGTTCCTTATAGTAGAGATAAAGGCACACAATTATGTATCTCCAACAAATAAATTTATCAAAAAACTAAATTGATATCCTAACAACAAATTAAAAGTATAGAACTCAAAAATGGTATATTGCCTTTCTTCAATGATCTTTAAAATTTTTCCATAAATACATGATCATCTTCAATGATATGTGAGAAACTAAGATAACTTAATTGAATCTAGCATTTATAAAATTGATCATGTAAGAAAAGAACATAAACTGATGAAGGATGTCTACATGGTAATAATTTCTCAAAAATAACACAAATGTGCTAGATAGAAGCCTATACTTTATACAACTGTAGTTGGGATTTTGCCAATTGCTTATGAGATTCATTATTAAGTATGGCATTTTCATCCTTCAATTTTTAAATTTTATTTTGGGTGATATGCTGGGTAGAGATTACTTCATGTAATGGAATAGGGGAAGAGGGAACAACTCTTGTTGGACCCTCTGTCTGAACTGTAATCTCTCATGTTTCTCTTTGCATGGCCTGAATAGAGGCTTATAACTAATAATTCTGATCGGTGAGCTCTATTATTCTATTATTATGTTAGGCAATCATTGTATTTCTTTCATAAATGCTTTCTTTTCGATTATTAATTAGATTATGCTTATCAACATTGGCATTTTTTTAATTAGTAATCTTAGTGTCCTTGATAGAAAGAGAATTCTTTAAATTAGTAATTTGAGTGTCCTTGATAGTAAAATAATTCTACAAATTACTCAATTCTTAGGTATGTGAAAACATTATATTGTGGACCATACTCTATTCGGCTTGTATTCCTTGAAGAATTATTTCTTGGTCACTAACTCTAATAATAAATTCTTCCCACCTTTGTTTCAAATTAGAAATCGTCAAGTATTTACCTTTCATAGTTAAATGGAGAATATCTAACTCTACTTGTTGCAGTCTGATTGTTTCTTCATGGCATGATAAAACCATGACATGTTAAAATTATTTTTCTTCATTGATAAAATGTGGAGAAGATGGATCTTCTTTAAACAAGGGTGAATTACACTTATAAACAATAGAGGGAACAAGACACTCTACTTCTTGAGGTATAACTTCTTTTGCTAGGGTTCCCTCTATAAATACAATTTGTTTTTATGGCCTGCACACATTTTTCTTCTTCTTTTTCTTCCTACAAGATAAGTCAGCAAATGTGCTAGATTTTAGTTAGATGAGGATGAGTGGTGTCTAAATAAAGTCCAATTTGTTGCTTTGATCTCCAATGTAGTATATTTGAAACCAATGGTGACAGAGATGGCCATTCTACAATTTCAACTATGGGTTCTTCAATTTGAATTATAGTGGAAGGAGGAGAGATAAAGCATGGTGTATTTTTGGTAGGAACTGGGGAAAATTTTCATAGGAATAAGGGCCAAGCCTTTTTACCTCTTGGTTTACTAAGAAAAAAATGGTGACAAATGATTATAACTAGCCCATGATGGTGGGTAGACCCAGTACCTCATATTATCTTATAAGAAATATTAATCAAAGAATTTTGAAGGAAAGAGGGAATATTGATCATATATTCTTCATGAACAACTCCTTTCTTCAAATGAAGAAGGGGTATCATAACATCTTCACCCACTACTATAAATTGACCATCACAAGTGATAGATTTCATTATCTAGAAAACAACATGTTGCCAAGGTTGAGGAAGACTTTCTCTTAGAATTCCCTTAGCCACTCCTTAGGGGGATTTGTTTAGTCTAGGATGTGGCTCATTTCCTTTAATAAACATATAAATTAGGTCATAAAAATTGATCTTTTCAATGTCAACTACTCCATCCTTAGGAGTTCTATATAGAGCACTAATTACAGAGGGATTCACTAGAATGTTATTCCCTTTTATAATAGCATGATCTTCATCAAAATTCTCATATAATTCTTTCACACTTTATTCATGGAATCCCTAAAACATTTTAAAGAAATTCAACCAACATATTGTTTCAAAAATGTCTCTGGATACTTCAACTTATAGTAATGCATCAGAGGATTTTGGTTCACTTTTTTCTTTCTCCCATCCATTTTTAGAGTAAGCACTATTTAATTGCAAATCTAACTATACTATAAAAACACAGAGCTTGAATTTGCATAGCAAACAAGGGAAGTAATAGGTTAGAGATATGACATAATAATTATTGGCAATGATAATGCAAAAATGAATAGCAAATCAGGTTATATGATGTGATTATGATAAGAATGATGGATGTAATTATAGGTATCTCTTCAGAGCATGTGAGATATAATGGAAAAGGTGCTTTATCTAGTCAAGTAGTCATATGTGTCATAAATGTCATTATTGGTAGTACTAGGAGCAATAGTAGCAATTAATTATACATCATACCAAATAGTTTTGAAATACCCTCTATTTAAAACATAGTTACATCCATCTTGTTTGAAAAGACCATTTGAAAACATTTTCATAAAATACCATCACATCAATTCTTTTGGAGATCTTTTGAAAGCACTATCACATCAAATTATCGATTGCAACATTTTTGGTCTAATATCATTGTTTTGGTTCTTAATGATGGAAGTGGATTCTTCCCAATCATGATTTTTCATCTTAGGAACATAGCTATCAATCTTTGAAACTAAGTCACTAGTCTTCAAAGCTAAAACTTTAGACTTTAGAGCAAAACTATAGTCCATTCAAACTTTGTTTATATATAAAAGTATAAAACATCTTATATACAAAACACCTTATATTTATTTGTAGCTAACTACATCTACTTAATCATTTTCTTGTCCGAATAACCACTTGGGAGCTCTGTTGATGGAGGCAATGGATGAGCTAGAGTTTGTCCCATATGAATAGAGAAATGGGACCTATTTTGACTTGGTGGTTGTAGATGTTCTTGATTTAGCCATGGATTTCAAATTTTGATTGATGAGATTATAGATTGTCTTAATGTGAGATGAATGCATAGAAGATCTTTTTAGCAATATTAATTAATGTAATGTTGATGGTGATCCTAGTTTGTACCCTATTAATGGGCAAGCTTATCAAACTTTGAACTATTTATTTTATTAATTATTCTCTCTAGAATTCAATTTATCTTTAATTTGAATTTGATTTGCCATCAAGTTTATCTTTAAAGCTAAAGATTTCCACCTTTTGACATGTGGTTGTCACCTCAAATATAGTTAAGTACTCATGTGGCATGAATATGACTAAATTTTCTAGTTGGATCAAAATCTAGACACATGGCACCTTTTGATTGCCTTACATATTCCCAAAATGTAGCTTTGTGTGATGACTCATTTTTTTTTTCACCACCTAGTGACCCTTAATTCATAGTGAGCTCTCAGGTGGTGCCTTTTAATTTTGATACCTTGAATGGGGAATCCACTCTTGTGCCTATTTGAAAGGTATCTCAGGAGATACTTTTAAGGGTAAATCCAATTTTTTGCATGTTTGAAAGGTATCTCCTAGGATATACCTTAAAGGTATTACATAGGCCTTAAAAATATCACCTAGTAGTGCCTTTCATGTAAAGAAAAATTCCACTTGTTATTTGAAGGAGAAACCTCTCTTATGCCTATTTGAAAGGTACATTAAAGTGTAAATCCACTCTTTTTATTATAATTTATCACCTAAGAGATACCTTGAAGTTATTAAAAGGACCTTCAAAATATCACCCAATAATGATTTCCATGTAAAGAAAAATTGTACTTATTCCTTGAAGGAGAAATCAATTCTTGTCCTTGTTTTAAATGTATCTCCTACGAGATACCTTGAATGGAAAATAAAATCTAGTTCATGTTTTAAATTTATATCGTACAATATACATTAAAGGTATTATAGGGGATTTTAAGCTATCACCCAGTAGTGCCTTCTATGTAAAGGAAATTCCACTTGTTCCTTGCAGGAGAAATCCAATCTTGTGCCTATTTGAAAGGTATCTCCTAAGATATAAATTAAAGGGTAAATACACTCTTGTGCATGTTTTAAAGGTATCTCTTAGGAGATACCTTGAAGGTATTACAAAGGCCTTCAAAATAGCACCCATAAGTTCCTTTCGTGTAAAGGAAAATTCCACTTGTTCTTTGAAGGAGAAATCCACTCTTATGCATGTTTGAAAGGTATCTCCTATGAGATACCTTGAAGGGTAAATACACACTTGTGAATGTTTGAAAGTTATCTCCTAAGATATACCTTGAAGATATTACAAAATCTTTTGAAATATCACCCAATAGTGCATTTTATGCAAAGGAAAATTGTACTTATTCCTTGCAGAAGAAATCCACTTTTGTCCCTATTTGAAGTGTATCTCCTAGGAGATTCTTTAAAAGGAAAATCCACTCTTTTAAATGTATAAAATGTATCTCCTAAGAAATACCTTGAAGGTATTACAAAAGTTTTTTAATATCACCCAATAGTGCCTTTTATGCAAAGGAAAATTTCGCTTGTTCCTTGCAAGAGAAATCCACTCTTGTACCTACTTTAAAGGTATCTCCTCAAAGATACCTTGAAGGATAAATACACTCTTGTGTGATGAGTGTAGTTTAACTCTTCGTTTAATCAATTTTCAATTGATGTCTTATCAAGTAGGGCTAGTATCTAAATCTATCTATAGTAAGGTGTAGGATGGTAAATCTAGAAGTCTACTTATGGGGGTGTTTTATGGTCCTACTCTAACTTTGACTAAAGAAATAAATGTGTCCTCAACTACTTGATTCACTCTTTTTATGAAAAGGAAAAGATGTAACTATTTAATCAAATAAATCCACTCTTTTGTTTGAAAGTAAAATCACACTCCTCACTTAAAAAGGAAATTTGCTTGACACGTTTGATGTAAAATAAAAAACACTTTGCTTCGAAAGGAAATGACTTTGCAATAAGGAAATGCTTTTTAAACTATGAATTTGTTTTGATGTTTTTATGAATAAATATAAACATTAACAAGATTCTAATTAGTTATAACAAAGAGTTAATAAAATATAACATAAGTACCATACACAATTCCTGGTTCTAAGGAGAGTGGGCCCTTACTCTTCTCGGACACAAGAACAAAGATTAATCAATGCTAGAAATTGAAGTGATAATTCATAAAATTTAAATGATTATAATCTAGCTAAAACTTGTAATATGCTTTTACGAATCTTTCCTCTATTCTCTAATCTCTATTATATTTTTAATAACAAAATTATTACATTTTATACTAATATAATCAACTCAAAATAGAATGCAAATAAATAGGATTCCTTGGTCGATCCACTCACCAAAGATAGGAGATTGGATTTAAAAGAGATTTAATTATCTTGATAAAATAGATATACTATCCTATAATATTCCTAAGATCCAAACATATATAGCTTTGTCAAAATCAAATCCTACAAAATTTCAAGTGGTTATTTTTCTTATTTGACTCCAACTGAAATGATTCTCTCTCATCTTATCTGGCCACCAGCTTCCCTATTTGTAGCTTTATCTTTACAAAATCCATGGAATTGACCTTGCATAGTCGATAGGAATGAGCCTACAAAATCCATAAAAACAAGCCTATATAGTCCATAGAAACAAGCCTATAGATTTCATAGAAACAAACCTATAGATTCCATAGAAACAAGCCTATAGAGTCCATAGAAACAAGCCTGCATAGTCCATAGAAACAAGCCTATAGAGTCTGTAGTTCTACTGGATGGAGATAAAAATTGAAATTTAACTCTACATCACCTGTGTCTTCTTCCTAAGAATTATTCACAACAAAAATCACTAAAATATGCTATATATTAGACATTAATGATAAAGTAAATGTTTAGTCTTTGGTTCAATATAAATAAGACAAATATCTACTTTCCATGTAATAGCTATCTAACAATCTATAATTTGTATAAAATAATATCCTTAGAGAGATGAATTGAGGGAAATAATATGTTAATAATGACCCATATTATGAGCTCATCATCTCCCCTAGGCTTTACCTTTTTCAAGTCCCATTGCAAATATTCATTGGCATTCTTAGCTTTGGCATCTGATTCTACACTCTAACTCGAATCATATTCATCAAATTCATCTATTATATGCTTGTATGAATTGCTTGTAAACCCTTGATATTTTTGAATTATTTGTTTCCATATATTTAATTGATCCTCTGATTGTGGAGCCCAACTCTGCCATCTTGGAATAGGTATGATCAATAAAAGGGTTCTATATCTCATGCCAATCCATTTCTATTATCCCCTAGAGTTTATTACCTCTATTAAGATTTCCAAAATTGAGGAATCTCTCCTCATACTCCATCTTAAGTTATTTGGATACATGACCTCTCATATTTTAAGAGACACTGAAAGTCGGTCCCAACTTTCCACACTTGCAGTCACCACTGAATCAAAACTCTATCTTGAAAACAAGTCAAAAGAAATAGCACAATCATATAAAGCTTGTAAATAATGCATTTTAACCTCATCACTTAAACAAGCACAGTTAAAATTATGTTTGATCAAGCTAGATATAGGAAAGGTTGGTTTGATACACAACCCTATAGTCTTAGCATGATTTGTATACTCCTCAAATCTGCTTTTCCATACTAGTTGATTTTTGAATGGAGAATGTAATGACCTCAGTTGAACTTCTCCTACATGAAGGTTTATTAAGGACTTATTGTGCTCATGGTCTCCTAGGATCAAATCATGCAAATAAAACTCACAAAGCAAATCCTACTAATTAGGTTCAACACTATAAAAAATCTCTAAAAATGTTGTTGGCTATAAAATCTTGTAAGGAAGATAAAAAGAGATCCTCAGAAGCTACCATCTGTAAAATTTTTCAAATAAAAACAAACTATATGTAGGAGAAGGATTTCTACATGCCAAAAGAAATTTCCCTAATTTAGATGCTTCCTATAAATTTTATTCTAAATTTTGGACCTTAGCTTCTAATTCTTTCTTTTCATTTTCTAATATTTTGTTTGAAGAAGTTGCAACTTTGTTTTTCTATTTAAGTATGGAATATTCTTCTTCAATTTAATTTAGCATTTATAAGGTATGAATACCTAGACAACTTGTTTGATATTTGAGGTCAATAAATACCTTAGGAGGAGAAGGTGCAACATCAAAAGGTGTTTTGGAAGAGTTTACCAAACTTTGCAATTTCCTATTTTCCTTATTCAAATTTTCTACATATATCTAGAGGTCTATTTATTCACTTTAATTTTCCTTTATTACTTACTCTAATTTGTGAACTTATATTGCATGATCGATAGATGTTGTGTCTATTTTTTGCACCAAAAATGAGTTGAGATGATCCTTATTTTACAATTGACTGATCAAGTCAGCAATGTCAGCTATTTGTTGTTGCTCTTGAGCTTGAGTTTGAGAAAGCTGCAAGGTTAACTACATAACATGATCATTTAGATTAGATGACTCATCTTTCACATTTGTGCATTTAGTTTTTTCTTTATTCATTATAGTTTCAACTGAAATAGGTGGTTATTCTGCCATACTTGATTCCTCTATCGTATTTGGATCCTCTTCTAAAATTGTCTCCTATATTATGATTGGAGAGTTCCTTTCGAAAGGATTTTCTTCAACATCTATAGTTACAAGGATATTTTGATTTATGAGGGAATGAGATACCATTTTAATACTATCCAAAATGTCTGTAGCCTCTTATTCATCTTCATCTATCAAAATTTGCCTTCTCCTTCTTTTAGTCACACTCTGAGCTACACTCGGTTGCCTTTCCTTCTCAACCATCAAACCCTCGATCTTCTCAAGTTTTGTAGCAAATTTTCATTTCAATTTTGTTCTTCTTAACAATATAATTAGTTACACTATAGATTCATGAGGTTCTTGTGGGGACCTTGAAACTTTAGGGATTTGAGACCTTATGATTCTTCTTGAAGAAGAAGAAAAAAGGATTTCTATTGAGACTACTATCTGTGATTTCTTCTTTGGAGTTGATTTCTCAACGATGCAGCAGGTGGAGATGAATGTTCCTATGGTAAATTTGGGGTTTCTTGTGTAGGTAGATTTGGAATTTGTTATGTTACATTGCTCTAAAATTCCTCCCAGACCTCTTGTCTTTATTGAATGAAGTGATGTTGGATAATTAGGTGAATAAGGCCATGGTGCCTAAGAGCAGCATTAGGAGTTATAATCATAATTTTAATGGCACCATATAAGAAGGATGGGAGGTTAATCTTGTATTGAGGGTTTTGTCTCCCATGCTTAAGGTATATTAACATTTTCATGGCGTCTCCTCCTAAAGGACTGTGTTTCCCCTCAAAAATGATGTACTTGAGTACCCACTTGGATATAGATTTCCAAGGTTTAGGAAGTGAATTTTACTAATCTCTTTTGATTTTCCCTTTGAATATATTAGACATGAAATCCTAGTCTACTCATTACCATTAAACTGACTAATGAAATCACTAAATGAAATTATACCTATCATTCTCATTCCCTCTTCTAAAACTTGTATGATTTAACTTATAATTTGAGTTGAAACATGAATAAAAATACCTTTAACAACTAAAAATTTAGGGGTGAGATTAGTGATGAATTCTCTTACCATTGTTTCATCAAAACTCTAGAACTGTTTAATGAAAGGTAGTCAACCATTTGCTCTAAACACTACTACAAAGGCTTTATCTTTGTGAATTTTTCTTACATTCTTTGGCTCTGATCTTAGTTTTTATCCCATTTCTATGTGGATTTACACACAACTCTATTCTTTTAACTCTGATTAGGGTTTAGACCAGCGTCTATCAAAATCTATAGGCAATAATCACTAAGGATTTGTAGGCAAGCTTCTGTTAAAGTCTATAAAAATTAAATGGTTCGTATGAAACTCCATATCTACATGAGATTTTAGTTTGATATAATTATTTGATATACTTTATCATCGCATGTTTCTATGGAGTGTGCCAACCATTTTGTCAAATTATTAAAAATTGAATGAAATGATGACATGGAACTTTGATGGTGACAGTGATTTATCACTTCATTTAAAACCCCTGTTATGACATCCCATCATTATCATTATTAATGATAATTAGTTAACTAAACATAGATAAATAGAATATATGTCTCACTTACTTTTGACCTTATATTTATCTTTTTCTCTCCATTTGTCCTGCACAAACATGTTTACATAGATTAGTCAACAGGTGTTGAGAGAACAACTTTATATATATATATATATATATATATATATATATATATATATATATATATATATAATTTTTATCCTTTAGCTAGCCATTGCTGGTTTTCTAGCCAAAGCCCTTTTTGCAATGCATAGCCAACTAGCAAGCTAGTTTTCTGGGCATGCATTGTCAATAGTGTCCCTGAAAGGATTTTCACTATTGAGATTTGATTTTTTTTAATTGAATATTGGATCATCAAGGAGAAGGTTCTTTATAATAAGTAGAGTCCTTTAGAAAGGCTACTTGATCTTTTATCTTTTGAATAAATTCTTCTTTATTAAGAGGTTTCTGATAAAGCTTCAATCTATGTCCATTGACTAACATAGTTCTTCTACTATCATCAACAGGTATTATCTTAACAGAACCATTTTCAAAGACCTCCTCAATCTGATAATTTCCTAACCACCTCATTTGTAGTTTTATTTTAAACTATTAAAATTTGGAATCAAACAATAGCGCTCAATCTCCTTTTTGAAGCTTTTGTTTCTTGATCTGTGAATCATGCCAAACTTTTCTTTGATGTTGTACCAATTCAGTTCTTTGTAGTGATTTCATCCTCATCTCATCAAGTTGATTAAGTTGTAAGATTTTTTCTTTCTATATTTCTTCTAATTCAATCCCACTTCTACAACTATTTTCAAAGTTTGTAATTCAAATTCAATAGAAAATAAAGGCTTCTTACCATAAGCCAATGCATAAGGTGAAAATCTTGTTGTTGTTTTTCAAGTAGTATTATAGGCCTAAATAGTTTTTATTACCTTAACTACCCAATACTTTCTACTGGAATTAACAACCTTGGTTAAAATAGTTTCTATTTCTTTGTTGGTGACTTCAACTTGCCCATTAGCCTGTGGATGGTATGGAGATGTTTTTTTGTATTAAGTTTGATATACTCTCATAAAGTGCTTTATCATTTTTGACATGAAATATGGTCCTTTATCTAAGATTATCTCCCTTGGAGCACCAAATCTTTGTATAATTTTGAAATATAAAAAATCAACTACCATCTCTTCTCTTAGATGAGTTAATACTTCCACTTCTGCCCACTTGTTCACATAGTTTGTACATACTAGGAGATGTTCTTTTCCTCTGGAAGAGGAAACATAGGAACTATAAAATAAATTCCCCATTTCTAAAATGGTTCTAAAACCAATTGAGGATGAGGGTGTAGAGACATCTCTATTGAAAGAGTAGGCTATCCAATTCTCTGGTAAGCGTCATAGTGTTTGACATATATTTTTACTTGCTGATGAAGGTGAGGCCAATAGTATCCTACTCCTAAGATTTTGTGTATGGTTAATTGAGATGAGTAATGACCTCCTCCTAGTTCATCATGACAATCTTTGATGATATCATAAGCTTTAACATTTGTCACACACCTGTGAAACACATTGTTAGGTCCAAGTTTGAATAACATTCCATTAATCCATTTAAAAGAACTTTCTTTGATTAAATGTTTATTTTATTTTTATGAAAATTGTAGAGGAAACTTCCCTGTGATAAGGTAATTGGCTATATCAACAAACCATAGAGATTTTGATAAAATAGCAAATAGTTGTTCATCTAGAAAGTCATCTTCTACTAGTTCTTCACCTATAGTGTTCATTCTTGACAAGAAATCAACAACCAAATTATACTTCCCTAATTTATCTATAATAGTAACATCAAATTCTTGTAAGAGAAACAACCATATAATAATCCTACCTCCCATAATTGGTTTATTGGTAAGATATCTAATAGTTGAATGGTCTGTATAGATAAATACCTTGTAGCCTGTTATGTAGTGTCTGAATTTGTTAATTGCATAGACTAAAACTAGGAATTCCCTCTCAGTTGTGATGTAATTTATTTCAGTAGGTGTCATGTTTTTACTAATATAATATATAGCATACATGTTACCCTCTTCATCCTTTTATCCAAGGACTGCTCTTATTACTATATTAGAAGCATCTATGTATATATGGAATGGCTGAGTCCAATCTAGTCCTCTCAATACTGGAGTAGTAACAAGTTTAGCTTTGATGGTCTCAAAGGCCTGCTAGCAACTATCACTCCATTTGAATGTACTATCTTTTGTAAGTAAGGCAAACATAGGGGTAGTTATTTGGCTAAAATTATCTATGAAGTGTTTGTAGTAACCAACATGTCCCAAAAAACTCTTAATTTTAGTTTATGTTTGTGGGATGGGTAAGTTGGAGATTATTTCAACCTTATTTGAATCTAATTCAATGTCTTTTGCATAAATATGGTGTCCTAGCACTATTCCTTCATCCATCATCAATAAAAATTTCTCATGGCTCAAAGATAATTGATGTTCTTCACATCTGATCAATACTCTTTCTAAGTTGGTAAGAGCCTCTTCATAAGTTCCACCATGAATGATGAAATCATCCATATATACTTTAACACAATCATTTGTAAAGTCAGATAATATTGCCAAAATTACTCTTTAGAAGGTTACTGGAGTATTATAGAGTCCAAAAAGGAGTACTCGATAAGAAAAATTTCTCCAAGGGTAGGTAAATGTGGTTTTATCTTGATCTTTAGTTGCTATTGTTATCTAGTTATACCCACTAAACCCATCTAGGAAAGAAAAATATTTTTTTCCTACCAAGTTGTCAAAAACTTGATCAATGAAAGGTAGAGGAAAGTAATCTCTGAGTGTTGCTTTATTCAGTTCTCTATAATCTACGCATGCCCTTAATTTTCTATGTTTCTTGAGCATAATTACCAGGGGTGAAACCCACTGGCTATCTGAGATGGGATAAATAAACCCAACTTCCAATAATTTTTGGATCTCTATTTAGACTATTTCCTTTAATGCTAGGTTTATTATTCTTTGTGATTGTCTGACTGATTTGATAGATTTTGTGTAAATAAGATGAGTACATATGTTAGGGTGAATTCCCTTCATGTCAGTATAATCCCAAGCAAAATCCTTGGTATGTCTTTACAGTAATTCAAAGAGTTGATCTTCCTCTTCATTTGTTAACCAACTATTGATATTCAAAATCTTTCTAGGTAATACCATAATTGGTTTTGTGCCTGGGTAGTTGGAATTTATTTTCTTAAATTCACTAATTAATGAGTTTAAATTACATGGATGAGGAATTAGATTATGAAACATGGTTACATTATCAACAAACTCTTTTCCACAAGGAATCAGTCTTGCTAAAGAATAATGGAATACATCTAAGAAATGACATTGTTGTTATTCTGCCAATTTATACACACTTTCATGAATTAATCCATGATCATATGATGAGGAAACACTATAATAAGTAAAATTGGAGGTTTCATAATATTATATTTAACCAAAGAATCTTAAATTGAGGCAATTCATAGTTTCAGAACTGGTAGAGTCTGTAGCTTTCAAACTGACAGAGTCCATAGATTTTGGACTGGCATAGTCCATAGCTTTTGTACTGGTAGAGTTCATAGATTCTAGGTATATGTCTCCATTCAATGATTTCAAGTGATTTTTAACTGTGATCATAACTAAGGAGGAAATATTGTTTGATGTGTTTTCTGATTCATCCACCCAAAGTTCTTGTACGTAATTTGTTGATGGTTTTGTAGGAGGATACAAAGAGATGCATTTGGATTTTAACCCATTAGAAATGGTCATGTCTCCTGACCTGCAATCAATTAATACTACTATAGTAGTCAACCATGGTCTACCTAATATTATGGGATATCCTAGATTCTTTGTTTTAGGTTGTAAGACCATAAAATCTACTGGATATTCTCAAGATTGTATTAATACTTCAACATTTTTTATAGTCCCTTCTAGTTTAGTTACATATTAGTCTGCCATTTGAAGAATGGTAGTTGTGGGTTACATTCTCATAAGAGATAATGTATGGAGAGTATCAGTTGTCATAACATTAATTGATGCTCCCAAATCTACCAAGATGTTAGGAATTTATTTACCTCCAATTGTGACTGTGATCACTAGGCTTCCTAGATCTGCATATTTTAGAACTAATGGTTTTCCTACTAATAAATCAACAACTTTTTCATCAACATGAATGGTTCATAAATATTTTTCTTTCCTCTCAGGTGTCTTGATACAATTTTTTTTGATGATCTTATTCAATTTAGGTAGATCCCTAATAACTTGTAGTAGGGGTACCTCAATATTGATCTTTTGAAACTCATGGACCAATTTTGATTCTAGTTTAATATCAATTTCTCTTAATATTTTGGGAAAAGGAACTACTGGTGTAGTAGTTTTTTCTTTGTTTGCTTCAGGGCTCATTTTGATTTTTGCTTCTCTAGTGTTTAATTGAGATGATTCTATTTTTTTTTCATCGGGTATCTCAAAAATGAGAACTATATATTTTTGTATAGTTTTCCCTAATCTTAAATTTTTGTTCAAATAATCAATAGCTCCAACATTCATTGTCTCTTCCTATTTATTAACATAAACAGGTGCTGGTTGTTTATTTTTTGGATTTGTTATTGGTTGTGTAGGCATTGAGGGTTGATTGATTTATTCTTGTTACTGAATAACTAAGGGTGGCATTATAGCTTACTATTTAAGTGGTCTTCTTGGTTGGGTGAATTGTTATTATGGGTTCTACTATAGATTCCATTGTTGATACTATTGTGGCATCCTTTGTTACTGTGGTACCCATTGTTGCTATGGCTATGACACCATCTATGGGGGTGTTAGTATCCACTCTTATCCCATCTATGTATTTTTTATTGATGGAATTTGGGTTTGATTCTAAAAAGGTGAAGGAATTGAAACATTCCATGGTGCCATCCATGGATTAATTGAGTTTTTTGCATTAAACTATCCTTGAGCCTAGTTTTGTGGGGAAAAGTTTTATCTCTGGATATAATTTACTTCTTCAGTGGACTAAACTTATTTTTTCATTTGATTTTTAAAATAGGCAGAAGGGTGCAATGTTTGGTATCATGATATATTTCATCATAGATCCCACATGATGAAACATTGGTTTTACCTAGGGGCAATCTCTAAGGGCATGTTTCTATTTACATTTAGGATAGTAAATTACTAAGAGTTTTATTGCATTTGTTTTAGCTTGAAGGCCATCTAAAGTACTATTTAGTGTAACCATAATATCCATCTTTAGATTTTCAAATTCTTCCATTGGCTTACCCACTTCATTATATTTCCCAAACCTTCCTCTCCTAATTTTGGGTTTCGTTCAAGAGTAGTTACTAAAAAGCTCATAAATTTGATCGAAAACTAGCTTATTTATATCTCCACTTCCCATCAAATTTAAGGCATCTCTAGTATCTTCATCTAACCCTTTTAAGAAAACCAATTTCTAAACTTCTTCAGTGAGTGGATAATTGCTTCTTTTATGAGTGAACATGAATCTATCCAAATAATGCTCTAAAGATTCATCCTCATTCTATTTGATTTTGAAGAAATCCTCTTTTCTTTCTTGCACTCAATAGTAATCTTGATCCTTGTTTAAGAATTATATCTCTATGTCATCCCATGTTCTAATAGAATCACTAGGTAAACACATAAACCATCTCATATCTACATCTTTAAGTGTAGAGGGAAATAGTTTTAATTTCTGACTATCAATTGCATAATCATAGGTTTGACATAGAACCTTAAAATCAAACAAGAATTTATCGAGATATTTTGTATATCTTTCCCAAAAATTTGGTAGATTAGCTAGTGAAATATTTTTCATGGGGGTTTGATCATTAGGATCTGCAACAATAGGAAATGAAAAAGTTCTACTTGGCTGTGCAAGTTTTTGATTTTGTTGGAGAGCCATATTTTCTTCCTTTGATGATGTTTCAAAGTTGGGATGATCTTCCCACTAAATACTTGTGGTACCAGTTATGGGTTGTTCAAAGTTCTCAAAACTTTCTTTAGCTATGGATTTTTGAGATGCTTCTTCTAAGTCCTTGGAAATTTCTAAATAATGTCATCCTATAAGAGATTGAACCTGAGGAATTTGTCTTATGGGGCTTGCTTGTGGCAATGGCCTGGTTTATATCCAAGTTTCTAAAGATTCTTACAGATAGGTTTCACTCGTAACTTTTGGTTCACTACTCAGAGATGTTGGAGGAGTTTTAACTTGTGTTCTTTGTGGGAATTTTGGGATGAATTATCCTTTAGAGTCTCTAGGATGGTACATCAATTTATTAAATTTTTATGCTTTTTACAAATTTTTCTATTTTTTCACTCTAGACCAATAATTATTACCTTACTAACACCTTATTTTCCTTGGCAACATGCCAAAAATGACGAGTGTCATTTAAATCTTTATTTTATAAATTTTCAATTGATGTCTTATCAACTAGGGCTGGTGTCCAAAGCTATCTGCAGTAAGGTGTACGATGGTAGATTTAGAAGTCTACTTATGGGGGTGTTTGATGGTCCTATTCTAAATTTGACTAAAGAAAGAAAGGTGTCCTAAACTGCTTGATTCACTCTTTTGATTAAAAGGAAAAGATGTAACTATTTAATCAAATAAATCCACTCTTTTTCTTGAAAATAAAATCACACTCCTATTTATGCTTGCGTGGAAAGTAAAATCACACTCCTAACTTAAAAAATAAATTTGCTTCACACATTTTCTATAAAATAAAACACACTTTACTTAAAAAGGAAATGACTTTGCAATAAGAAAATGATTTTTAAACTTTGAATTTGTTTTGATGTTTTTATGAATAAATTCAAACATTAAAAAGATTCTAATTAGTTATAACAAAGATTTAATAGAACATAACTTAAGTACCATACACAATTCTTGGTTCCAAAGAGAGTGGGCCTTTGCTCTTCTCGGACTCAAGAACAAAGATTAATAAATGTTGGAAACTGAAGTGATAATTCATAAAACTGAAATGATTACAATCTAGCTAAAACCTGTAATATGATTATATGAATCTTTACTCTATTCTCTAATTTATATTATATTTTTAATAATAAAAGTCTTACATTTTATACTAATATAATAAAATCAAAATAGAATGAAAATAAATAGGATTACTTGGTCGATCCACATATCCAAAGATAAGAGATTGGATTTCCAAGAGATCTAATTATCCCAGTGAAATAGATATACTATCTTATAATAGTCCTAAGATCTAAATATATACAACTTTATCAAAAGTAAATCTTAAAAAACAGCAGGCGGGTATTTTATTTATTTGACTCCATCTAGAATGATTCTCTCTCATCTTATTTGGCCACTAGCTTCCCCATTTTTAGCTTTATCTTTACAGAATCTACAAAATTGACCTTGCAGAGTCGGTAGGAATGAGCCTACGGAGTTCATACAAACAAGCCTATGGAGTCCATAGAAACAATCTTGTAGAGTCTGTAGAAACAAGTTTGTAGAGTCTGTAGAAACAAGCTTGTAGAGTCCATAAAAACAAGCCTATAGAGTCTGTAGAAACAAGCCTACAGAATCCGTAGTTTTGCTAGATGGAGATCAAAATTGAACTTTCCCTATACATCACTTGTGTCTTCCTCCTAAGCATTTTTTCACAAAAAAAATCACTAAAACATGCTATGTATTATACATTAATGACAAAGTAAAGGCTTAGTCTTTGGTTCAATATAACCAAGACAAATATTTACTTTCTATGTAATAGCTATCTAGCAATCTATGATTTGGATAAGATAATATCCATAGAGAGATGAATTGAGGGAAATAACATGTCAATAATGAGCCATATTTTGAGCTCATAATTATTCATGTTTTAAAGGTATCTCTTAAAATATACCTTAAGGTATTATAAAGGCCTTCAAAATATCACCCATTAGTGCCTTTCATAAAAATTCCACTTGTTCTTTGAAGGAGAAATCCACTATTATGCCTATTTAAAAGGTATCTCCTACAAGATCTCTTGATGGGGAAATACACTATTGTGCATGTTTGAAATGTATTTCTTAGGAGATACCTCAAAATATCACCCAATAATGCCTTTCATGTAAAGGAAAATTTCACTTATTCTTTGAAGGAAAAATCCACGTTTGTCCCTGTTTGAAATGTATCTCCTAGGAGATACCTTGAAGGGGAAATCCACTCTTTTTCATGTTTTAAAGGTATATCCTAAGAGATACCTTGAAGGTATTATAAAGGATTTAAAAATATCACTCAATAGTGTCTTCTGTGAAAAACAAAATTCCACTTATTCCTTGTAGGAAAAATCCACTCTTGTGCTTGTTTGAAAGGTATCTCCTAAGAGATACCTTGAAGGGGAAATACTCCCCCTAAGCATGCCATGAGAAAATATTAAAATTTAGCCCCTATCCAAGTGAAAGAAAAAGTGTCAAATACTAAGAAGGAAACCAAGGGGCCTTGTAAGGATAAGACTTTGGTAACTAATTTCATGAATGACATATTCAACTTGGAGTTAGCCTAAAATTCCATGAATTTGAGAGAGGATGCCCAAGCCAAGATGATTGAGATGATCAACGAAAAAGAGTATAACTCTTTTAGATGTAGAATATGGGATTGCATACTAGCACATCACATGGTGACATATGTACACCCATGTCCTAAGATCGTTACTCTCTGCATAGAGATTTATGATGCTAACATGAACATGATCACTAACAATGCCCATATTAAGGTTAAAATTGGTGTAGACAACATCAAGGCAATGCTTTAGGTCTTATATAATCCCAAAGCCACTATTTTTAACACTGAGAGCCTCTAGAGAATTTGGGATTCCTTAAGAGACAATACACACTTCCTCAAATCTCTCCTTAAGGAATAGGTCACAGAGATGCCTCCACTACCCATGTCATAAAGTGACGTTGTTGGTGTCATCAAAAATCCCCATACAAATATTCTTAAAGTCTTACCTTATTACTCAAACTCCAAGAGTCAAGGGAGCTAGTGGATGATGTAAGTATTGTTTGATAAGAAGCAGTAAAGTGATGGTTTGATAATAAGTCATCAAATATAGGACTCAAACCTAGGGACCTAGTCCTTAAATGTGACCAAAGGGCCACTAAACTAGGGTAACATGCAAAATTTTATTCTCTATGAAAAGGACACTTTTGCATCATCAATGATCAATTGGGAAATGCTTTCAAACTAGAAGATTTAGAGGGCAATACCTTAGAGATCCCCATTAATGAGATTGAATTGAATCATTTCATTTGACTTCCGACCATCCCCTATAAATATTAAATAGTTTTATTTTTCCTTTGTTATGTTTTCCCTCCTCATCATTATTTTCCTTTCTTTGTTATTTATTTTCCAAATAAATGTTGTTAACATAAGTGACTACTGAGATTGCCATGCATCTTCTCTCAAATCTCTCCACATGTTTGAAATACTCTCTAAAAGATATTTATCTACATGACTCTCCTATCATTAATGTCAATATGATCCATTATGCATGGTTCCCCATAAGGATTATCACAAATATTCTAAGATAATGCTTTAAGCGTGTGTGCCACTTTTATGATTTATGGTAACACTGATATTTAATTTCTCCATGATGAGATGCCTACCATGACCAGTGCATAAATACACCCCTTCCCACCTAGAAGTAGTCACTTGACATTTTTGTGTTTGAAAAGAGAATTGAATAATTGAAACAATCAGAAGGTAGCCTCAAAATTGAAGGGAACTAGCAAAAGTGTTAACCCAATTTTCCCAATAAAGGTAAATAATTATCTTGAGAGTCAGTAATCATCCTCTTGGGCAATGGAATATTCTACCTCCTCTTCAAGAAGTGGGAAGCACCCATCAAAGAGAGAGCTCATGGCTCAAGAAGTAAAGAAGCCCCTCCTCTTACATACACCATGAGAAAATCTTATGCTTCCACCCCTACCCAGGCAAAAGGGAAAGTCCCCAATACCTTGTCGACCATGAAGAGACCCTAAAAAGATAAAGCTTTAGTGATCAACTCAATAAATAAGATTTTTGATCCAGAACTAGCACACAACCCTAAAAATGTGAGGGAGGGTGTTCATGCCTAAAAGCTTAACAAAATCAATAAGGAGTATCCCTCCTTCAAATGCAAAATTTGGGACTGTGCCTTAGCATAACACATGGTTCCCTATGTGCAGCCTTGCTCTGATATCATTTCCCTCTAGACTAAAAATTATGATGCCCAGACTAGTATAATCATAAGAGGTTCCCTCCTTAGGGTCAAGATTAGCATAAAAAATATCAAATCAATGCTCTAACTCCCACATGATCCCACTATTATTATCTATATCATTGAGATCCTCTAAAACATCCAAGACTCCAAAGTGGAAGATAGGGAATGTTTCCTTGGATCCCTTATCAACCAAAATATCATAGAGGTGCCTCCCCTACCCTTGCACCTATTACATTTCCCTACATAACATATAAAGGATACTTCTTCCATGTTAGAATTAGTCTTAGGCATGGATGTCAATGCCAACATTGAAGAATTCCAATTTGGAGTGATTTTTCTCATGACTATGGTAGAGAATGTGGAAAATTTTTGGATGGATTTTGTCAAAGACATTACCTCCATCATGAGAGATACAAAATTTATTGATAACAAGTAACTTTTGATATCCATCTTATTTCATGTAATTAATATTATACCATCACTCAAAGTTCTTATCTATATATCTTCAACTAAACACCATAAACATGGATGTTTTCCCAAACATCATTGCCTCAGTCACTATCTAGATCCACATTCTATTAAACATAGTAGACTACTATGAGTTATCAGAGTGGTTTATGGCTCTAGTTCTTGTATATCTTAGTAGGAAAGATGTCATCCCCTAGATGAAAAATGAACAACAAGCATGGCTCAAAGGTAGCAGGGTCCCAATTGATTAGTTATAGGGGGACCATTTCTCATTCATCTGAGTGCATGGGTTTGCAAGGGAGCCTTTTAAAATTCCCCATATGCTAACTAATAAGACCCTAACCCTTGAGTTGTTATAACATATTGATAACATAGACTCCCTCTATGGGGTAAGAAAGAAGAAAATTGGACTATATGTCATTCCTTTTTCAAGGGATGGCATGATGATGTAGAAAAGGCACTAGAAACATCTCTTTATAGATAAGTTGGTAGAGTTAGGCCTATACTTGATAGATGAATAATGGGATTGTGACCCAATGAGATATATAGTGGGATTAAATCTTGTCAGAACACCCAAGCATCATACCTAATCATATTTGGAGTAAATGAGGTCACCCATGAAATATCTCCCTCAAAATTACATGGACCTAGCCCTGATCTCTCAAGATTTCCCCAAGCCATGGGAGTTATTTTATGATAAGGTCTAAGATTTAGACCTCACAAAGAATATATTTAGAATGATGAAGTAGTGGCTAAACACCATGGGTTGGAGTGAAAATAATAAGGCTGCCTTCCTAAAATATAGATATGATTTTGATTAGCCACATGTTGATTTGTATGAATATACTCTAAATGAGAAATTTGAAGAGCTATGGGATGAGGACAACCTGAAAGAGAATGAATATATCATGGAAGGGGAGTCCACACCATAGATTGTGGTGTTTGGGGATGATAAAGAGGAATATACCCTATAAGAAGAGATAAGGAACACATCTCTAAGAAAAAGAAGTAGAAGCTATGGTGGGCCAACCCCCACTGACATGGCCATCATCCCTGCCCCATATGCCATGGCCCCACAATAGCAATAGGCACCCCTTGGGCACCTTATAATTGGGTCATCTCAGCTCAAGTAGACTGAGGCACTAGTTTTTAACCTACCAATGACCCCTCCATAGAAGAACACCCAAATTTTTGATCATCTCCTTTCTACCTCCATCTTCTTTGTTGCTTCCTCATTCTCCTCCATAGCTCTAGAACAAGTTACGATGATAGATACTAGATAATCAAGTACTCTGGCTCTTCCTATCAGCCCTTATTTAGCATTGATATCCCTATTATAGGTTGTAACAATTCCTTCTACCTAACCTAACACTTCATTATACCCAATCTTCTCCTTATCCCCTTAGCCCACTATTAGATCTGACTTATGCTCTTTCACCTTTCCCATCTCTTCCCTCATGCCTTTTCTCACTCCCCCACCATCATCATCCACCTCATCCTCACTCATCATATAGTTACCATTCTCCCTACCCTATGGCCTCCCACCATTTTTACCTTCATCCCTCACTTTTCATTCACTCACTCCTACAGGAGTAGGGTCTATTGCTTCATAGTAGCAGCTAACCATCCCATTTACACTACTTCAAGGAATCACTTTTATAGGTGAAATCATCCAAGCACTAGATCAAATTCAATAATAAATAGATGTATTAAGGGTGGCCTATGTATTCTAGATGGAAAATAATAAGGAAAATTGGCCAAAGCTAAAGCCCAACCCCACATGTAGTCATTTTATGACCCCAGATAGCAGTCCCTCCTAATCACCCATCTGACCCCTCAAGTAATTAAGCCCCAAGAATAGATACAACTAGGGGATTACATCATCTAATCCATTATAAGTAACCTCAAACAAGCCTAGCCCACTGATAGGGTCAAGCTTATGGATTAAATGTAGAGGTTAGTTACTACAGACTACATCAAGATAGCTCATTAGTTAGAGAAAATCAAGTAGGAAATCATCAATGTTAAGGCCATAACTAAACACCTCAAAGCTAAGGCTAAAGCCAAAGATACTGACCTCAACCAAGCAAGAACTGACCTTCAAATCCACATCATAATATAAATCTTCCAATGCAAGGCTGACAAGAAGATGGCCACTAAGACTAGACTACAAGAGATGAAGGCAGAATTGGCTATATTTTATGAGAATCTCTCTGATGAAAAGTAGGCACTCCAAATACTCCAAAACTTGACACAATAAGACTCCTTAGTTAAGGACCAAGAGATTAAGAGACTGAAGAATGACCTTGCCACTCACCCTAAAGGCACATAAATACTTCCCCTAATCTAAAATCTATATAAGTCTTACTAGGAATAGATCAAGGTCACAACAACAAGCTTGAAAGTGACACTTGTTTTCATCACTAACACATAGAAGCTGACATGTTAGGTGAGCTCATATATAAACTAAGTGATTGACTTCATCACCCCTAAAGTCCCAAACTCATAAATCCTAATCCATAAGATTTACAATGCCTCTCCTAAGGATTAATAAACAATAGGTATGGTTGACCAAAGGCATGGAGTGGCAAATTTGAATGAGTTCCTAAGCTGCAATAAATCACCAAACCAGTGAAAAGCATTCCTCAATGCCTTAAAATAAGTGGTCCAACAAAGGAAGGGATAAATAGAAAAAATAGTCCAATTGGGACTCCCCTCTCCTTTATTGACTAAAAATAATGTTCTCCTGAAGTATAAATTCAAGGCACTACTTGAATGAAAGTAGAATGACCAGTCCATTTTCATGGCCCTCGATCAAATGCCCAATTCTTCTAAAGTGGAGAAGATTTTATACGTACTTTCCCAACTAGAGTTTTAGATGCTGGAAAATTTTTAAATCCAAAGTAACATATCCTTTAAGGAGATATTTGACTTAGATAGAGCCTTCGAAGCTCTCAATAAAAAGACCCATCTGAAGGAGGAAGAATGGGTGTCCTTGTAGGGGCTTTGTAAAAGTTGTAAATGTCAATCTTCCCCCCATTTTTGAATACTTCTACCTTGAATAGTCTAATAACCATAGTTTTTTAGGTTCTTCTATCTATAGGTGGAATCCCTTATGAGTCTCTAAGAACTATGGATTGTAAATACATAATTGAAAAGTTTTGATCAGTTCAAGTTATGACCTCAAATTCATTCGGTAGTAAGAAGTTCCTTAGCACCTCTCAACTTTTCCCTCTGCCCCTTTTCCATCTTCGAGCCCCTTTCCATATTTTTATTTTTGTGAAGTATCAACCTCTATTCGCTATCTCCATTCCAATTTTAATTCATGCTCTATAATGACATTTTCCTAAAAACTTCATCTAATTACTACCCCTAAGGAAATGAATTGGTGGAGTCTACAAATAAGAACTTGATCTAGTTGATCAAGAGAATGGGCAATGACAAGCAAAAATACTATCACTTGCATGTGAAAATAGCTCTATGGGTATATCATATCACCCCCAAACATATTTTGAAAACTTCTCTATATGAGAAGGAAACCTTTCAAAAATTATAGGTTTTCACACCTTCTACCTAATTTTATAGTTTTGATTTGATTGGTCTAAGTGTTTGAGTTTTTTTCAAATGTTATTATGATTTTTTAAGAATTATGGATTTGAAATCCACATTTTTTATTTTGGATCAATTTATTTCTAGATTTAGACTCATTATGTAGTTAACGTTTCCTAATCACCTTCCAGCAGCCGCCCTTTTGGCTTCTTTCTTCTTTTGGGCCTACTTTCATTTTTTGTCCAAGTCTCAACCCTCACACACTTCTGATGCATGACAACTCAATGCTCATCCAACTCAAAGAGAATTTCATATCACTCTATAAAATCACTAGTTTGACATGTGTTTCCCCCACACACAATCTCATGAAGGAGTCCCCAGTCCCTTTGGATAAGTGCAACTTGATGCATGTCATCTCTACACTTACTTGAAAGTAGCGTTGGGTTGTCAGAGCTTATAAGAGCACCATTTGACAAAGGTGTGGGTCCTTCCTTATGAGTAAATATTTTAAAACACTTTAATCTTAGCTTAAAGTGTAAGCTGATGATTTTAAAGAGGATCAAGGTTGTTGGATGCAGCATATCAAGGATAGCTCTAGAAAATAACATCTGGGATCATCTCAGCATCCTTGCCTATATATTGTATGATTTTCCTATTTATAAGGGGATATATATCATTTTTATGAGTTGTCATATTTTTATTATCCATTATAATAGACTATGAATAACAAAAGTTATCAATTTTTATATTTTACATCTCATGGGTGCAAAAGGATGCTTTGTATGTGCCCCCTTGTAGCCTTCTATATTTAGTCTCCATTTACAATGAAAAGGATGTGATGTTTTGTGTTATTTGGAGTCAAAAATTATCTCTATCTATTATTTATTTGTTTTTTCTTATTTATGAAATCCACTCTTGTTCATGTTTGAATGGTATTTCCTAGGCGATACCTTGAAATTATTACAAGGGCCTTCAAAATATAACCCAATAGTGCCTTCCATGTAAAGGAAAAACCCACTTGTTCCTTGAAGGATAAATCCATTCTTATCTTTGTTTGAAATGTATCTTCTAGGAGATAGATATCTTGAAGGGGAAATCCACTTTGTGCATATTTGAAAGGTATCTCCTAGGAGATACTTTGAAGGTATTATAGGGGCCTTAAAAATATAACATAGTAATGCCTTCCATGTAAAGGAAAATTCCACTTGTTCCTTGAAGGAAAAATCCACAAAATAAACTTTAACATAAAGAAATTAGTCCAAGTTTCAATCATGATTTGACCAACCATAAGCTAATAAAATATCAATTTAACATTGAAGCACAAAGAACCTAAGCATGTTCATGTCCAAATAAAATTCCATTGAACCTGAAATATAGAAACATAAGAAACATTAGAAGGGGTAAAACCATGATCATTTGAAAACATGTCCATTAATCCAAATGAGATTTAGGATCAATGTATAACCAAAATAGTTATAAATGATCTCAAAATTGGAAAATGCCACTTGGTAGTGAGTGAGATTGGTTCCTTCACACAATACAAAATATTAAAATTAAGGCTCAGAAACATAGATTAAAGTTTTTAACACGATAAAATGATCATGACACAAAATAGTCTGAGGAAATTAATGTCTCAAGGAAATTTTTTAGACAGATTATTTTGTACAAAAAAATAGTAATGACAAATATCCTAAAGGGTTTTTTCAAAAAAGGTTGAAGGGCACTTCTCATTGGGGAAAGGTTCAAAACAAAAAATTTGAAGGGCAAAGGACCATTCCAAAAATGTTGAAGGGTATATTCAAAAAACTTGAAGGGTTTTAAAACATGATGGGTAATTTCAAAAAGCTCGAAGGGTAATTTCAAAAAGTATAAAGGGTACTTATAGAAGGCCTGAATGGCACTTCTCATCGGGGAAAGGGACCCGAAGGGCCTTTTCATCATCAACCATCTTTCTTTGTTTTTCCCTTCCCCTTGCTATTTCCTTTTGTAAATAAGTGTCATTGGCATAAGTGGCCATCCTATTCTTCATGCATCCTTTCCTTAGTTCTCTCAAATCCCCAAAAAGATTCTCTAAAAGACGGTTATCTATACACCTTACTTGAAATTAATATAATACACTTGATCATGCAAAAATTCCCATGATGATCATCGTAAATCTCTAGAATATGGCTCTCCAAGCTTATGTGCCACCCCCATTATTTATTGTTGTGCCTCTTTCTAAAAAAATCCCATGATGGACACACCTAATAGTGGTAATAATGCATAAATATTACTTTTCTCCTTTTAAGCCAAACACTTGACACTTTGTGATTTTAGAGAAAGCATTGAGCAATCAGGAAGGAAAAAATAGAGTTTGCAGAATGAATGGGGTATTAACCTTTCAAGTCTATTAGGTAGAAGGAGAAATAGATACAAATATGGAGGCCTCTATGTCCTCATCTAGTAGTGGTAAGCATCAATCAAAGATAAGAACTAGCATCTCAAGTAGTGAAAGAAATCCTATCTTTAAGTGCATAATGGATAAAGCCTATGCTTTAGCCCCTACTTAAGCAAAGGAGAAGGTGCCATATACCAGACCGATGACTAGGGGACCTTGTAGAGACTGAGATTTGGTAACTAGTTTTATGGATAATATATTTGACTTGAAATTATACCAAAACCCCAAGAATTTGAGAGAGGGTGATGATGCCTAAATGCTTGATAGGGTAAGCAAGAAAGATTATGAAAAATCATGCTAACACAATGCATGGTACCTTAAGTACACCCATGCCCTAATATTATTACTCTTTACCCAATAAAATATGATACTAACAATGGAGTGATTAGTGGTAATACCCACTTAAGGGTAAAAGTTAGTGCAGATGATATCAAAGAGATGCCATGGCTTCCTTATGACCCTAAATCCATTGTCTACAACATCGAGACCCTCCAACTTATCTAGTATTCTTAGGTCAAGAATGATGTGGGTTTCCTTAGGACTATAATCAACCACGAGGTCACTAAGATGCCTCCTCTACACATGCCCTAGTTAACCTATCCCACACAATATCTAAAAGACACTCTGACTATGCTAGCTTTTTATCCTAAGTATGGACGAAGATGTCAATGTCTATAACTTTTAGCTAGGGTTAATCTTCCTATTGACATCAAAATAAAATGGGAAAGAATTTATCAAAGCCATTATTTCCAATGTGAGGAATAAACTGGAGAATTTATTAGCAATGAGTACCTTTCGGTACTCATCCTTCCTCATGCCCCTGATCCTACACTAGCATTACCATTTCTTCTCAAACTATCTTCAACTTAACACCTTTGATATTGAGAATTTTCCCCATGTAGTGGGCCCTATCATAGTATAGACTAACATCCTATCAAAAATTTGGGACTACTATTAGTTTTTAGAGTGGTTCATGGCTCTAGTTCTCATAGATCTCAATCAAATGGATGACACTTCTAAGATAGCTAATTATCAACAAGCTTGGCTCTCAACCAACAAATTCCCAACTAAATAGTTATAGGGAGCCCACTTCTCTTTCATATGAGTACATGGTTTCAAAGGAGGACCCTTTCAATTTTCCCACACATTGATAGATAAAACCTTAGCCCTTCAGGTGGCTCACCAAATTGATGTGGTAACCCTTGTATATAGGTTCAAAAAGAATAAAAGGGTGTATATGATGTCCCCTTCTCAAGGGGAGGCATCACAATGCACAAAAGGTATGAAGGTCACCTCCTTGCAACCAAGCTAGTAGAACTTGGCCTTGATTTGATAGAAGACCACTATGACTATGATCTAAAATGATACATAGCCAAATTTAAGACTACTAGTACAGTCAAGCATCAAGCTCATCCCTAAGTATAGTAAATCAAGTCACCCATAAAGGATGTCCCCCAAAATCATGTGGACCTAGTTTTGATGTCAAAAGACACCCTTAAATTATGAGAGTCTTTTTATGACAAGGTCCAAAAATATGACCCGACCCAAAAGTTATCAAAGATACTGAAGGGCCTCTTCACCCAATTAACTTGGAACACAGATAAAAAATCTACCTTCATCAAATATAGGTTTAAAACTGATAGGCCATCTAAGGGATTGAATGATGATGACTAGGATAAGAAATTTGAGAATCTTTGGGATGAGTTTCACCCAGAAGGGGTTAGATCTGAGGAAGAATCTAATCTCAAGGTCAAGATGGGGGGATGAAAAAGAAGAAGAAGACACTCCCATGAAGGAAACATGAGACATGCCCTCAAAAGAATAAGCAGAGGTAGTGGCCACCCAGGAGCTATCAATATGGCTAACTCACATGCCTTCAAATCTATTAGCCCCACAACAATAGGAGGATACCTCTAGGTACCTCACAGCTAGATCATGTGAACTCAAGCACATCGAGGCACCCATTTTTATCCCTCTAATAGCTTCCCCTTAGAAGAAGATCTACTTCATAAATCTCTTACTTTACACCTCTACATATTTCTCCACTACCCCATCCACCTCTATAACGCTGTAATAGGTTGTGACATCATCTACTACCTAGACAAACACTATGGCTCCCCTTGTGACTTCATCATCTATCATGATAGCCCCACTATAGGTTGTAGTACCTTTTGCTACTCAACTTGGTACCACTTTGGCCCCAATATCCTCCTCATCTAGTCAACCTATCACAAGGCCCAACCCCTTCTCTTCTACTATACCTATCTCCTTCCACATCCCTTTCCTCATTCCCCCACATTCATCTTCCACCTCATCCCCCTAGTGATGCAATCCCCATTTACCCCACCCCATATACTCCCATATTTCTCCCCTTTAACCCTTCACTTTTATTCACTCACCTCCACAAGCATAGGGCCCACTAATTTACAACAAAAGTTGGCTATCTCATTTGTACTTTCATAAGGGACCCCCTTTGTGAGAGAGATCATTTAAGTGTCAAACCAATTCTAGTAGTACGTGGATGTAGAAAGGGCACCCCAAAAGGCTAAAGTGTAAAATAAAAGGGGAAAACAAGCCAAGGATTACACCCAGGCTCACATGTAGTCATTTTATCACTCAATATAATAATCTCTTATGTTCTCTCACTTGACTCCCCAAGTAGTGAAGCCCCTTGAATAGATGCAATTGGGAAACTACACTATCCAAGTTGTCAACCTTAGCCTCAATCAAGTCTGGCCCATCAACAAAGTTGATCTTATGGAGGAGATGCAAAAGTCTATGACAATGGACTATGTTATGGTGGTCCATCAACTAGGGAAGACTAAGCTAGAGCTATCATGAGTAAAATCTATGGTTGACTACCTCAATATTGAGGTTAAGGCTAAAGATACTGACCTCAACAAGACATAGCTAGAGCTACATGGTAGTATCCTAATTAAAGCTTCCAAGTAGAAGCAAATTTATGTAGAGCTACAAGACCAAGTTACAAGAGCAGGAGATGGAGTTGGATGAGATATGCTAGAAGATTTATGGCATAAATTGGTCATATCAACTATTACAAAATAGGAATAGAAATACTCCTTGATCAACAACAAAGAGATTGAAAAGTTTTAAAATGACCTCATAGCTTACCCCCAGGCCATCAAGATCCTTCCCATAGTCTAGTAGCTATATAGATCCTATTGGGAATAGATAAATTCCATGGTAGTAAAATTGAATATAACACTAACCTTCATCATAAATGCATAAAAGCTATCCTTTTAAGTGAGCAAATCTATTGATCAGATGATTATTTTCATCTCCTTGAAGGCCCTAGAGTCACAAAGCCTTATTTAAAAGCTTTATAGTGCTTCTCCTAAATCATTAATGGTAGTAAGGGTGATTGACTAGAGGTAGGTAGTGGAAAAGGTAAATGATTTTTTAAGCTACAACAAGGTAGAAAATAAGTATAAGGCATTTGTTAATGCTTTGGATCAAACAACTTGAGAAAAGTAGGTACATATAGAACAATTGGTCCAATTGGGACTCCCCTCCCCTTTCTTGATAAATAATAGTATACTCCCCAAGGATCAGATAAAGGTATTACTTGAGTAAAAGGCAAGATGACTAGACCATCTTTGTGGCTCTCGATCAAATGCTTAACATCTTTGAGGTGGAAAAAAATTTTCACCCACTCATTTAGTTAGATTTATCAACACTGATGACAGTTGAGGGATTGGGAAGAATCTCCTTCAAGGAGATGATATATCTAGATAGAGCCTTTGAGGATCTCCAAAAAAAGACCCATCCAAAGAGGAGTGGGTACCCTTGCAAGTATCCCTTCAAAAGTTATAGATTTCTACACCTTCCTCTCTTTTGTAATTTTGTTTCATTTGGTTCAAGCACCAAAATTTTGTGTTCTTCTACCCATAGGTGGATGTCCCTATGACTCACCAAGAATTATAGATTGAAAATACACATTTTTTTATTTTTTGAGTAGTTCATTTCTTTCTTCAGACTTGCTCAACATCGACTAGCTCCTTGGCACCTTTCGGTGGATCCCCTTTCAATGTTTATTCTCTGAGCCCCCTTTTATAATTTTGATAAGGTCTTGACCTTTGTCCACCTTTGAAACATGGCATTTACACACTCAACCTCACCAAATAATTCCTCAACTAATTATAAAATGTGTTCATGTAACATGTGTCATATTCACGTTTGCCTAGGAGCTATGTTGATTCATCAGTATTTAAGGAAGCACCATTAGATGATAGTATGGGCCCTCCTTTAGAGAAAATATTTTGAAATAGGATTAAGGTGTAATCCTTTTATTTTTGGAGGCCAAAACCATTGAGCACAATATAAGTGGGATATCTATAGGAGTAGACATATAACACCACCTCACTTCTCCCAAGCATACTGGTATTAACAAAACAATATAGTTGATTTGAAGACTAATTGCAATCATGAGATTGAGACTTCTTTTTAGTTGCAATGGCATCATCATGGTCTCAAAGAGGGAATCTCTAGGTGTTTCTTCTTCCAGTATTCACCTCACCTATATATTTAGAGCTCATTTCTTTTGTAAGGGGTAGATGGTGATCATTTTGTTTCTTTTCATTCTAATTTTTATGGGAAACCATTATAATAGACTAGGATAATAATAGTTAGCATTTTTATATTTTGCATTTTTATATTTTGTATCTATATAGCTTTTCATAGGAAACTATATATCGAGAGCAAGAGTTTTAGGCATCAATAATATTGACTAGGATATTCTTTCATGGGTAACTTGAAGTATCTCTTAGGAGATACCTTAAAGAAATTACAAACCTCAATAATTTTGGGCAAGTTCATGCTCGAGGTATTAAATAGGATATTCCTTTGAGGGCCTTTTAATACCTTCATTAGTAGCTTGAAGGTATCTCCTAAGAGATACTTTGAAGATATTAAAAGAACCATCAAGGGAAAATTTATTAAACTAGATTGAGGTGGAAAGAGCATGTGCACAAGAGGACCTAAAATTTACTCCTGTAAGAAAAATTCACTCTTGTGAATGATTAAAAGGTATCTCCTAGGAAATACCTTGAATGTACATATTGATGGGTGTTTTGACACATATTAGAACATACTTCCCTTCATATTTCTCCTTTGAAATAAATGTTTGTGGATTCCTTTGCCCATTAGATTATATTCGCTAGTGCACATAATTTATTTTTGAATTGGTCATACCTTATTAGTTAAAGTGTGAGTTTATATATATATATATATATATATATATATATATATATATATATATATATATATATATATAGTTTAGAATTAACATTTGTTGATATACATTTAATCATTGCTCAAACACAAAACAAATTCATGAACTAATGCAATATGCAACTTACATTTTACAAAACATCAATATTTCAATTATTTCAATTGATTTGTAGAATGTCTTCAGGCAAAAAAAGAATTACCACACTTAAAAGGTAGAATGTGGCCTCACTCAATGATAATTTGGATAAAGTACCATATAAAATACCAAAACTAAAATTAAATCCACATAAACATCTTCCATTTTATGGTGGTGACAAAATTCCTCGTACTGATTGGTATTTTGAATTATGTAATCCACCAAACATGCATCTAGATATATACTTATTTAGCACTATATTAGGAAAATAATCTTTTTTTATTGGAATAATTTTGGCATGTGATAAGGATGAACTTGAATATTCCCTTCAATTCCAACTAGAAGTATTTAATGGAGAAGAGGGGATTCTTCATCAAGCTATAGTTAATTTCAATAAATTTACACCCAGTAAAATGGAGTTGATAAAAATTATTTTTTCTACTTCTTGTGAAACATTTGGGTATTTCCTCTAGCAATTATGCCTTGAACATTATTTTAGGGATATGTGAATTAGGGGACACAAATATCCAAATAATAAATCTCAATGAAAGAGGGGTGCATGATATAATTCATTCATTTGTAAAACATAATGAGGTTCTAATGAAGGATGCTTTGTTAATTCCTTTTGATTAAAGCAATCCTGACTATTTTATTAAATCAAAGGAATTCCTAAAAGATATGATGGAGAAAAAAAATGTAAGGTTCAAAATTATAGAAGGACAATAGACAATTATAACACAATAGAGGATTCTTTTAGAGGAGGAACACAATTCACAATCATTGAGAAATAAATGTTGTGTTAGAAGGGCGAGATTTATAAAAAATTGTACTCTATTTCATATTATGCATAAAATATGTAATCAATATAATGAAGCCAACGAAGCATTTTATAAGGCTTTATTTGTAGAAAGAGTTTGATCTACACATGACCTTATCAAACTGAGAGGTTGGAAGAATCTTGAAACAGGGAAGAAAAAGATGGAATAAAAACATGAATAAGATAAACACTTGTTCACACAAATTAACTATTCAACACAATAATTGTAGGAGAGAAAATGCTTTCTTTTCATGGAACAATTCATTTGGGATTATTTTGATAAGGCATTGTGTTTGAAAGTGGTACTTTACCTAGTTCAGATAAACAAGATTTAAACCTGATTGGTATAATAATACTTAGAAATATTCAAGGGCATTCAGACAAACAAAAAGTAGAACTAATAGATTTATTGGAAAAAGGGTTTATTTCCTTCTTGAAAACCCATGGGTACAATAACATGGATAATTGGTGCAAAAAGGTGAAGCTGTAAAGTAACATATTATCAAAAATTATAGATTATTTCAACAACCATGATACAAAACTACCACCAGACTAAATAATCACACTTAAAGAGGTAATGGAGCATTATAATTTTTTTGTGAAAATGTTTGATGATTTGTGTATCTTGAATGAAGGTATTTCAAAAAAGAGTCTGGGAAGCATTATCTCAAGATTCATTAAGCATATTTAAAATTTATCTACATAATGATGGAGGTCAGCTTCCCAGGACAGATACAGAAAGATTTAGATGCCATTATGGGCCCCTTGTCTTTGTCCATCGATTTTAAAAGATTTTAGTGAAACATTCATTCTTCGTTTGAATGTTGATTTGATAATTATTGATCTTCTAAATCTCACTAAATCTTTTAAGAAAGAACATCTTCAATTATTTATTTAGGCATTGATTGAAAAATTTATTATTAGGGCCTTTGATATATTTATCATCCACAAACTAGAACATTATCTTGCCATTCAGACCTCTCTCAAGAATCTACGTGTTGGTGATTTCTATTACATGCAAGATACATGTGTCATAATATGGGGTCCAGATAATTATGGATTTAACTAGACACATATTATAGGTATCAATTCTTTTTAGGATCCAACTCATTTTCAATTTTAATGTTTCTACCTCCATTCACAAAAAAGTAGATTAGAGGATGGTTTTGACATCTAAAAATATATACCAACATTTCAAATGATTGGTTCATAAAAAATAGGAAGGCCATTCAAAAATGAACTAGATATCATCTTTTGGGAGACACTTATGTCTACTTTCAATGATCTAGATGCATGTGACGTGATATGGGTATATATAGGAGCTGGATTGGTAAGTTCTGAAAAATTGCGAAGAAATTTATCTTGCATTACAAAAACTAAAGAACAAATGATTTTTAATGTTCAATTTCAATTTTTTTGATAAATTTAGAGCAACCAATACAAGAACAACTGCTTCAATTAGTACTAGGTGCATAACATTTTTAATCTATTTTATAATCATGCTTCATTTTCCAAATATAACATCTTAATAATCTTTCAGTGTGTACGATTTATTTTTCAAACCTAACATCTCAGCAATATTTTAGTGTGTAGCACCAATGGTATTGCATGTAAGTGAAGAAATAATAATAATGGAAAATCATGTCAATAAACATCACACATCACAAGTTGAAGAAGGTAACATAAGATCATGTATATTTTTTCAATTATATACTTTTTTTATTTATCAATGATTCATAATATTGACATAATATTTCTTCATCTATTTATGTCGCAATTAAAATAGTTCACAACACAACTTTAGCACTTTATGTCTACAACACAACAACCCATGACACAATGCTACATGTTGGTGCCTCCATGAAAATAACACAAGGTAAAACTTTACAACAAGACAAATTTTTAAAACAAAAATAGCAAATCAATTGATTATTAACAAGATTTTTTAGTTACTACATTATATAATACCTTATAGGGAATAAATAACCAAAGTTTCATTGAAAGAGTGTACCCATACAAACTACAAAAAGGCAAAAAAAGTTGAAAATCCATTTCAATAAATGTGTAATTATAAAATTTCATACAATTCTATAACATATTAATTATCTTTATTTATTTAAAGACATTACAATTGATTTTTTTTTCATGGGTAGGAGATTGTAGAAGACAATAAAATATAGACTTGTATCAGCTTGGGATTTGGAACTGTGGTTCATTTTATTATTGTGTAGACTGAATGTAGTTGTATTTACCCATTAAAATATTTTTTACAAGTTTAACTTACCCATTACAATGTTGTGTAAATGTTTAATTTTCCCAGTTTAAAATAAAATAATATTTGTTATACTATGTCTTGAATACAATAAATTTTTATGCGGAGTAACCATGTGTTCTTTATCAATAAAAAAATAAAGTATATTGTGTTGGAAATAATTATATTTTTATTGATTCAAATATTTTTTAATTTGATGTATCTTACTGGAAGTATATGGAGGGGGTTCAACTATTAAGGTGTACTATGTTCATTTTAATTTAGTGATAGTGAACTACGGCTTAGAAGAGTAAATCATATTTTGTTTGTTTTGATCGGATATGTAAACATATAAATATGTATTCATATGCATAAGAACAACTGATACTTTCATTACTATAATGATATATATGTTGGTTGATCAATGTTAAATTTCTATCTACGTCTATGAGAAATGAGTTATGGCAAAACTTGATTGATTCAAATTATGATACTTTCATGGTCAAGTTATAAGGATTCAATGTGAACTTGTATATGCATATGTGTGTTACAAAATTGGCAATAGAAATGGTACATACGTTTATAATGAGTATTATATTTACAATGTCCCTAAGCATGTACTTATTTTTATGTGTTTATATCAATCATGTAAAAAAAATGAATCAAATGAAATGCATTATGTTTTTATGTTATAATAAGAAATGCAAATCAAAATCTCATCAATGACCAGTCTAGTAACATGTAAAATCTTTTCTTAGAAAATTTTCATGTTATATCTCTTATAATATAATATTTTTAATAAATAATTCATTTATTTTTTAATAAATTGTAAACATTTCAAAGGAAGAGCTAAAACCAACTTCTAAAAAACTATTAATTTTGGGGTTGGATGACTTATTATTTGTTGTGCACAAAACAAAATATATGCAAATTCATGATATGAGAAAAAAAAGAAGATCATAAATTTGAAAATATGTGATACTACATTCAAGATAATTCCAATGAAAATTTGAAGGTAGTACTGCAATTTTTTTATCACATTGGCATTTGGTCAATGATAGAGGACAATCATTTGAGGATACTCATTCAAGCCATGGGTTACACAAGTTCAAATTTCATGTTTGTTTGGGGAAAAATTATTCTATGCCATTCAATATAAACATAAAGAAATTGGATGAAGTTATTTTTAAAGGGACCTTTATAGCTGATTTTTCAATTACTAACATGTTGTTCATTGATTCTAATTCTTAGAATTGTGTTACAAATAAAAAATGAGTTATATTATTTCAAGTAGATATACTAGAAATGGAAGTTAGAAATATGAAAAGGATTGCAGAATCAAAATAACATTAATCATCACATTCTTGGGAGAAAGAAAAAAATCCATGCCATTAGCTGTGAACCAATGTTTAGAAAGATTTAACGTTGCCTTATTCTTTCAAGTGTATTTATTGATTATAATCTATAATTCTAGTAATAAACATTATCATCAATTTTATACAAATCAATTCTAAATTATTTTAAAAATATCACAATAAATTTTAAAATAATTGATTCTAATTTAGTATTACTTTGCTCTAGTTATTAGTGTAATTTGATTTATAGCTGGAGATTCTTTGAAATTATTGAATTAGTATATTGACACTTGCTCACTCAGATGATCTTCCCAATAAACAATAAATAATTATCAAGATATTTTATTATGTAAATGAAATAGATTTTTTAGTATGTTTTGATCCATAATTTGGCTAGTCAAATGGTGCCACATGTCCCAATAATGGAAGATACTTCAAAGGATCAATGATCGGTATGAAGGCCCAAAAGGGTGCCATGAGTTCAAAATAATCCAATCTATTCAAAATGATGTGCTACCAAATGGTTTGAAATAATTCAATTTATTTGGAATATAGAAAACATATTTATTGAGAAAATATTCTCCATTCCATTTTAGTGGGTATAATTTGAAATTATTTAAAATAGCCCACTTTAATTGAAATGATATATGCTTAAATGGTTTGATATAGTCTAATTTATTTGGAATAAACAATATTTATTTTTGGAGAAAATATTCTTCTTAATCACTCCATTTTATAGGTATAGGTCTAAATTATTTAAAATATCCCTATTTACTCAAAATGATCTATGCGCAAATGTTTTGAAATAGTCCAATTTATTTTGAATATAATAGATTTATTTTTGGAGAAAATTCTCTTCACTCCACTTTAGTGGGTATAAGTCCATTTTATTTAAAATAGCCCAATTCTTTTGAAATGATCTATTTTCAAATGGTTTTAAACACTCCAATTTATTTAGAATATATGAAATTTATTTTTTGGAAAAAAATTCTCCACTCCACTTTACAAGGTATAAGTCCAAATTATTCAAAATAGTCCAAGTCATTCAAAATTGTCTATAGTCCAAATGGTTTGAAATAATCTATTTTATTTGAAACATAAGAAAATTAATTTGGAAAAAAATTTCTACACTCTACTTTAGTGGGTATTAGTCTAGATTTTACGAAATAGTCCTTTTAATACTATGACTAGGTTTTCCTCATCTTTTTATGGTTATTATTATAGCTGTAATCAGTTTGGTCATAAGGTTAGTAAATGTAGAGTTGTATCTACAATGAGAACCAATTTTGTAAGCAAAAAATTATTTGCACCCTTGTTAGATATAAATGTAATATGCTATAATTACAAAAATTTTGGTCACATACCTAAACATTGTAGAACAAGCTTTGTAAGATCAAAATTATAGAGTAAGAAGAGAAGCATGCCTCCTAGTGTGAACAAAGATTCACAAGTCTCTTAAAAAAAGTAAGCCCAACAGGACATTTAAGAAACCCAAGCATGTATGGAAATTGAAAGATCAAACCATGATGAAGAATGCTATAGAGGTTGAAGAATGTCAAGAGATCTCAATGTCTGCTCATGTTGAGAATGAAAAGATCAAGCTCAAAGAGAAGCCCAAGGTGCTGACTGAGGAAACTTCTGAGGTATGTACAAATTCAAGTGAACATCCTATTATTACTCGTAAAGTTTCATGCATAGAACATCAGTCTTTAGTTCCTAGTGATGAGATTCCAAATTGCAAGGAAGATTCATCATATGAACATGTATGTCATGGATCCATATTGTCTTCATGTATTGTTAATCCCATTATAGAAGAAAAGGAGAATAGTATAATGGATGAGCATGTTACTTCTCTCAGACCTAAGAGAAGAAGAAGAAGAATAGAAAACACAAGGTAAACAAGGAAGAGAAGGATTATGAGGCATTATGGGTAACTCCTGGTTTCACATTATTTTAGGAAATTGTGAAGAGGGTGTCTTTGTCTATACTTCTTAAGAGACTCCTTTTAGTAAAGAAGCAAGTGGTGTTACTCAAAATATTTTGAAGGCAAAAAATGAGTGCTCTTAGTTGAAATTATGGTGTGCTATAGGTAGGCCCTTGATGCAAAGATGGAAAATGGAACAAAGTGGGAGATTTGTAATTGGTTAGGTCCTAGGATCAAATGACTATGTATGGAGACCTGAATATGCCCAAGTTATGCAATGAGAAAAAAATTGGGAGTGATAGATCCTACATCACATCACTAGAAACTAATGATGGAACATAAGTCTAGAGGAAGGATCATAAAATCCTTTTTTATCACTATAAGAAGAGAAAAGGTAATTCAAGTATGCATATTTTACAAATTTATAATGAGTTGATGGTTCCAGGTTCTTGGATAAACTCCTTTATCTGATAAAGGGGGAGCACACTTTGGACAAATAATGAGAAAGATTCCCTTTGCCATTGATGTTAAATGGGGATAAAGAGGGAAAATGCTCTTTGTAAAAGTTTGGAGAAAAAAGTTCAAATGTTAAAGAATAAGTCGAGCAAGTGTCCAAGTTGAGTATTAAGCAAATGTGTCATTGCCTAAGGTGGAACAAGTATGGTATGATCAAATTCAGTTCATACTCATCAAAAGATAATGCAAGCAATGCCAAATAAAAAGTAAATTTTTAGAATATCAGAGCATTTAGTTTTCCATCAATTTTAAATTGGGAGATTATTGGCAATATGATTGTCATTGATGTCAAAAGGGACACTATAGATGTCATTAATGTCAAAAGTATCAAGAAATATTGATGGAGAGAAGAGCATGTTTCATTGTTGCACTATGAAAAGTTGTCATGCTTGTACAAAGACCATTTATGGATGTTTAAAGTCAAATGGATAGAAGATCCATTATGAGTTTATCATGAATATCTTGAATATGTGGTCCATAGGTTCAAAGGAGAAGGAATAAGCTCAAAATTGAATTATCTTTGCTCTTAGACTAGATAGAGTTTCTCAGTAAAACCCTAAGGGTTTAAGTCATGGAATCAACAAGAACTTTTTATTTTTATGGTGACAAGCTATAGATGAGACCTGATAGCTTAAGTTATAACTTAAGCCTTTATCATCGTTGCAAAATCAGCCCCTCAACCTAGAAATTACTAAATCTGAGCAAAATGATCAAAGGAATTTAGAATTTCCTAAGTATAAAAATTAATATATGTCCCAACTTGATCAACAACCCATGCTTCATCATACATAAATGATCCAATGAAGTGAAGTGAAGTTAAATTATCAAAAGGAGCTCTGAGTGAGTGTGCAATTGATAAGTGCCATATTCATAGAGTTTACTAGATATAGAACCAATGATAATATGACTATCAAAGTTAATGATTGATCCTATCAGAAGATATTACAGTGTGTGGGTGATTATGCAAAGGAGATCTAATAGAGTGAATGGACTCAAATTTTATAAAATGCTCAAGGTTTATCGACATAGTGGAAAGTTAAAGACCGAACAAGTTTGAGAATATCAATGGAGTAAAGTGATCTAAAGATATAGGAAGCATTGAGATGAGGTCAAAGTATCAAAGTTTAATGACCAAGTAAAGGTACAATTTATGTAAGTTTAATGATCCAATGGCATGCATAATCTTGGATGAGAAAGATCTAATAAAATGAGTGGAATTAGATGGAATAAAGTGATATATGTTTATCAACACAATGGTGAGTTAAAGACCAAGCATTTTTGAAAAGATTGATAGATCGAAAGTGATCCAAAGATATAGTAACTAGTGAGATGGGATAAAGAGCTTAATGTTTAACATCTTGATAGATGTAAAGACATGTTGAAGCTTAGATCAGGGAGATCGACATGTGTGTTTTAAAGATGATAAATCTAAAGTTCATAAGCGTATAAAGATTAGACGAATAGTGTGAGCCTATTAGAAGGTGATTGAATGGACACATTTTAAAGTTGAGTCATTTGAGTATGTACCATCAGATCATCATGCCAAATTCAAGATCAATTACTAACATTTAAATTCATGTCCAAAGAAATGGTTAGTTACAACAACATGTAAGAACTTGCATATAAGCTCTATATTTTGACACATGTAATGAGATTGATCGATCTAATTGATCAAATCTACATTAAAGAGATTATGCATAAAAAATTGAGTCTAACAAATTTTATAGTTAGTAAAGAGACCTAAAATTATGGCATGATGCATGAAATCATGATGAAAAAACTTACAATCCAAGTCATAATGAACTATAGTCTAGAATTGGCATGATGTGTTAAAGTTTGAGTGTGAACACATAGAAGATATGGAACCCTAGATCTATTATTTATATATATGACATCTAGGACATAGTTATATGTGGATAAAGATCTTAGAATTGTGTCAAATGAAAATATATAGACACACAGGATTTGTAGAGAGAGATGAAGTGTTTCAAATGGATACATTTACAAACATAGAGAGAGAAGGGCAGAGAGGATGAAAGGCACATAAAGATAATGTGTATAAAATGAGAAATTATAGATTAGACTTGTAATAGAGAGAATAGAGTTGGTTTCATTTAGGAATTTATTTTTTATATTGGATTTGTAGCTCTACAGATATAATTGGTTGGTGTTATCAGACAAGCTAATTTAGTGCTTAGTTAGGGGATTGGTGTCTCCTTAGGGTTGGTGCCCTTAAATATTATAACCAGTGAGGTTAAGCTAAGTTGGTGCTTAATTAGGGAGTTAGTGATTCCTTTGATTTGGTGCTATTAAACTAGGGGATTGGTGTCTTCTTAGGTTTGGTGACCTTAAAAGTGTAACTAGTGAGGTTTTGCTAGTGAGGTTTGTAACCAATGAGGCTTATAACCAGTGAGGTTTTGCTAAGTGAGGCATTGACTATGAGGCTGGATTAGAATATTAGATTCTAGTAGCTATTCTCACTATAGTTTTTCCCTTTGGGTTTTCCATGTATAAATTTGGTGTCATGAGTATTTGTGTGTGTATGATCTTTACATATTTGATTTGATTTTCATATATCTTTTAATCTGCATTGAAAGTATTTAAAGAACTAGTTTTAATTGATATACTAATTCACCCCCTCTCACTATCTAGTTGTGTTCTAACATTCATAACCCTAAACTTAAAGTGAAATACATACCCATATAAATTTCATTTTAGGGTTAAACATTTGGTGAACCTGATCTTTAAACATCAAAACCCTAAGTATACCCTTTGGGATGTTTGTTACCTACTTAGTTATAATATTTACATACTTTATATCTCTTATCATAGATGATATTGATTTCTTTGATTACTATGATTATGAAACCATCCAATTCTCCCTCAAGGAAGGAATAAAAACTAACTACTCTTGCCTTCTCCTAAGTGCTAAAACATGTAATATAAAATCAATATATAGTGGTATTTATTATCCTTCTAATCAGGCCCATGCTCACACCATTCCAAGAGATAAATAGATCCATCTTATAGAAGATCCAATAAATTTAACTATGCTTCCTATACCACCAATAAATTAGTTTTACATTCGATACATGGAAAAATATGGATTTCAATGCCAAGGATTGTGTAAATACAAGAAAGGTATAATCCAACCTATATCTCTAAAAAATCACAATACCAATAGATAAGGTTTGGGGTTTTCAAACAAATCCATGACTCACCAAAAAATAAAGAATATACATTTTACCATATAAGCGAGTATATATGAGAAAGAAACTCCTTCGTTTGATAGGAAAAGTTTAGACAACTAAAAAAATAAATTATGTCTGATATAAAAACAACTAATATAGGGGTAATATCTTCAATAAAATTTATTAAACCCCCCAACATTATTACATTTATAGATAATATCCATTTATTAAAGGGTGATGGTTTTTTCTTACCTTCATTTAAGAAAAATTTTATATAAAAAAAAGTGTACTTACCAACCTTTTCCAAAACTAAAATTGTTATACCTTACTAAATGACAATGGTACAAATTATTTGAATGATATACCAAATGTAACAAAGTTAAAATATCTCCTACCATTACCAAAATATCCTAAATTTGATGATAATGATCTTGTACATGTTATACATAATGATGATGATGATACTCATATGCCTATATTCAAAAGAAGTGGTGGGTTGTGGTGTCCCTAAAATTTTACACTAAGAAATTTGGGTTACCCCTTGTAAATTTTTTTTCTTATGTGAGTCAGTTGTCCTTATTATAACCATTCCCCTGAATAAGGCTTAGTATTTTGTAGTTTTTGATTTGATTTCTTTCTTTTCCAATTGCTTCAAATTATTCTAGAAGGTTGAAAATGTTTGCCTAAGGCCATCACTGAAAAACCCATTTTCCCATCTTCCCAAGAAGATAAAAAACTAAGTGTTTGGGCTCACTTCTAGGCTAACTCAAGTTCTCCAAGTAAATTTACTTATCAAATGAGAAGTAAGCAATCATTGCAACCCTGAGATACACTACCCAGTTTAAACTAGAATTATGAAACAACTTTACTTCTCACTAAAAGTTATGAAAAGTAGTTTTGTAAACCCACAAAGAACTAGCTAAAATAAATAGAGGTTTCAAAGTTTCTTTACTTTCTCAAAGTCACAAGTAGGAGTAATAAGGGTTCACAATTTCAATGTACTCACAATTCAAGACCAAATCAAGATTACGAAGTTACTTGACTTCAAAGTCAAAATTAAGCAAAGTCATCCATGAAACCTGACAAAAATATAAGTGCTTGTGTGGCTGCCCTCACACATCTCACCTATTTATCATAAATGCATGGGTTAATATAAATGTGGAAAATTCCACCTCATTTCCTACCTAGATTTTAAGTTGCTTGACCTAGTTATTGCCCCTACGAATCTTGAGTGACATCACTTGAGCTTTTGGAGCTATTTTTAAACAATTTTTTCATGACCCATTTGTAGTCAAGGTATGTAGATTATTTCCCCTTTGCTTTCATGTCTAATTTTTGGGCTTTTTTCTCATTTTTTACTCTGGTAAGTTTATATTTGCCACCTCAAAGGTATCTTTGTCATTTTCTTATTTTATCTATAATTATTTATCTCTCTTTGCATGCATAGATGTTGTAAAACCTTATAAAACCCTTAGTGACATTTTATATGTGAAAATACCTAAACAAGATCTCAAAGACATGAACTTTTCCTATAAATATGCCCTAGAATTTGACCTAAAAATGTATTACTCAATATTTTCACAACTTTTTACTTCTCATAGTTCTAAAGCCTAGTAGCTTAACCTAAGAAACTCGAAGCTCACATAAGACTTTGACAACCTAAAAATTCAACAACTACCTACTTGCCTAGGGTTCGAATTACCACTTCTATTTCTTCAAGTTTTCCAACCCAAGTTACTTAACCACACAAACCTGAGTGACCTACCCAAAGAGACCCAAGATTTTGAATGTTTATTACTCACTCAAGGTTTTTGAGACTAAAGTCTTAAGGAGTACTTAGACCTTATTGGAATTGTGATACCCTACTACTTATAATAAGTTACCTAGGGTTTTCAAAACATTCTATTGGTGGAAGTTCTATAATACTTGAAGATTACTTAGGACTATTACTTAAGACAACAAATTGATCTAGTTGTTCAACCTTTTATAAACCAATTAGAGTAAACACTAAGTGTTCAAAAGAACTTATCAAGTATTTCCAATGTTAGCCAAAAAAATGTTAGGATCAGAGGAAGAAGTAACTGAAGTATAAGTACAAGCAACTCTTATTGAAGAATTCCCTTAACTTGCACTTGAAGAAATACCAGGTCCAAGTAGGAAGGATAAGACAAAAGAAAACAAAATTATGAAATCACAAGAACAAACTATGAAGTATTAGTATAAGGGGTACCCCATTGAGTCTAGTATTATATCCAAAGTATCATAAATTAGTGACACAAATATGGGTCATGTGTCCATAACTAAGTAATTGGATAGATCCAAAGCTATCACCAAGACTCCACCCATGGAAGCAATAACTAGCAGTGGAATCTTGCAGGCTACAACTTTATCAAGTTCTGTACAAAGACCTAAGTTTGTCTTGGAATGTGTCAAGTAATATGACTCTCTCACTAGAATAGTGAAAGACACTTCAAGAAATGTGGTAATAAGGATTGATGTTCAATACTTTGACTACTATTTAAAGGTCCCAAAAATGCCTAATTTAATAGATTTATCAATGGAGAAAGCCAATAATCTCTAGGAAAGACAAACTTCAGAGTGTATCAAGGTAATTAACGCTAACTATCTAAAGAAAGTAAAGTAGCCCTTGAGATTCCTAAAACAAATAGTAAGGTCTAAATTTATTCAATAAGTGGATGATGTCACTAAGTTATTATGTAGAATCAATGGAGAGAATAATGATAAATTTTTATCCACCTGGATGTATGCATACATCATGGCCATTGATGTCAATAGGAGTTCTATAATGATTGAGTGGTCAAGGATGATAAATGACAACATTGACCAGTAGCTGAATAATGTTTTGCAAACTCTAGATTTCAAGATGACTTCATACTTAGTATATGTAGTAGCATCAAGTGGCACTTTTTTTAGATTGACTATAAAAGGAATGTTGGCATCAGAGCCTATGTATGAATATTACCCTCAGATAACTTTGTATGAATACTTCAAGCACTTCAAGAGGGTAAATGATGGATTTTTGTATGAAATCATTTATAATTTGAATGTTGATCTAAAGCCCAAGAGTGTTTAATGCATCTTGGAAAGTAGTTTCCTATTTTGAATGTATCTTCATTCAATTTCTCAATTTCACATACATTAGATTTTGTGGTTTCTTAGGTACACTAGTCAAATTGCCAAGGTATCCCAACAATAAATGTATTCTCATGGAGTTGTGTAGGTAATTAGTAGAATTACATGACCTACAATCAAAGGTTCATAATTCCTCAATTTATTTTACCATTGTTAATGGTAACTATCATTGTGTAAGCATCTACAAAGCAAAGAATGTGAAAACAAAGATGTATCACAAATACAATCAAAACCACTTTGAAGCTATAGAAAATTTTGATTGTAGAGGCATAACTCAAAAAATAGTTTCTCTTGAGTATATCATATTCCTACACTTGAAGACTTTTGGATTGATTTTAAGGATAAGTTTTAAGTAAGAATAAGAGGCAATACTAGATTGACTATTGAAAATATTATTTCTTTTGATTTAGCAATAATTCTCGAGGACATGGAAGATGATTGAATAGTAACTAGTAATGCTTACTATGCAGTAGGAGGAGCTAATGCTTCACTTATAGAGATTATTTTTAGTAAGGATCAAGTTAAAACTATTATTGAGATAACTTATATGGTTATTTCCATGAATTCCACATGGATTCTCAGTAAGGGATATTTCACGAAGGAATTAATGACTGAAACGACTCTAGTAAGTCAAAATAAAAAAGCATTGCAAGGAGAAAGCAATCAAGAGTCTAGGAAGAAATTGAACTTGAATAAGAATGTTGATGACACATAATCTATAGTTAAGAATAAGGAACCAATTTAGACATATGTCACTACACCTCCTCTAGTCTCTTCCACATAAACTTTTCCTCCCATCATCCTACTTATACCACACCTACCACTAATCCATCAACACACATGCCACATAGGATAAATTATAGGATGACGCTTCTCAATGGTTTTCAATTTTTAGTGAAACACATGGGAATTCAAGGATTTATCTCCTAATTTATTTTGACATCTGAATTAGTATAAGTAATAGTGAAGGCCTATGTGCCAAAGGATGATAATTTTTAAAAAGAAATTATAACTGAAGTAAGAGATTTTAGGCAATCTAAAACTTTGTGTTTAGATGTTTGAGTTTTTCTTTTGTATGAAATTGGTTCAAAGTGAATGAGAATGAAGTTTATTTCTATGGAAATTTACATCTAAAGAGATTATTTGGTGCATTTGTGAAGATTAAAATGGTAGAATTTGTGTTATTTTTAAATCTGAATATAAATTCGAATATTTCTTAATCATTTTCTAAAAGCATTATCATCTCTTGAATGTTTATTTACTTGTACGGATTCAATAAGATATATAAAACTACTTATTGTGAAGTGGAATTTATTCTTTCTCACATATTTTAGTCATTTCATTCTCTATTTCTCCTTGAAATTCTTTACACATTTTTTGAAATAGTTGCTTACTTGCTACAAAATCACTTTTTTATGGTTAATAAATTATGTGATTAAAGTAAAACCCCCAAATAAAATGACTTGTGCATATATTGTGAATAAATTATGAATAACTAAAAGTGTGAATAGCTATAAATAGATAGACATATGCATAAGGGAGATTCATTATTAAATTAAGGGGATTTAATCCCATTATTACCTAGGTACTTTTTATAGCCTACAAAATATCTAGCCAACCATGTTTGGTGACTCTGATGGGGAACTGCGAAATTAACTCCCAAAACTAAAATTAGATTATTGACACAAGTCGAGATAGGTATATATTAATGTTTAGTTCTCTAAAAATCTAAAATTTTACAAATTGATGTTTAAAACATTGCATGAGTGTAATAGAATGCTTGTTTATTTAAAATACATCCTTTGTGAAGTTAACTTGTTAAAAATAGATGCATCATTTTTATTGAGTTGTTGTATGTTCATATAAAACATTTTGTTTTAAGATTTGTTTTCAACTCCTGCATGTGAAGTAACCACCTATACGAATTTGATTATAAACCTAAAATTACTTGGGTAAATCTTTAGAAAAATATTAGTTCTTCAATATGGAAAATCAATCTTTCACCAGAGTAAGGAAAGTTCAATGCCAAATCGATGACTTATTTGAAATATAAGAATGGTTTAATTTTAGCTTTCCTATCTAACATAGAATAAGAAGATATAGTCTCTCACCTATAAAATGAACACAAAATCCTATGAATTAGCTATAACACAATTTCTCAACAATAATCTAATCCACCAATCCCTAGTTCCTTGTTTCATAAGAATAGCTCTACCACTTTTTGTCCCTTGGGGGTGTAGTGATTGGTCTTTTGAATTTGAGTTCTCCTCTTCAGAAATTTTCATAAGGGTCAATAAATAATTTTCTAAAAATCATAGATGATGGAAAATAATGTCCAAATGAGTACTTGGCTACTTTATTTGTATCCTATGGAGTAATTGGTGTTGAGTATGAAGATGTCTCAATTAGAATCTTCATTGAGACCTTACATGACATAGTTGTAGAATGGTTATACCATTTGATTCCTAGCACTATAGTTAGTTAGGACATTATTCATGAGCAATTAGATAAGAGGTTTAAAATTGATGAAGACTCTCACATATTTCTCACCCAATTGACTCAGCTTAAAAAAGAGTCACATGAACACATGTAGGATTTCATTACCAAGTTTAATATATAACTTTGCAGAATCCCTCAAGCTACTCTACCCATTAGAGATAATAAAAAATGATTCTTAATCAATGCTCAATTACCAAAGGTTAGCTATCAACTGCATAGAGCACATCTTGTTGATTTGGCATCAACTCAAAATCTTGCTACAAAGGTCGAAGATGAACTTATCATGGCTAGAAAGATCAACAAGATGACTTCTAAGGTGAATAGTTATACTTCAACTATATTAAAAACCATAATGGATCCTCTATTACAAAAAATTTCTAATGACTTGTTATAAGTTAAAAAGTAAATTGCTCAAGGTGCTCATCTTGTTCCTGCTAGGAAAGCACCTACATGGAATTTCAATAATTATAATAGAAACCACATTGTTGGTCCTACACCAGGACTGACAATTGAAGATGATCAAAATAGTCATGTTGAAATGAATGAAGAAGGTAATTTGGTTGTTTATCTTTATCAAAAGTTTGCTAAGGAACATGATTTTGTAGATCTTGCTGGTGACTCCAACATAGCCTATCTTGAATATCAATCATAAATTGAGTATGAAAAAGCATTTGAAGATGATCATAGTCACTCTTTCATAGTATTTATAAGATCACAAAATCATCAAGTTTGTGATAAATCTTCTGAATAATAAGGGAAATATAAAGAAGAGTCCAGATCAGATGTAAACATTATTAAAAGAGGTAATCCTCTACCTTCTCCTAATCCAAAAGATATGTATGTGGCTTCTTCTTCTCAAAATCATAAGATAGTTACTCATAATTTTGATGCTAGTTTTACTTTGTCTACACCCATCCCTTATTTTAACATTATTGATCATATCAAGAAAACCAAAATTCAAATGTCAAAAGATGAATACTTGAGGTCTTATCTAGATCAACTAAATAGAGTAGTTAAGTATGTCTAAAGAAAAGCATCAAGCAATACACCTAATTTTTCCAAAGGTATATTTCTTAATATAGGTTCCTTTCCAAAATAATATTACAACTACTTCTCCCACATCTGCTTCCAGATCTAATAGAATAGAGCCATTCTATGTGTCTCTCTTGAATAATGGGTTCAAGTTGAGCAACTATATCCTAGAATATGGAGCCTCTGATAATGCCATGCTATCCAAAGTAGCTGATGCCCTTGGCCTCACTTTAACTAAGTCAACAAGTAGATGTTACTCAAAAGAGAGATAAGTCCCCTTGATTGGACAAATCAAAGATGCTCAAGTTGTTTTGGCAACCTTCCTAGATAAAAGACTTAAAATGATAATTCTAGATATAAATATTCTTATTTCTTATATAATGTTGTTAAGTAAAAAAATTTACAAAGATCTGAGTGGAGAAGTCAAGATGGATTGGTCATGTGCTCACTTTCTAATCAAATGAGTAAATTAGAAACTCAAGCCTAAAATGAAGTCCAAGTATATAGTTTCTAAGTATGATGATCTAAGATCACAGATTCTTTTTAAATAATTAGACCATGGAGTTTACTACCTTGAATTAGGTAAGGAAATTCAAAAACAAGAGATACAAGGGGTAGAAGAGAAAATATGGATGCTATAATTTTATGGTAGATACTATTTTCTTGGTTTAGGTGTTGGATTTATACTAATATCACTAGATGGTAAGTTATATCTTTACTCTTACAATATTATGTTTGAAAATACTAACAACATAACAAAATATGAAACACTATTGTTAGGACTGGAACAAAAAAAGGAAAAATGAGTGAGACCTATTTAGGTACAAGGAGATACTGAGTTAATAGTGAGACAAAATTAAGGATAATACTAGGTGAAAAAAATAAGTTTATGCACTACCATGATTGACTTTTGAGTGAAACACTTGATTTTGTAGCCTTTTGAATCAATTTTATTCCTCATGATTAGAACTCTAGAGTTGATTTTCTTGTAGTTAAATAGCTCTGCTCAAGACAGATTAGTCACCCACACTTTTTCAAGAAGGTGAATATAAATTAGAGATGGTTTTCCATCCAAAAGTTTTAGATAATGTCAATGAGGGGTAAGTCTTCAATGATGATAAAAAAATAGTTGCTTTCCTTGAGTAGCAAGATAATTTCAAAGAATTATACTTTGAAGGAAGTAATTCATTTCCACGTCAGAAAACAAAAAGTAATATTGATCCTAAACATGATGATAATGAATAATTAATTCAATTAAAGGGAAATAAAATCCGTAAAGTGTTAGTTTCTTTAGAAGAAATATTTGAAAGCATGATTAGTTTCTAAAGAAAAAGAAATAGTATGGTGAGAGTTCTTCTCCAGAAGTAGAACATGTTAACTTGGGAACTAAAGAAGAACCCAAAATGGTCAACATTTAAAAAATTTGTTCCCAAAAGGAAAAAGAATCATTAATTAAGTTTATCAAGAAATACATGGATGTGTTCACTTGGTCCTACAAAGACTTGAAGACCTTTCAGCCAAAAGAGGTACAACACTACATTCCACTTTAGCTAGAAGTAAAGCCTTTCAGGAAAAATATCCACCATCATAATCCCACCATATAATTTACTATATTTGCTGAAATTTAGAAGCTACTATATGCTAACATCATTTATCTCATTCACCATTCAAAATGGTTAGCTAACGTTATCCCAGTAAGAAAAAAAAATGGAGAAATATGTCTGTGTGTTGATTTTCATAATTTGAATTAAGCTTATTTAAAATATAACTATCCATTACCTATTATGTATCACAACTTGTAAGTCATTATGAGTTCAGAGATGTTGTCCATGTTAGATGGATTTTTAGATAAAAGTGGTTGAAGAATATCAATACAAGATAACTTTCACAACACCATGGGGAATGTTTACCTATTAGAAGATGCCCTTTGGGTTGGTTAATGTTGGAATGAATTTTTAATAATCAATAGACATGATAATTGCACAACTAAAATATATGAACATAGTTGTATATCTTGACAACTTGACAGTCTTCTCTAAAAGGAGAGGTAATCAATTCACTAATTTATAAGTACTCACTCAATACATAAAACTTGGGATTTTTTTGAATTAAAATAAATAAATATTTGTCATGACTGAAGGGAAGCTTCTTGGTCACATCATCTCAAAGGAGGGAATGAATATTAACTTAGAAAGGGTGAAATCCATTCAAAGTTTACCAATGCCTACGTCCAAGAATGGAGTACATTCATTCTTTGGTAAGGTCAAATTCCTCAAAAGATTCATTCATAACTTTTTTGATTTGACTCACCATATTTATGATATGATAAAAAATAAATAAGACTTCAAGTGGAATGCCTAAGGTAAGTTATAATTTGAAAGGATTAAATTAACTATAGTTCAAGCTCCAGTGTTGGTTTCCCATGATTTTAGTAAGGAATTCATTATTTATTATTATTATTCTGAGCATACCATGTCATTCATACTTCTAAAAAATAATGATGAAGGAATTGGATCTCCTATAGCTTTCATGAGTCAGTCGTTGAAGATTTATGAACTAAAGTATACATAGATGGAGAAACATGCATTTGTTGTAGTGAAGGCATGCAAAGCCTTTAGGTACTACAATTTATCTTCACCCACTAAAGTATATGTACCTAACATTGTAGTGAAATATATTCTAACATAGAAAGAGTTGGGATTACTAAGAGGCACATGGGCAGACAAAGGTCAAGAGTTTGATCTTGAAATCAAACCAACAAAGATAGTAAGAGAAAGAGGCTTGTACCAACTAATGACAGAAACTAAACCAAACAACATGGATGAAATGGTGTCTTTGCTTCAAGATGAATCAAATGAAGATTTTGCCATAGTTCTTTTTGTTGATCTTGTTGATGAATGATACAATAAGATTGTTTACTTGCTAACTTACAAAGAATGTCTAGCTGATCTTACACATAAAGAAAACCATAGCATTAAGCTGAAGTCAATGGATTATGTCCTTTGAGATAATGGTTTATATAAAAGAGGAATTGATGGCATCTTCCTCTGTTATGTGGATAAAGAGCAACAAAAGAGACTACTAGAAAAGTTTCATGACAAAACCTATGGAGGTCACCTCACAGCATGAGTTATAGCCCACAAAATATTATGAGTAAGGTACTATTGGCTTACTCTTTTCTAGGATACTTTAGATTGGGTTGATAAGTTTCAATCACATTAACACTTTGTGGGACACTTAAATTTTTTAGCATTGCCTTTAAAACTAGTCATAATCAATGAACCATTCTAGCATTAGGGCATGGATTTTATTGGCATGTTGAATCCTTCTTCAAGTGATGGACATTATTATGTCTTAACTGCAACTGATTACTCTGGTAAGTGGGTAGAAGTCATTCCTATCAAGCATGCCACTTCAGAAGTTGTATGTGATTTTATCAAGGAGAATATCATAGTAAGGTTTGGTATCCCATAAAAGATAGTAGTAGATAATGAAACTAACTTTTATTCAATGTAACTAAATGATTTTTATTACTTATAATAGATTTATTTCATGCTTCAAATCATTATCCTCAGGGGAATGGTCAAGCTAAATCAAGTAACAAGAATTTGATGACTATCATTCATAAGTTGGTAAAGAATAATCAATGTTCCTAGCACAAAAATCTATTTGATGCACTATGGGCTAACAAAATCACTCCAAATAAGTCCATTGGTATGTCACCTTTTCAACTGCTATATGGAATAGATGTTGAGATACCAATAACCATATATTTTCCTACTTTTAAATTGTCTAAAGCTATTGAAGATGAAACTTACCAAGATCCACTTGATAAGAGGATTATGTTTCTCACTGAACTGCAAGAGGTTTGTACTCAATTTGTTAACTATCTAATTGATCACCGATGAAAGTGAAGAATATATTTGATAATAAGGCTTGAGAAAGACAATTTGAAGTTGGTGACTTGGTCCTTCTGTGGGATAAGTAGAATTAATAAAAAGGGAAGCATGAAAAGTTTGAATATAAGAAAAATTACTAGAAGAGATAGCTTCATTCTAGATTATCAAGATGGAATCGAATTGTCACTACCATATAATAAGAAACACTTGAAGATCTACAAGAATTGAGCAGTAGGGTAACAATTGTATGTATATCAATAAGAACTCAATTTTTATTTTGTTTTTATTTTCCTATTTATTTTTTTATTGAGTTTTACATGACTCTATACCCAATAAAGAAGACTCAAAACTAGAGACACTGGGATCTCATCCTTCTTTCATTCTTCTTGATGAAAACAAAGATGTCCTTAGTCAGAGCTAATGGGTGTCCCCAAAATTTTACACTTAGAAATTTTGGGTTACCCATTTTAAAATTTATATCATTTATCTTATGTGAGTCAATTATCCTTCTTAAAACTAGTTCCTTGAATAATGCTTAGTCATTTTTAGTTTTCATTTTGATTACTTTTTTTTCCAATTTCTTCAAATTGTTCCAGAAGGCAAAAAAATGTTTGCCTAAGGCCATCATTGGAAAACCCATTGTCTAATATTCCCAAGAAGATAAAAAACTAAGTGTTTGGGCTCACTCTTAGGCTAACTCAAGTTCTCCAAGTAACTTTACTTATCAAATGAGAAGTAAGCAATCTTATTAATCTTGAGCTACACCACCCAATTAAAATTGAAATTATGAAATAACTTTACTTCTCATTAAAAGATATGCAAAGTAGTTTCGTAAAACTATAGAGCACTAACTATAATAAATTAGGGTTTTGAAGTTTATTTACTTGATAAAATTCAAAAGTAAGAACAATAAGGGTTCTCAATTCTAAAGTACTCACAAGTCAAGACCAAAATCAGGATTACGAAGTTACTTGACTTTAAAGGCAAAATTAATCAATGTAGTTTGTGAAACTTGATAAAAAGCTAAGTGCTTGCATGGCTTCCCTCATATGTGTCACATATTTTTCATAAATGAAAAGGTTAATATAAATATTTAAATTTCACCTCATTTCCTACATATATTTCAAGTTATTTGACCTAGCTGCTACCCCTATAAATCCTTAGCAACACCATTTGAGCTTCTAGAGTGATTTTTGAACAATTCCTTCGTGACCCATTTATAGTTGAGGTATATAGATCATTTCCCCTTTGATTTCTTGTCAGATTTTTGGGTTTTTGTCTTGTTTTTTTACTTTGGTAAGTTTCTATTTGCCACCTCAATGGTCTCTTTGGTGTTTTCTTGTTTTGCCTAAAATTATTTATCTATCTTTGCATGCATAGATGTTGTAAAACCTTGTAAAACCCTTAGAAACATTTTTCATGTGAAAATACCTAAACAAGATCTCAAATACATAAATTTTTCCTATAAATGTGCCCTAGAATTTGACCTAGAATTTATTATTTAGGATTTTCACAAATTCTTGCTTCCTAGAGTTTTGAACCTTAGTAGTGTAACCTAAGAAACCTGAATATCACATAAGACTTTGACTACTTATAATTTTAACAATTACCTACTTGTTAAGGGTTCTGATTGCCACTTCTATTTCCTTGGGTTTTCCAACCCATGTTACTTGGCCACACAAACCCAAGTAACATGCCCAAAGAGACTCAAGATTCCGAATGCTTGTTACTCACTCAGGGTTTTTGAGACTAAAGACTTAAGGAGTACCCAAACCTTCCTAGGATTGTTATACCCTGTTAATTATAATAAGTTACCTAGGGTTTTCAAAGTATTGTACTAATATAAGTTTATTAATACTTGAAGATTGCTTACGAATATTACTTAAGACATCAAATTGATCTAGTTGTTCAACTTTTTCTAAACCAACATGAACAATCACTAAGTATTCAAGAACACTTATGAACTATTCCCAGTGTTAGCCAAAACAAATGTCAAGATTAGAGGAAGAAAAAACTAAAGTATAAGTTCAAGAAAATATTATTGAATAAGTCCCTAAACTTGCACTTGAGGAAATACCAAGTCCAAGTAGGAAGGGTAGGATAAAAGAAAATAAAGTTTTGAAATCACAGGAACCAAAGATGAAGATGAGTAAAAGGGGTACCCCATTAACTCTAGTATTGCATCTAAAGTGTTAGAAATTAGTGATACAGAATGTTCCAAGTACTATGACATCCAAAGGCGTACCTGAATTTGTCTTAGAATGTTCCAAGTACTATGACTCTCTCACAAGAATAGTGAAAGACACTTCAAGTAATGTGGTGATTAGGCTTGATGTTAAATACTTTGACTATTATTTAAAGATCCCAACAAGGCCTAAATTAATATATTTATCAATGGAGAAATACAATAATCTCTAGGAAAGACAAAGTTCAAATTGTATTAAGGTAATAAACACTAACTATCTAAAGAAAGTAAAGCAACCCTCAAGGTTCCCAAAATAGATAGTAAGCTCTGACTTTATTCAAGAAGTGGATGATATCACCCAATTATTATGTAGAATAAATGGATAGAAGAATTTTGAATTCTTCTCCACCTGGATGTATGCATACATTAGGGCCATTGATCTCAATAGGAGTTCTAAAATGATTGAGTGGTCAAGGATGATAAGTGACAACATTGACCAACAAATGAATATTTTTTTACAAACTCTAGATTTCAAGATGACTTCATACTTAGTATATGCAATAATATCAAGTGAAGATTTTTCTATATTGACTACAAAAGGAATGTTGACATTAGAGCATATATATGAATATTACCCTTAGCTAACATTATCTAAATACTTCAAACACTACAAGAGGGTAAATGATGGATTTTTTTATGGAATCATCTATAAGTTGAATGTTACTCTAAATCCCAAGAGAGTGTCTAATGAAACTTAGGAAGTAGTTTCCCATTTTGGATGCATATTCATTTAATTCCTTAATTTCACATACATCAGAGTTGGCAATTTCTTAGGTACACCAATCAAATTACCACTGTTTCCTAGTGACAAATGGATTCTCATGGAGTTGTGTAGGTAGCTAGTAGAACTACATGACCTACAATCAAAGGTTCACCATTCCTTAGTTTTCCCATTTTTATTGGTAAATATCATTGTGAAAGCATAAACAAAACAAATAATGTGCAAATGGGATGTATCACAACTAAAATTAAACCCACTTTGAAGCTAGAGAAAATTTTGATTGTAGAGGCATAACTCAAAATATAGTTTCTTTTGAGTATATGCATATTCCTACACTTTAAGACTTTTGGATTACTTGTAGGGATGAGTTTGAAGTAAGAAGAAGAAATAATAGTATATTGACTATTGAGATAATTCAAGTTTTTTATTTTGAAATAATTCTTGAGGACATGGAATATGATGGAATAGTAATTAGTGATGCTTACCATGCAACAACATGAGATAACACTCCACTTATAGATATTATTTTTGTTAAGGATCAAGTTGAAAATATTGATAAGAGAACTTATATGGTCCTTACCATGACTTACACATGGATTCTCAATAAGGGATATTGAATGAAGGTGTAAATGACTGAAAGTACTCGAGTAATTTAGAAGAGAAAAGTGTTGCAAGGAGAAAGTAGTCAAGATCCTAGGAATAAATTTAAATTGAAGAAGAATGTTAATGACACATAATATATGGTGAAGGATAAGGATCTAATTAATCCATCTATTACTAAAACTCATTTGGTCTCTTCCACAAATACTTCTCCTCCCATCATTCCTACTTCTACTACACCTACCACAAATCCATCAACACTCATGCTACATAGGAGAAATTCTAAGAGGATGCTTCGCAATGGTTTTTAATTTTTATCAAAACACATGGGATTTAAAGGAGTTATCTCCTAATTTATTTTGACATATTAATTAGTATAAGTAATACTAAAGGCCTATGTGCCAAAGGATAGTATTTTTTGGAAAGCAATTGTAACTAAAGTAAGAGATTTTAGGCAATTTGAAACTTTACAATTAGAGTTTTTTTTATGAAATTGGTTCAAAGTGAATGAGAATTAAGTTTATTTATATGGAAATTTGCATCTAAATAGATCATTTGGTGCATTTGTGAAGATTAAAATGGTAAACTTTGTGCTATCTTTAAATCTGAATATGAATTTCAGTCTTTCTTAATTATTTTCTGAAAGGATTATCATCTTTTGAATGTTTATTTACTTGTATGGATTTAATAATCTCTCTAAAACTACTTATTGTGAAGTGAAATTTATTCTTTTTCACATATTCTAGTCATTTCATTCTCTAAAATAGTTGCTTACTTATAATGAAATCACTTTATTATGGTTCATGAAATTTGTGATTAAATTAATAACCCAAAATAAGATGAATTTTACATATCATATGAATAAATTTGAATAATTGAAAGTATGAGTAGTTAGAAGTAGTTAGACTTAAGCATATGGGATCTTCACCATTAAATGAAGGGGATTTAATCCCACAACTTCCTAGGTACTTTTGCTAGCCTAAAAAAAATCTAGCCAATAAGTTGTAACCAATGATAACACCTATGAAAAATACCTTTATGTCCATATAATATCTAATTTCTATGATGACCACTATTGGGGACCTCCAAAATCAAGTTTTTATACTCTAAATGCAAATGGTTTTCCATAATGATCTTGCACATGTTACATCATTCAATAATCAAAATCTTGTGAAATTTACACTTAAATATCCTTATCCACATGATTTTGAATTAATAAATTTACCCCTATTTTTTACAATCAATGACCTATTATAATACATGATTATCTATGTACATTCTCTTGGTCAATGGGCATCATATGACAAACTATTGTTAAAATTTTCCATTTGAGTATTTATGATGAGGCTCAAAATTGGTTCTATAGCTTACCAAAGGGTTCCTCAATCATTTTTTTACAATTGGAAGATGCATTATTCATGGATTTTAATATCCACAAGGTGTCAAAACTTAATCTAGAACATTTTCATAATTTTAAATAATGTGATGATGAGTCCCTTCTTTATTATACTATTATATTCAAAAGTACATCATATAAACTAGCATTTAGACCCTAAAATTTAAACAATAATTTAACTTTAGTAGAGGCCTTATTTTCCCATTAAATGAAAGGACATTAATATTGAGAATTGTTCATGTTGTTAAGGTTTGGAATTGATGTTGTTATTCATGTCAAAGGTTCTTGAGAAGGTTTTCATGAGGTCATTGAAGAGTGTAGCTATGAGAGAGTATATTGTTAGTATTTCAGTGATTTTAAGAGTGTTAGTTATGATTGGTATATTTTATTATTATTTCAGGAGTGATGTGAAGGTTAGCATGGAATTTCTTTGTTATCAAAGTTGTCAAGTGATTGAGCCTTGTACTTTGTTGAGAAGTTATGTGCATAGGATGTCTAATCTTGTGCATAAAGGATCATAGTGGCTTGTTGAGATGAGTGAACATAGGCATGAGTGGTTTTATAAGTTTTATTGAGTATGCCTATGAGTTATTAAAACACTCATGATATTTTTAGGGTGAACCTATGATGAAATGATGACCTTCTTCAAAGCTCTGATACCAAAATGATGAACTGGAATCTTCCTCATTAGTGCTCTAATACCAAAATGATGAAAAACATCACCTTCTCTACAAAACAAAACTCTGATTCACAAATGCTGCAACAGCTCTACCAGCTGAGCTAAGACGGCTCTGATGATGAACATAGCTCTCTTACCAAATTATGCACTCACCTTCTACACAAGGCTCTGGGGACTCAATTCTCCAACCTGCAAAGAGCCAAGCATCAATAATCCAAAGACCAAATTAGAAACATGACTCTGCAATTCACTATGTGCTTCGTATATTCAAGCCTGTAGAGTTCATAGATTCAAGCCTGTAGAGTCTATAGATTCCACCCTTATGCCTACAGAGTCTGTAGATTCCACCCTATAGAGTTCATAGATTTCTCCTTCTCCTGCACAGTCCATAGATTCTTATCATCGCCCTCTTTGCTATCACTACAACACCTTCTGGTACATAATCTCCAATCGATGCTTGATGAATTCCTCCACTAAATTGTACTTGTGCATCAATATTCACATTGAACACACATTATTGACTTCCCACGCAAGAGGCCACCCATGGAGGAAATATAAATGATTGACCCTCCTTGCTTTTATCCTGCATGCATTTTCCTCATCTTCATCACACTTTCCCGCACTCTATTTGCATAGTTTACTTTTGGTTCATTCTTATGGTCCTTCAGCTGTTTCCAGACTCTTACTATATCCTCGGGTTGTGTCTGGGAAGAACATCATCTCCCGTAGCTCCTCTTGTTAACATCAACCATGTGGGAGATGAAATGGAGCATAATTTAACACATCACTCTTAATATTTTCCATCAACTAACAAAACTGTTCGTTGAATTGCATTAAATTGTGAAGCTTTGGCCTCGATTCGCTTATAGTCTCCAACTTAGGCTTCCACGCTCTCCAGCCACTTACTCTCATCTTCTCAAATGCTAACGTCAAATTGAGATCATCCTCTAAATGCAGCTTCATAATTCCATTGCTTTTTCCTCTGCCAAAATTTTTAGATCCTTTAATTCATATAGAACAATCGTTTTACAAAATCTATCATAATGTAGTCAATGAGTGTTGGTAGATACAAGAGAACAAGCCGAATAAATTTCACACACAAGAATTTTCATTATTCACATCAAGTCTATTACAATCAATCAAAATGCAGTCCTTTTTCTGGACTTACTCCTACACTTCCTCCTACACTATCTCCTACACTACTCCCTACACTACTCTACTGCTCGCCATATTGAAATAATCCTAATTTATTACTAACACCACTCAACCAATTCCTAAAAAGACTCAACAATATGCTTTAAACATAGACTTTATTGACTTACACCACTTATGGCTTGATTCTCCTGATTTTACATGATAACACAGTTGTCAATAACTAAATTTGACCTTTACAATACTTAAATAAGCTTATCCCCTCCTCTTGACAAGTGTCCATGATTTGAATTTTTGAATTACAATAATTTTTGAAATAAATCTTTATCCATATTCCTAGCATATCTACGCACTCCCAAGATGCTCCTGCATCAGATTCTTGGGCTTAAAAAGTTTCATGAGCTCCTGCTCATGAGTTTAATTTGTTTGCCCATTTACAAAAGGTAAAACTTTTACAAAACAAATGTCTTCTTCATTCAATTTTTCATACAAATGTGCATGTTCTTAACTACCACACTTGTGTCTTGTTTTGCTTGTTGTCTTTTCCTTCCAATGTATATCTTGTTGCCTCTTCATCTTCTTTGTAGCCTTCTTCTTTACATATTCATCCTCTTGAATGAGAATATCAACTTCCATTCTTTCTTCTTGAGCTCTTAGAATAGCTCTCTTCTCCAAGTACTTTACCTCCTTATCAAGCAAACCTATACAATCACCATTCAAAGCAAAATTAGAAGCAAACATTTGAGACCCTTGGGTCTCTCCAAAAATTTTAACCCATACTTGCTGCTCAAATATGACTTCTTGGTCCTTTGTCTTCATTTCTTCTTCACAACAATGTTCTATCTCCTCAAATATTGTCATAGGACAAGTTTTGTTCTTCTCTTCATAGTTAATGGCATATTCTAAGGCTGCCAACTCTTCCAATAACTGCTCTTTACTTTGATAGACAAAAAGCTTGTTTGGTTGTTCAACTAGAAACTCTCCATCAAGTTTTTCTATCTCCTTCAGGATATCTTCCTCAATTGTCAAGGCTAAGCATTTAACCTTCTCTCCATCTTCTTCTTGCAGCTGTTCTACCCTTTCTTGTTTCTTATCAAGTAACTCTCCTTCATCTATAAATTATTGATCAAATTGCCATATTTCTCATTCACATTGTAGATCTTCCTCCTTAGTGATTAGTAAATTTGAATCAAAATCAACTCTATCAACATCATGCAACTGAAAATTTTCATCTTCAATCTTTTCTAATTCTGAATTTTGATCATTATACCTTTGTTCTTCATCAACATGTAGCTCTTCATTTTTTTTTTCCTCTTGAGTAAGGACTTCTTCTTCTTGCTTGATCAATTCTTTATGTTGGAGTTCTAACTGATCCTTCTTCATGTCTTCATCACTTGAGGCATTACAAAAAGCCTCTTCTTCTTGTCTAAGCACTCTCTCATGAAGTGTTTCACCTCCTTGATCCATGGGCATCTTCATTGGATCATATGTTTCTCCTTCCTCCTCAACTTGCTTTCCTGTAAACAAAACATCAAATGAAATGTTAGATACAAAAACATTTGGCCACTTGATCTTTTGAGTGGTTACTTGCTATTGGTCTATTTCTTCAATGATGAGATCCATCTCATACTGAAGTTCCTCTTCAAATTGAAACTTTTCTTCAAGCTCTTCATTCTTGAGCTTATCTTTTTTTTTATACTTCTTCATCTCTCTACTTAAGGCAACTCTTAGCATTCTTCTTCTTCTTCTCTCCATCAATGCTCTAACTAGCCATCTTACTCTTTTCTTCTTCATTACCCATCCTTGCCATGGGTTTTGCATATTTTCTACCATGAATTTTATCATGGCTATCCTTGCTTTTATCTCATTCACTTCTCTTTGGTACTCTTCCTCTTTTTATCTCTTTATTTTTTCTCTTTCTTGTTTCTCTCTCTTTATCTGGCTCATGTTTCTTCTAGACAGTCCCTCTATCACTCTTCTCAACTCTTCCAACTCCATCCTTTACCTCACCTAAGTTTGTTTCACCTTCATCTTTTGGAAAACTATCCAAGCTTCTTCTTGGATCTTCTTCTTCTTCTTGAGCAATTCCCTTTGCTCTTCTTCTAGAGCTTCTCGTAGCTCTTCCACTAAGCCTTCCTTGGCTTCTTCTCCTCTTAAGCCTCAATGGCTTGACTTCCTTGAACCTGCAATGTCACAAAATACATTATCTCTGTCAAACACTGATTATAAGAGTACAAACTTTTCTTTTTTTTTCTTTTTCCAGGAGCTTACTAGCTCACTTTCTTTGTTCTTCAAGCCTCTATGGCTTTTGGCCTCTCTCTTGCCACTCACTCCTTTCTTTCCACTTCAAGGTTTTTCAATTCTCTCTCAAACCTTTCAAGCCTTACTACTATATCTATTCTTCATCAAAATTCAAAAATCTCTACCTTTTCCAACTTTAAAAATGCAAATAAGGTACAACAAATCAAACCATCTACCTTTCAAGGCTGTTCATACCTCCATCTTGTCTAGGAGGATCTTCTTCTTGTCACTAATCATCTCTTTCAAGGTCTTCAAGAACCTTTATTTCTTGTCAAGCTTCAATTCACCTTTACTTGGATGGATTTTGCTACATACCACTTTCCTAACACAATTTTCCAACATACAATTTCTTCAAAATAATATTTTCACAAAACATCCATACCTAATTCTTTGATGTAGCTACTTCTCCAAGAACTCAAACCTTGCACTCTAATACCAAATGATGAAATGATGACCTTATTCAAAGATATGATACCAAAATGATGAACTGGAATCTTCCTCATTAGTGCTCTGATACCAAAATGATGAAAAACATCACCTTCTCTACAAAACAAAACTCTGATCCACAAATGCTGCAATAGCTCTACCAGCTGAGCTAAGACGGCTCTGATGATGAACACAGCTCTCTTACCAAATTATACACTCACCTTCTACACAAGGCTCTGGGACTCAATTCTCCAACCTGTAAAGAGCCAAACATCAATAATCCAAAGACCAAATCAGAAACATGACTCTACACTTCACTCTGTGCTTTGTATATTCAAGCCTACAGAGTTCGTAGATTCAAGCCTATAGAGTTCGTAGATTCAAGCCTGTAGAGTCCATAGATTCCACCCTTACACCTGTATAGTCCATAGATTCCACCCTATAGCGTTCGTAGATTTCTCCTTCTACTGCACAGTTTGTAGATTCTTATCATCACCCTCCTTGCTATCACCACAACACCTTCTGGTACATAATCTCCAACTAATGCTTGATGAATTCCTCCACCGAATTGTACTTGTGCATCAATATTCACATTGAACACACATTATTGACTTCCCACACAAGAGGCCACCCATGGAAGAAATATAAATGATTGACCCTCCTTACTTTTATCTCGCATGCATTTTCCTCATCTTCATCACACTTTCCCACACTCTGTTTGCACAGTTTACTTCTGGTTCATTCTTATGGTCCTTCAGCAGTTTCCAGACTCTTACTATATCCTTAGGATGTGTCTAGGAAAAACATCAGCTCCCACAGCTCCTCTTGTTAACATCAACCGTGCGGGAGATGAAATGGAGGATAATTTAACACAACACTCTTAATATTTTCCATCAACTAATAGCACTGTTCGTTGAATTGCATTAAATCATGAAGCTTCGGCCTTGATTCGCTTATAGTCTCCAACTTAGGCTTCCATGCTCTCCAGTCACTTACTCTCATCTGCTCAAATGCTGACGTCAAATCTGGATCGTCCTCTAAATGCAGCTTCGTAATTCAACTGCTTTCTCCTCTGGCAAAATTTTTAGATCCTTTAATTCATATAGAACAATTTTTTTACAAAATCTATCAGAATGCAGTCAATGAGTGTTGGTAGATACGAGAGAGAGAGCTGAATAAATTGCACACACAAGAATTTTCATTATTCGCATCAAGTCTATTACAATCAATTAAAATGCAGTCATTTTTTTGGACTTGCTCCTACACTATCTCCTACACTACTCTACTACTCGCCATATTGAAATAATCCTAATTTATTACTAACACCACTCAACCAATTCCTAAAAAAACTCAACAATATTCTTTAAACATATACTTTCTCAACCTACGCCACTTATGGCTTGATTCTCCTGATTTTACATGATAACACGGTTGTCAATAACTAAATTTGACCTTTACAATACTTAAATAAGCCTATCCCCTCCTCTTGACAAGTGTCCATGATTTGAATTTTTGAATTACAATAATTTTTGAAAGAAATCTTTATCCATATTCCTAGCATATCTACGCACTCCCAAGATGCTCCTGCATCAACCTATAGGGGTAAGACTTTCAGACCTACTATGTACCTAGACCACTTCCAGACTATGGCTAGCCTAATGAGGCATCATGATCTATTATCAAGGCATATGAAGGATGTATGAATTTTTTTAATAATTTATGATGTTTATTGAGTATGTGAGAGTGGTTTAAAGTGTATATAAAGAGGCATGAAGGTTATTTTTTGGGCCTAATGTGTTTTTTATGTCAAGGTCTATGCAAACAAAAAGAAACAATGTGGCCTAATAGGGTATCACAATCAATTTTCAAGGTAAGTGTGAGTATAGGAGCATTTAAAAAGGTTATTAATTTTTTTAAAATATTTTTCATGAATTTTGAGGTCAAATTTTGAAGGATAAGGAATGAAAATGTGTTATAAGGTCTCTCGAGTACATAGAATGAAGGGTTCTCTACTCAAGAAGTTTTTTCTTGTGATCATTAGTTCATCAAACCACTACATGGGAACCTAAGATATTAATGGTATATGGGGAAGGGACATATCTCAAAATTCTATTCATTATGTTTGGATTGAGGGACTATGCTTTATGAACAATCATTAATAGTGGAAGTGTGTTTAAACCCTCTTAGAACCATGATAGTGACCCGATATTGAAGATATGATGAAAAATTTATCAATATGTTTTGTAATTATAAGTTAATTATATTTATATTGTATTTAAATCTCTTAGGTATGTCTAAGTGGTGGTGGTTAGAGAGAGGAGAGAGAAAATGAGAAGATATAGTCTTGTTTCTGAAGAAGTTACTGTAGATGTAAAAATTTATATTAGACACAGCTTAAAATTAGATGGATGATGAATCTTAAGACTCATGTTTCATGTCCATAATTTTTTATACATATTTTATAACACTCAAGTGTGCTAAACGGGTCATCCAAGTTAGTTAGTCACTAACAAGCCTATTGATGCAAATAATGAGAAACCCAAACAATAGTGAGAAGATGATTAGGGATGTGCTATCATGAAATAGTGATTAAAAAAAGTGCATGGATATGTTGTTTATGAGTTCTAATATATTCTCATGTTTATTATAAGTTTTCTAGGTGAATTATTATAGTGAAAAAATTACTCACAAGTTGACCTATATGATTCAGATGAGACAATGAGATATAAGGTTATGAGATTAGTCTACAAGACAAATATTATCTTTTGAAACTATTATATTTATATATAATAATGGTATAATGATCTCATATGATCATATAAATGAATCATAATTCATTTAATATGTCTATACAAGTGTTCAAGGTCTGAGTCACCATGACTAGTCTTTGAGGAAAATTGGCAGTTCTGAGTGAGCAAGTTACAAGAGTGTTTTTGAGTCTTTTTGACCTATGTAATGAAGTATAATGATATTTATGAAATTTTTAAGGTAATATATTTTATGTGTATGTGATATATTATGATGGTAGTGTGGCTAAATAATGTATTATCTTCAATTTTCCATGACAAACATTTTTGTGTGTGTGAAGGCCTAATGTAAATAATACTAATGGTGTGATTCAAGTGGTGGTTGGAGATAAAAAGTGTCATGGAAATAATATGATATAATTGGGGGTATATTTTATTGTTATATTAAGTGTTCCTACCATGTGTGTATTTTAAAATTGTTCCAATTAAATCAAGGGCAACGTGTAGTAATGAAGGCCTAATTGAATTAGGTCTCCTTAAGGCCTAAAGAAGGATTTGGTCTATTTAAGCTATGTCCAACCTAATGTAATTATTTATTAATGTTTATGACATTTATTGAGGCTTATTATTTGAAAAACATATGTCATAAATTTGTTGGAAATATTTTCATTGATGTCAAAGGTCTAGCATTATTGGTGATAAAGGCCCCATTGCATTTAATATTATTTGTAATAGATATATCTTGGCTAATGTGTGTTAATTCCAAGAGTCACCAAGTGAAGACAAAAGAGGAAGGGCACAATTTATCATGAAGGGACACTTTGAGGAATACAAAAAGTCACAAAAGTAAAGACAAAAGAGGGAATGACATTTTTGCTCATGAAGGGTCATACAAGTTTGGTGCCATTTTCCATTAGGATTGAAGGGTCACAAAGGGGGAAGGCCAAAGGTCATTTGGAAAGATATAAATAAAGGCTTGAGAATCCATTTGTAATATGAGAGATAGAGGTTGATTTGATATAGTATTATCTAGCTTAGAAGAGCATTTGTGAGAGATGAATATGATGTGTATTTGTTATATCTAGCTTAGAAGAGCAAAGGTGAGAGAGAGGAAAGAGATGTTGTAATGAACTATAATTTTTTGAGATAACAACATTGAGAGATAGTTTTGTGGTTTACATAGAGGGTTTGGTGCTCCTATGGGTTGGTGCTCACGAATTATTGCTGGATTGGTGCTTGGAAAAGGGGTTGGTGCTCCTGTGGGTTGGTGCTCATGAATAGTTATTGGGTTGGTACTCAGTAATGGGGTTGGTGCTCCTACAAGTTGGTGCTTGTGAATATTTTTTGGGTTGGTGCTCATTCATATACTTGAGATTGTTCTCTGTGGTTTTTTCCATATTGGGTTTCCACATTATATCTGGTGTCTCTCTCTTGTGTGGTGTTTATTATTTTAGTTTTATTGCATATCTTGAATGTTTGATTAAGTGAAATTTGATTAAGGGAAAGTTTTATAAGATATATTATATACTAATTCACCCCCCCTCTTAGTATATTCCATGCTTAACAAAAGTGTATATATCTAATCAATAGGTATAAGAACAAGGCCTAATGGGCCTAATTATGAAGTTAGAGAATAAGGGAGTTATATCAAAGGACATAACACTTTGAATAGATTAAGGAGGTCTTGTAGACCATAAAAGGAGTGTAGAGGATCAAAAATTAATATATGACATGGGTACTATATATGAATATCAAGGTCATATAGCTTAGTCTATCTTGAAGAGACCTAATTAAATGAAGAAGCCTAGAAAGCAGTTTTAGAGGGATAGAAGAGTGAGAAGAGATAGTGAAAGTGATCATCATATGTTGTGTGAGAAATAAATTTTTTTGGAGGTGATCAAATGTTTTAGGTGTCCAAGTTGGTTTTGATTCATCTAGGGGGTTGGTGCCTCATTTCAAGTTGATGCTTGTTAAAGCCTAGTTGAGTGGGTACATGACTAGTTTGGGGTTGGTACTCTAAGTGGAGTTGGTGCTTAATTAAAGATTGTTTTTTCATCTTATAGGACTATATTCCATTTTTATATATCATTGTGTTTACTTCCCCTTGAGGTTTTTCCACTCATACAATGTGTTATCTTATTTTATGATGATGTATGGTTTCATATGATTTGCTATATGTTCATGTTTTGGTTCATATATGCTTAAGTGGAATGGAATGAATATTTCAAAGACACTGATTCACCCTATCCCCCTCTTAGTGATTATGCTTCCAAAAATTGGTATTATATCCTGGTCCTTTGAATCAATTCTAATAGCTTGAAGGTGATACTAAGAAGAACAAGATGTCTAGTGATCAAAATGAAGAAGAAAACATGTATGATGAAGAAGTCTAATATGAAAGTGAAGAAGAAGTCTAATATGAAAGTGAAGAAGGAGAAGCTGAAGTAGACCTTGAATATAAGATCATAAGTGCCCTTGATGATTTGAAGCATCAGAAGAAGACTATCAAAGATATCATGAATCAGTTAGAAGGTGTCAATATAAGGTTTAAATAAAAATAAGTTGAGTATGACCAGATGAAGATAGAGCTAGATTTCTTGAAGGTTGAGCATGAGCATTTCATGAAAAAGATGAATAGTTTGAAAGAGAGTGTGAGAAGTCATAACAAGTCAAGTGTGTCAACATGAAAAGATAAATCAAGCGACCCAATGTAATAAAGGATAAGTTATCATGGGACCATTAGAAAAGGAGTAATCAATAAAGAGTTAAGTACATAAATGTTGTTTGCTAAATTTGTTATAATATGGTGCACATTGCAAGATTATGTTCTAATAGTGTTAGAAGGCCCTCAATATTCAACAAGACATATGTGTTGAGGTCAACATACACCCCATTCGTAAAAAATTGGGATGTTTGTGTTAAATTGTGCAAATTTATACCTAAAAATTGAAAATTCACTTGATAAGAGTGTCACTAGCATGTTTGCATAGTATTTTTATTTAAAGATCATCCAAACCTAGTTTGGTTAGCATATTTGCACATGATTTTGGTTTTCCCTTATCTCAATTTGCTAACTTTGGATCTATGTGGTTTCCAGCTACATGTCCTATGATGTCTACATGGAATGAACAATGTTTGGGTTTCATGAATTTAATGTTAACTTGAACTTTTACTAGCCTTTGGTATCTTGAAAATAAAATTGAATTTTTAAACCCTTAGTCTAAGTTTAGTCTAAGTACTTTTTTGAATTCAAATTTAGCAAGATATTTTATTTATATTCTACATGGGAACACTCTAAACATGCCATGGACTTAGTTCAATTTTTATGCTAAGGCTTAATCATGTTTATTAACATGACCAAACCTTAGTCTAAAAATCCATGCATGGCCCCTTTTATATCATGAATACCCTATAGTAGAATCAACAAGTCAAATCCCAAAAGCCATGCAGAACTACCAAGTGGTACCCCTACATTCTCGCACTTTATATATGATATCTTTTTTCTTTTATGTTTGTAGGAGTGAATCCGTAAGTGACAAGTGTCAAGCTCATGGGGGGTCAAAAGTTCAAGAAATAATATCTGTGATGTGTGTTATCTCATGTACCAAATATTTGATAGTGTGATATCAATCATAGTAACAAAGTATTTTAAAGAAACACATATGGTAGTGACAAATGTTGCCACCATGGGAACATATAACTTTAGGCCATGTATCTTTAATTTCATGGGGTCCATTTTATTATGCTCAAGACTTGGATTAAATATTTTCTTAAGCCTAAAGTTTTAATTCATTTTTGATAATGTGAAATAAAACCATAATATAAAATCTTTATGTTAAGTTCTATAAGTTCCTCAAACCTTACTTAAACATTGTGCATATCTATAGGATAAAAAACATGCATTAGATCAGACGAAGAAGATCCAATGGAGTGAGGTAAATCAATACTTTTCAAAATATCTTAGAGAAAATGAGGGGCCCCCTTGAGGTGAAATCATGATATCCCATATAGAATGGTAGTACAGAATGTAGAGAACAAGCATAAAAGTACCAAGGGTACAACCTTAGAGACCAAGTGCAGAACATAGCCAATAATGTTTGATCATTTGAATTATATAAATGATCTATGTTGATTCATGTAGGATGATTCAATGGATTGAGATAAAAATAGAATTTTCAACATAGCTCAGAACAAACATAGTAATGACACATGTCATAACCATGGCAAACATAGAAAAGGAAGCCAATGGCATTCAACTCCTAGGATCGAGATCAACGAACTGTGTTGATTGTTGTAAAATAATTTGATGGTATGAGGAAAAGGAAGATTTTTATAAAAAGACAATAGTTAATTTCTAAAAAATTGATGAGAAGGGATGCCATGGAGATGTCATAGTGGAGCCACATAAGCTAGAATATTTAGTTTAAGAGATTTTGTAAATCCATAGTAGGGAAAAGTATAAAGGCATTATTAAAGCACATAACTCATAGTTTTAATGGCTACCTCCATTATAATGCTAGAAAAACCTTTAGAATATCCCTAACATAGACAAAATCCCTAGTTTGACCCTGTCATTACCCTAAATCAAGACAAATAATTTGAACTACCATTAATACGAGCATAATTCAATCTAAAATCAAAATTTCATCCACTAGTGAGAAAATTGATCTAAATTCATAGCCCACACCAACTCAAAAATTCATTTCTCAAATAATGTAGAGCTGTGTTTAACTCCAACAACACAAGGGTCCCAAAGTTAGTTGAATTAAGAATATTCTTCTTATAGTTGACCATTATATATTTTGACCATGGACTATTCTTTTTGAAAAGGCATGTGTAGCTTGTCAAACACATTGCCTATAGGTCATCCCATTAGGCAAAATCTCGTGTATTCTAGAATACAAAAAAAGGGTACCTATCCTATACACTTGTACTTTTGTGAGTGGATATGATTGACTGGCATACTTCCTTTTATTTTATAAAAGGAGTATTATCAATTGTAAATAAAGGGGGGAGTTTTTAATCCAAAACTTGTGTAAAATTTTGAGCAACTAATGCAAGCATAGAATTCTAAAAAAATTATCCCATTTTGTTTGTGTGAATTGCTATATGGATTCTCTCTCAATTGTCTATTCTGAATTCCATATTTGAATAGCTCTTGTAGACTCTTGGTGTGTACCTTTGAATGAAAAATTATTAACTTGTGCTAATGCTAAGTTAATCGATGGTTCTCTAGTTTGCTTCATTTTATTTAATCTACATTTGTAGATGTGCATATACTATCTACTCATAGTGGTAAATATTTAAAGTAAACTTGGTTCTTAATTGCATTATTTCCCACATTCCTTAGATGTTCACCTGATGTTTGATAGGATTTATGATAATTATATTTAATGTCATACATTGGTTAAGTACATACTTGGATGAGATTTAAACTTTGTCATGATGTTTGGGATGAAGATCAACAACATCTCTTTTCTAACCTATCCTTCTTTTTGCTCCTTTTTAACCTTTTCACTCTAGCTTAATTTTCATTGTAAATATCCATCTTAGATTAATATTTAGATTAGTTCTTGATCATAATTCACCATACTTAGGATAGTATACTAAATATTTTACATAAATATACTACTTGGCCATGGTGGCTCCCAACCACCAAATATTATAAATATTGTGAAACAATCACTTGTTCTACCTCTATTCCATCAAAGATAACATGATTATCAAAACCTGTAACTCATGCACTAAGTTCATAGGAATTATAAAATGATACGTGTTTATTAAAATCTTTATGAAACTATGATAGACATTTAGGCATCAATAGGAGGGTCTTCACTAGTGATAGAAGGTGGGCCTTTAGCTAGATCTTTGTGAATTTGTAGAATCTTTGCTAATTTTTGTGTATTCTAATCAAAGATTGGTGTATTCTTTGCATATTTGTGTGATACTTTTATAAATTGTGTAAAGAACATATATATTTATGGTTTTAGACCAATATTTGGGCTTCCTTTAGCCACAGATTGATATTCTTTGAAGATCCATGGATATTCGTGTAAAGGTAGTTCATGCTTTCTGTATTCCCTATGTTTAAGGTTAGTAATAGAATGTTTGTACAAAGATTGATATATGCTTTTATAATTTTAGTTTATTAAAGATTAGAGGTGTAAAATCCCTCTCATTCATTAGTCTAGATGTATATTTGAGCTTATTTAGTTAAATATAGTCATACTTTACATGTATTTATGCAAAATTGGCTTAACATGAAAACTTAATCATAGTACTTTACAAAGATCAATTTTATGCATCATATTTTAAATATATATTGAGGTCATAAGCCATAATTTTTAAAAGTGATATTGAGGTGAGCGTAAACTTTCAAGGTCTCAACTTACTTCACCAAGTTAAGGTGATATTGTGATCAAGGTATGGCTTGGCTAGGTGATTCTTCAATCAACATGTCAGGTATAATACATGATATTCCTCAAAATCCTAAAAGGTATTTAAATTATTTTAGTCCTAATAATGTTGCCACTACTAGAGAATATATCAAACCATTCAAGGCTATTTTGAGATTGTTAAATATAGCTCATGAAGATGTAGCGTGTAGATTGTTCCCATTCACTTTCAGATATGTTGCATATGATTGGTTTCTCAACCTACCTAATAATTTCATTACTAGTTAGAATGACTTTAATAATATTTTCATTGATCAATTTGGCAAAATTATTATTCCATGCATGCTTTACCAATAGTTCATCATAGTTAAGAGGGAGTTTAACGAGACCATAAAAGCCTTTAATCTTAGGTTCCAAAAGATGTTTAGTGGGACCATGGCCCCATATAAACCTAATGTGGCTTTAGCTTTAAATATTTATAGGGATGCCTTAGACCCTATGACCTCTATATTATTTAAAATATCTACAAATGTTGTCAAGACATTAACATTGGCTTATGTTGAAGTTGTGATCATTAATGACTAGATGCAACCCCATGGTCAAATGAAATACTCCATCCCTAATGCTAATCAAAATATACGTACTCCAAACCAACCTTTAGTTTATAACCAATTTATATTGATTCAACCATATCCTAACCAAAACTTAGGGTTGTTGAATATTACTGCTAGTGGGCTTCATCCACAAAATCATGGAATTCTAATGCCAATAGCCAGTAATAATGCTCTAGTTTGTGAGCCTAAGACACCAAAAAATTCAAATGATTTGATATTAGAAATGGTCTAAAAATTGAGTGTTGACTTTATTTAGTTGTAAAAACAAGTAAGAAATATAAGGGAGAGATTTAATAGAAACTATGTTTCTCAAAGGTTCAATAAGCCTCCGAATAGGTTTCATGATAACAAAAATAATAGATCATCTAAAAATATACAAAATAATTTATGTGATATATATTTGGTTTATCATTACAATGTTTTTGAAACATCTCAAAGTGGAAGGGATACAACCAAAATTGTGCCTAACCAATACAATATAGCAGGGACATCTGGCTTTGCAAGGACATCTCAAGGTTTCATGACAAAGTCTTTTAATTTTTCATTTGAAGAGGAAAGTGAACCTAAAGATACTTTGTAATAAGGAACAACTCTTCAAGATGAGTATCCCCATGGACAAGATCAGATACAAGCTAACTTCTCTTTAGAAGATAGCTATGGGGACACTTCATATGAAGTCACTAATAAAATAGAGGATACTATTGAAGAAGATGACCATGGGAAGTAATTACACTAGGATTTCTTGAAAGAAATTGAAGTATCCAAAGAAGGAAATGATGTCCTAGAAATGCCAAAACTAGATGAGCTAGAACTCAATTGGGTAGAAGAGATGCCTTTCTTCATCAAGGATGCAGATGAAGCACGTGAAATAGATAAAAAAAAATTGTCATATGACTTCATCAAAAGGTTAGAAGTATGGGACCAACATATTTCTAATGGTAAGATTCTAGATTAGCATCATTCAGTTGATCAGGATGAAGAATCCTTTTGGGATGAATTGAAATTTTTTTTGCGAAGATTGGTAGTCCATTTCCACCTCATAAAGAACCCAATGAAAACATCAGTTTAAGGATGCTAGTTGAGCTACCATTATTGAGTGAAGATGATATAATCCACTATTTTTCTATGGATGAAGCATAATTAGCACTCCTACTACAAAGTAGAAGAATTTGGGATGAAGATGATTGGGTTTTAAACCCATATCTTCAACCTATGTATTGGAGAATGGAAATAAAAAACCAAGCTACATCACCTAGAAGACAAAAACATGCAAATGTTCCTATCCACAAAAAGGGGCCATTGAATGGAAATAATCATGCTTCAAGATTCTATGGTAGATAAATAAATTTCCATTTGATCCTAGAGGTAATTTATTTATGTAGTTGGTATAGGACTTAGATTAATTTCTTTCTTGTTCTTTCCTTCTAATCCCTTGTTTGTGAATAGTGTCTGTACATATTTGTTTTCTTGTTTCCTTTGATTTCTATACTTTTGTTTCTTATGCTTTTTTCCTTGATTCTAATCATTAATTTGGACAATCCTCAGCTCAAGCTTCACTTAATAACTTAGTAAATCCACAAGTTCAAGAATGCAGGTATGAACCTTAAGCAAGTGTTGACCATGGAAGAATTGGCTTTAAGAAGAATTCTACATTTGGGATGAAAGTTTAAAATATTAAGACATAGTCATGTTTACACTTGCCAAATATTACTACTTGGGATAAAGGTTACAACCATAGGTGATTTTATAAGGATAAAACATTTGACCAAAACCTTAAACTTGGTTAACTTTGTTTTCAACCTTTACTATAAAGCCAAAAATAACCTAAAAAATTAAAAAAACAAGAGTGTATTACAAAATTCAAAGATATTTTTTAAAGAAGAGGTGATTTGGGTAATCTCCACCAAACTTCAAATGCCTAGTTGACAGTGGATCAAGGCCTTGAATAGAGTGAAAAACATCTCTATCAAGGATATGCATGCTTGGCTGGCATTAGAGCAATCCCCAAGCCTTCCCAGAACTAAAGCATGGTTTTTAATGAATATCGAAATATGTTGTAAGTAATGGTTAAAGACATGAAATCTAGAAGTTGTTACCTAAATCCCATGGAAAATAGTAAGTGGAATCAAATCACACACACAACATGACTAGGTCTTGATGTTTGATCCCAATTCTACATATACAAGACTTGTTTCAACCATGAATCAATCGAAATAATGGTGACTATTAAAATGGAATAACTAACTTAATTATTAGTCTAAACTAGAGTCTCTGAATTCTAACATATTGCTATGTTCCCCCAGAAGTCACCATTTATTGAGATCAACATACCCCCCATTCCTAAAAAATAGGGACACTTGTGTTAAATTGTGCAAATTTGTACCTAAAAATTGAAAATTCACTTGATCAAAGTGTCACTAGCATGTTTGCATAGTATTTTTATTTGATCATCCAAACTTGGTTTGGTTAAAATATTTGCACATGATTTTAGTTTGCCCTTATCTAGATTTGCTAACTTTAGATATCTATGTTTTCTAGTTACATGTCTAATGGGGTCTACTTGGAATGAACGATGCTTGGATTTCATGATTTTAATGTTAACTTGATATTTTACTAGCCTATGGTCTATTAAAAATCAAATTGAATTATTAAAATATTTGTCTAAGTTGATTCTAAGTACTTATTTTAAATTCAAATTTGGCAGGTGATTTTATTTAGTTTTTACATGAGAACACTCTAAACATGCCATAGACTTCATTCAATTTTTATGATAAGGCTTAGTCATGTTTATTAACATGACCAAAACTTTGTCTAAAAATCCATGCTTAGACCCTTTTATATCCCGAACACCCTACAATAAAGTTAACAAGTCAAATCCCAAAAGCCTTATAAAATTGCCAAATGGCACCCTTGGATTATATCACTTTATATTTACCACGTCTTTTTTCATTTATTTTTGTAGGAATGAACCCATAAGTGACAAGTTTCAGGCTCGTGAGGGGTAAAAATGTCAAGCACAAAGATCTACAATGCACATTAACTTGCTTACTAGAGATTTGACGGTGCAAGATCAAGCACAATAGAAAAGGCTTTTCAGAAAATAAGAATGATAGTGACAAGTGTCACCACCATAGGAACATATAAATTTAGGCCATGTCTCTTTTATTTCATATGGTCCCTTTTATTATTCTCAAGACATAGCTTAAATATCTTCTTAAGACTAAGGTTTTAATTCATATTTTATAATGTGAAATAAAACCATAATATAAAAGCTTTGTGCTAAGTTCCATATATTCCTTGAAACTTACTTCAACATTGTGCATCTCTGTAGGATAAATGACACGTGTTAGTTTGGATGAAGATGATCCAATGGAGTGAGGCAAATTTAGGTTTTTCAACATAACTTAGATCAAATGAGGGGCCACCATGTGGTGAAATCATGTTATCCCACAAAGAATGGTAATGCAAAATGTATAGAATAAGCATGAAAGTACTAAGTGTCACAACCTTGGAGACCAAGTGCAGAACATAACCAATAGAATTTGATCCTTTGGATAAATATCAATTATCCATGTTGATTTGTGTAGGATGATCCAATGGAGTTATATCAAAGTAGACTTTTCAACATAGCTCAGAGAAAGCATGGTAATGACATGTCATAACCATAACAAACATAGCAAAGGTAACCAATGGCATTTAACTCTTAAGATTGAAAATAAATGAAATGCATTGATCCTTACAAAATCATCTCACATTGTGAGGCAAAGGATGTTTTTATAAAAAGGCAATGGTTATCTTTAAAAAATGGATGAGTAGGGATGCCACAAAGATGCCACAATAGAGCCATATAATCTAGAATAGTTAGTTCAAGAGATTTTGTAGATCTTCAATAGGTAAAAATATAGAGGCATGATCTAAGGCACATAATTCACAATTAAAATGGTTGCTACCATTAAAATGCTAGAAAAACCTTCAAAATAGACCTAACATAGACAAAATCCCCAGTTTGACCCTATCATCACCATAAATCAAGATTAAAAAGTTGAACTACCATTAATATGAGCATAATTCAATCCAGAATCAAAGTGTGATCCACGAGTGAGAAATTTATTCTAAATTCATGACCTACACTAGCTTAAAAATAATTTTCTCAAAAAATGTGGAGCTCTATTTAACTCAGTAGAACAAGGGTCCCAAAGTTAGTTGAATTAAGAATATTTTTCTTATAGTTGAGCATCATATATTTTGAACATGGAATATTCTTTTTGAAAAGGCATGTGTAGCTTGTCAAACACATTTCCTATAGGTCATCCCATTAGTGAAAATCTAGGGTATTCTAGAATACAACAAAAAGGACACATGTCATATACACTTGTACTTTTGTGGTTGGATATGATTGATCGACATACTTCTTTGCATTTTATAAAAGAAGTATTGTCAATTTTAAAAAGAGGGGGAGTTTTGAGCCAAAACTTATGTAAATTTTTGAGCAACTAATGCAAATAGGGAATTCTAAAAAGATTATCTCATTTTATTTCTATGAATTTCTATATGGTTTCTCTCTCACTTATCTGTACTAAATTCTAAATTTGAATAGTTCTTGTAGACTCTTGGTGTGTACCTTTGAATGTGTAATTGTTAACTTATGCTAATGCTAGGTTAATTAAAGGTTCTTTAGTTTGATTCATTTTATTTACTCTAAATTTGTAGATGTGCATATGCTATCTACTCATAGGGTTAAATCTTTATAGTAAACTTGGTTCTTATTTACATTGTTTCCCACATTCCTTAGATGTTCACTTTATGTTTAATAGGATTTAAGATTATGCTATTTCATGTCATACATTAGTTAAGTACATACCTAAATGAGATTAGAAATTTTTCATGATTTTTGGGATGAAGATCAGTAACATCTCTCTTTTACCCTGCCCTTCCCTATTCTCCTTTTTTAACCAATTCACTCTAGTTTAATTGTCATTGTAAATATCCATCTTAGATTAATTTTTAGATTAGATTTTGATCAAAATTCACCATCATTAGCATAGTATATTTCATATTTTACATAGATCTATAAATTGGCCATGGTATCTCCTAACCACCAAATATTATAAATATTGTGAAGAGTCATTTATTCTACCTTTGTTTCATCAAAGGAAATAGGAATATCACAATGTGAAACTCATGCATTGAGTTCTTAAGAATTCTAAAATGAGATGTGTTTCTTAAATAGGCTAGGAACCTATGATACACATTTAAGAATCAAAAATATGAAGATCCTAGAGTGCATGATAAGGGTTAGACATTGGTATGAAAGCCAAAGCAATTTAGGATTGATAATATTGAACTCAAGATTCAAGATGGACTATTTGTTAATGAGGAATATAAGACTAAAACAGATTCTATGCTAGCTTAGACTACCTTTCACACTCAAGATGAAGGAATTAAATGGTATATATATAGTGGTTGTAAAACCCACATGATATGAAACAAAAATAATTTTATCTCATTGAATAATAATGTTGTAGGAAAAGTGAGGTTTGGAGACAACACAAATACTAATATAGTTGACAATGGTATCTTGAGTTTGGATAATGGGAAGACCAAGACATAAAATGTGTTTTATGTGGAGGGTTTGAAATATAACCTACTTTGTGCAAGTTAAATGTGAAATCAAGGACACATACTAACATTTCATGATACAGGATGTGAGATAAGGAGAGCCAAATTAGGAAGGCTAATTGCCAATGCTAGGATGACTAAGAACAATCTATATGTATTGAATGCGATCAAGAAGGAGATATGTTTATTTTCAAGATGGATGATATTTGGATATGGTAAAGAAGTTTAGGTAACCTAAATTTTGAAAATTTGTTCAAGATAAGCACTAATAACTATTTTAATAACATACCTAAGATCACCAAACCTATAAACATAATTTTCAAGGCATGTCAACATGGTAAGTAGACTAGAAGAAGGTTCAAGTCTAAGGAGTAATCTACAAAAAGACCCTTGGAGTTAATACACACTAATCTCTATGGACCTACAAGAATTAAAAGCATTTAATTAGATAGCTAATTCATATTACTCATAAATGACTATACAATAATGACTTCCGTTGCATTCTTGAAAGAAAAGTCAAAAGCTCTTGATAAATTAAAGGCATTCAAGGCTCTTTTTGATAATGAGAAGAAAGGGAATATCAAGTTCCTAAGATATTATAGAGGAGGTGATTTTTTTTTCAAATTATTTTGATTAATTTGGTGAGGTTCATAGAATAAGGAGTCAAGTTTTATGACAGTTCAAGAGATGGCTATGATTATGCTAAATGAGTCTGTATTATCTTATGAATATTTGAGATAGGCATTAAACAATGTAGTCTACATTTTTAATAGAGCATATATAAAGACTAATGGTAACAATACTCATTATAAACTATGGAAGGGTAGACATGCCAATATGGAACACTTTAGAGTGTTTGGCAATAAATGTTTCATCAAAAGAGATGATGAAGACATATGAAAGTTTGATTCTAGATCTGATGAAGGTATATTATTAGGATACTCATCAATGAGCTCAACCTATAGATGTTATAACAAGAGGTTACATAAGATATTGGAAAATACCAATGTGGAGATTGATGAGACAAAGAAATAACACTCAGAGTCAAAGGATACTTTAGAGAATCTAGATTTAAAGAATGAAGAAGAAAATATAGAGGTTGATGAGGAAGAATAATAATTTAAGGAAAGATACGACTCAAAATCCCCTCAAGATAGATTCAAAGAGATCATCATGAATCTTAAATCATTGGTAATATGAATGTAGATATACAAATAAGGAGGAGACTATTAAGCAATCTAAATCAAGAGAATGATGCTCTATTATCTAATATTTAACATAAGAATATTATATAAGTAATTAAAGACAAAGTTTGGATAGGTGTTATAAATGAAGAGTTAGAACAAATAGAGAAGAATGAGAATTGGGAACTAATTTCTAGTCTTAAAGACAAGAACATCATTGGGACAAAATGGGTGTTTACAAATAAGTTGAATGAAGATGGAGAAGTCACTAAGAACAAAGTTAGATTGGTATGCAAGGTATATGCACAAGTTGAAGAGATAGAATTTGAGGAAACCTTTGAGTAGCATCAAGATTGGATGACATCATATTGTTTCTAGCATATGAAAGATTTAAAAGGTTCAAGGTATACTAGATGGGTGTTAAATATGCCTTTTTGAATGGGAATTTGGAAGAGGAGGTGTACATAGAGAAACTTGAGGGATTTTCACTATCAAATGGCAAAGACTATGTGTTTAAATTGAAAAAGGCTCTCTATAGTCTAAACCAATCTTGTAGAACTTGATATTCTAGTTTGGATGGTATCTATTAGATCAATGATTCAAAACATGAGTTTTAGATAGTAATCTATACATAAAGACAAAAGATGACCATCTATTGATTATAGTTGTCTATGTGGATGACATCATCTTTGGTGGAAAAAATGAAAACATGACCAAGGGCTTTACAGAGGTGATGAATAAATATTTTAAGATGTCCATGCTGGGATAACTATCAGAATTTCTTGGGTTGAAAATCACTCAATCTAAAAAAGGTATATTCACAAATACATAAGAGAGATGCTGAAGAATTTTGAGATGGAAGATTTCAAGGCAGTTAGTATAAATATGATCACATGGTGTAAGTGGAGAAAGGAATATGAGTCTCTAAAGGTTAATTTGATGTCATATAGGTCAATGATTGGAAGTTTTCTATACACCATTGCCTCTAGAAATGACATCATGCAAGTAGTAGGTCTTATGGGAAGTTTTCAAGTATATCTAAAGGAAAATAATCTGAAAAAAGTCAAAAGGATACTCAATTATTTCAAATGGAATATGTAGTATGTGTTGTGGTATCCAATAAGCAAGGAGTTCAATTTGATAGCCTATATAGACATATATTGGGTAGGAAGTTTAGATGATATAAAAAGTACCAATAGAGAATCCTTCTTCTTAGGTGGGTCACTAGTTTAATGGATAAGCAAGAAAAATAACCATCAGTAGCATTATCCACTTTTGAGGCTAAGCAAATTGTAGAAAATTCATGTTTCACTCAGATCTTATGGATGAGATATACCTTAAAAGACTACAAGGTGAAGTATGATGGTCCTAGCCCTATCTATTGTGATAATACAAGTGTTATAAGCATCTCAAATAACCCCATAATGCACTCAAGGATTAATTACATTCCCATTAGGTATCATTTTATAAGGGAATGGGTAAATGAACAAAGTGTTAGAATTAATATGTTTCTACACAAGATCAGATTGCAGACATTTTGACCAAACCACTTCCAAAGGTAATATTTGAGAACCTAAGATAGGAATTGGGTGTATTTCTTACCCCTAAAAATCATTAAAGAATCCAAGTACTTAGGGGGAGATAATTAGGTTCATTAGCACTAAGAATAGGTGAGTCATTCCAATAAGGTATACATGGAGATAGGGGAGCATGTTTGTATTATGTCTCATAAACTCATAACCTTATGTGTTGAGTATTTTAGTTGTAAGGAGTGTGATCCAAGGAGTTGTAGACATCACTTTGTCATTTATGTCAAAATGGTAGAAGTACTAAAATGGGGACATAAGAATAATTATTTTTTAGTGTGTTTTGCCATCAATGATAAAGGGGGATATTATTGATAATTTTTCCTTTTGTTGAGGTTTGGCAATGATGTTGTCATTGATGTCAAAGTTTCTTGACAAGGTCTTCATAAGGTCATTGAAGAGTGTAGCTATGAGAGAGTATATTTATAGTATTACAGTGATTATGAGAGTATAAGATATGATTTTTATATGTTATTATGATTGAATTAGTGATGTGAAGGTCAGCATAGAATGTCCTTGTTGTCAAATTTGTCAAGTGTTTGAGACTTTTAGTATCTTGAGAAGGTATGTACATTGGATACCTAGTCTTGTGCATAAGGGATAATAGTGTCTTGGTGAGAAGATTTAACATAGGTATGAGTGGTTGTATAAGGTTGTTTGAGAATGAATATTATTGTTTTATAATATATTAATTTAGTCAATTTTAATATAACAATGGGTTTTCTTCCCCTTGAGGGTTTCCCACAAATATCATGTTTTATATTATTTTATGATCATGTATGGTTGTGTATGATCTGGTAGATGTTCATATTTTGGTTCATATATGCTTAAGTGGAATTGAGAGAATGTTTTGAAGAAACTAATTCACTTCTCCCCCCCCCCCCCCCCCCCCACCAACACCCCGTGCCCACCCCCCCCCCCCCCCCCCCCCCCCGCACAACCTCACACCCTTTCTCAGTTATTGTGATTTTAAAAAAATCATAAAAAATATGAATCATTTACCCATTTACATAATTATGTGCATAGATATGCTTCCTTAATAATTAATCATTCAAAAAAAATTACTATATCTCCTTCCAAATTCAAAAACTTTATCCCTCATGTAAAGGATGGAGATATATTACCTAAGGAACATTATTTACAAACATGTGGTGTTCTTAATCTTTAAATGACCAGTTTGTAAATTTTACTCAACATGGGGCTGATCCAAGCTCCACATCTCATACAAGAATATCAAAGTGAAAAACACAAAAATAATCCACACCAACAAGATCTAAAAATTACCTTATACATGGGTGGTACTTATTTTTGGCATAACCATATTGATTCTACACAATAAAAAACCAATTGTAATATAATATGCTTACAAAAAATGGGCTTCAATCTAATGAACCTATAAAAAAATGAGGTTGGAAAGACTCCTTAGGCAACATTAAAATTCCAATTTATTATGGTCCTAAAGTAATCCAAACATGATTTTGGGTTATGCCTACCACATCTCCATATGCATTTACACTAGGAACTCTTTGTCTATATGAAATGGAAGATATAATTGACCCAAATCAACTAGGTATTTCCTTTTCTCATGAAGGAGAATTTATCCATGTTATAAATGATAGCAATAGCTCTTCTACTACATATTTCAAACATGAGGAGGAACATGTTATGTCCCTTTTCAACCTATCCAATAATGATGCAAATAATGTAAAATATCTAACACAAGGTTGTAACATTCATAATGTGGGATATAATTATGACCATTAGTTGTATGGCATCATAATATGACATTTCCTATTAAAAAATAAAACCAAAAATACAAAACAAAAATAGTTAAAAATGAAAAAATAAATTGGCACTTAAATATTCTATTGGCTCATTGGCATTCGTGTGGTACTTCCATATTGATAGACCACATATTAAGTCAGTCCTACATACACATATGTGTCACACTTATACATTGGGTTAGATACATGCATAGATAGATACATGATACACTCATAATTTAGATGTTTTGATTTCCCTCTACTCATGTCATAAGGATATTAGGGGCATCCACTTCTTCAATATTGATACACATAGATTATATGATTTGATGATCACTTTACGCCATCAAGTTTGAGCTTACATATATACTTACACATGCATATTATCCATGATTATATATTACACATGGTATTTCATATGCTATAAACTTGACATACTCTTATAAAACATTATATACATGGTCCATTATGACATGTTTATAATAATTTATTATGCTTTACTTTATGCACTTACTTGAGTGTCTTGTCTTGCTTGTTTGAGTATTTGAGTATTTTTCTTTTATTTCAACCCCCATGCCTATTTATGATTTCATTGAAATTTTTACATGTCATTGCTTATTGTATCTACATTTTAATATGTCATTCTTTCTTTAATGGATATTTTACTAAGTCATGTCCATTTGATTTTGCAAAATTTGAACATGCCCCTTATATTTGGTCTCTTTAGACCATTACTTGTTGACTTGATTTTGAGTGATATTATGTGTGTGATAATTTACTATTTGACCTTGTAATATTACTATCTATACATTGACATGATATTTATCATGCATCTTAGGCCTACATGTGACCACATAAGTTCTATGTACCTCAATGATACATTTACCTAGACATGATCTTTATACATGCTACATGGTTACATCCATAGGTTTTACAGTTGTCTTACCCTTTTGAGGTGAGTTAAATCCTAATTCATATCTTTCCATCACCTCAAAAGGGGGATATTAGTGGGTGAATTCTTGGGAAGCATGTTCTCCACACTTGGCATAGTTTTTAGATTTAGTGGGGGTATGATTTGGAAGAATGTTCTCCACAATCATTTAATATTTGGCACTTATATAATTTTTAGATTGAATGGGAGCATGCCATATGGACATGGATTCCAAACATTCACAATTTTATAATTTAGTGTGGGTATGATTTGAAAGAATTTTCTCCACACTCATTTAGCATTTGGTAATTATACCAATTCATAGTTTCAATAGGGGCATGATTTAGAAGCATGTTCTCCACACTTAATATTCAACATCTCTAGTTTATAGTGCGGGTATGCTTTGGAAGTGTGTTCTCCACAATTACATATTTATACAAACTGGTCAAATCACACATTTGTATGATTTAGATTCACATTTGTGGAAAAATTATATATATTGGTACCTTTTTTATACATAGTTTCATCATGAGACATATCTAAATTGCATATGTTATGCAACATGTGCCTAATATTTCAAAATCCAAATCATTCTTAGACTCCAAAACCTTTTCACATACTTTTATAGACCATATTGAGCCAATTTACTATGGTAGTTAGTTTACCTTTTGGTATGGTTGAGGTGATCAAATCACTCAATATTTCTAAATTTTTAGGTTGGACTTGATCATCCATCCCCACTAGGTTATAAGTATCATTGAGTTTCATGGTTGAGCTAATCTCAACTACCAAGTGGCTACTCAATTTTTCTGTAAAGTTAACGAAATGTGCCTTCCAGTCTCTCTATCTCCTTGGCTATATGAACTTTAAATATTTATCTATATTTATCCTAATCTTAGTTTTAGAGCCTTAAAATGATACATCTTTTGGAAATCAAATTGGCAAAAGGCAAGGTAATTACATCGACACATAGATTTAGTACTAAACCTTGATCTTCAATTTCAATGTATTTTAAGTACCTTTAACCCAAATTATATGCACTGATTTTACACTATAAAATGATCTTGGTTGCAGGTCAATCACCAATAAAGAACTCAATATCAATGCAAGAAAAGCCAAGGTGTGCATACACACCCAAGGACTTATTCCTTTGCTTTAAATTACAAATTTCATTTATTTATTAAAAGTGGGGAAATTTATATGATATATGGTGATTATATACCACCTAAGTCTTGTACACTTTAAAAAATTAGACCTTAGTTGTTCATCTTAGTTATAGACACTCCTTGCTTCTACAATCCTTAAAACTACTCTATACTATGCCCCTAGGCCTATATATTAGTCTAAATAATATTATATTGATGACATAGACATTATATCTTGCCTAGAATACTTAAAATGTACTTATATTACACCTTTATAAGTTATAATCTTTTTCTTATTTTCCTATTCCTAAAACACTAATGTCTAAGACAAACAATAACATCAACAATACTATCTTACCTAGACTCAAGTGTTTAGTGTCCTAAAACATATAATTTTCAAATGAAAATTATCCTAGTGGTCAACCTAAGTGATTTAATGTGAGTTATTACTCTTAAGATATTTATATAAATATAAGATCAACCCACATTCGTTCCTCACCAATGAAACCTAAAAAAAGACAAATGAGACTAAGGAATTTATCAAAAGGCAAACTATCAAGCATTTAAATGATCAAAGCTTCCCTATTTTCATACCAATTATAGGTAAAACACATGTACAGGTCTGAAGTAATAAAGGAGTAGCCCAATAGACCAATTTCCCAAGATAAATCACTATTATACTTGCTTTACACACATTGCATGATTCACACACAAGCTAACACATAGGGGATAATTACATGAGTCTAAGGCCCTATTCTAGTGTATTGACTATGTAGTAAATTCGATTTGATAGTGGTATAATTGGGTTCAACTCAAAATATGTGACCACTAACCCATTTTCCCCCAAAGTCACATTGATTATGCAAATTTAAGGTTTTGCCATTTCACAAGGAATGACTATCCATGACCTAGATCTAAATGCACCATAGTGAACGTGAATCAAAACCCCAAAAGAATATAGGTGGTTGTATCTTATTTAACCAAATATTTTTTACATCACACTAACATCAGACTTAGATAATATTGTTGACATAACTATTTAGGGCTAACGTAACTATCTAGATAGCCAGAGGCACCACATCTAGAATCTGATAATTATTCAAAAATGATCTTCTAGCCTAATTTTAGCATATGGTAGATCTATAAATACATTATCATCATAACAATATAATGAATTCTATTATTTCTAATTTATATATGTATCCTAGTTCCACATTTCATATTTAGACTATCTCAACATAATAAATCTAGTGTATGCTTATATTTGAGTTTAGCATTTAATTGGCATGATATAGATTTGATTATCACCATTATTCCATTTAATTTATATATTATTAAAGTGAAATACATATGAAACCATTTTTATTTTAGGGTTAAATAAGTTATATCAAATGGAAATGAAAATTGATTCAAATCAAAAAGACAATCCTTTTCTCATAAAGCTAAATAAATACACATTCCAACAAATAACATTGGCTATTCTACTACACATGTAAAGTGTGAGGAGGAACATGCTATGTTCCTTTTCAACTTATGTAACCATGATCCAAACAATGTCAAAGATCCAACTTAAGGTTGAAAATATTTACATATACCAAAATTATAAAAAAATTCAAAACATTCGAAAATCTAAAAACCTTTTTAGCACTTACATATTCTATTGGCTCCTTGGCATGTTAATTCCATACTGATAGAGAACATATAAGTTACTTATACATACATATGTGTTTAAAACATCTACTTGAGTGTGATACATGCATACACATATACATGATTTATGCAATTATAGATGTTGGGATTTCCCTCTACTCATGTCACTAGAACATTGGAGGCATCCACTTCTATGATCATGATACTTCTAGGTTATATCATTTTATGGTCACTTTACATTATCATGTTTTGAGATAATATATGTACTTACACATGCCTTTGTACATGCTTATATCTTCTCTATTATATTGTATATGCTATGTACTTGCCATTTTTTTTATCACACATTAAATCCATGTGCTAGTATGATATGTTTATGTTGGTTTATTGTGATTCCCTTTATGTACTTCCTTGAGTTTCTAGCCTTTTTATTGTCTTATTTGTTGATAATCTGAATATGCTCCATTGTTTATGACCCCCATACCTTTATTTCCTTCTTTGACATTTAATATGTTAATTATTATTGTATGGACATTTGAATATGTCATTCTTACTTTTATGTACATTTTAATAAGACATATCCATTAGATTGTGTGTAATTTGAATATTCCCCTTATTTTTGGTTTCCTTGAACCATTGCCTTTTGACTTGCTTTTGAGTGCTTTTGTGTGTGTGTTTGATTCACTTTTTAATCTTGTCTTGTTACTATCTAAATTTTATAATGAACTTTATCATGTATATTAATACATAATGTAATCAAATTTTATGCACTTCAATGATACATTTACTTCGGCACACTCTCATATATGCTACATGGTTCATTCATAGTTAAATGGTTACATTATCCCTTTCAGGTGAGGTGACTAACAGTTCCTATTATTCCCTCACCTCAAGGGGAGGGGGGACATATCATTTGTGAAATGTCATCGATCCATGGATTACACACACACATTCATAGTTTTAGATATACATTAGGGTCATGTTTAATAAACATGTTTTCCACACTGAATCAATATTCATCATCCCTAGATTATAGTGGGGGCATGTTCTCCATATTGGCACTTGTCTCAATTTTTTAATTTATCCTTATATATATGGAGCCATGCTTTATAATCATATTATACACACTTATATAATTTCTAAATTGGTGACAACACATGTTATCCACACCTACATAGTTTTTAAATTGGCTAAAACATATAGTTATATGATTCATAAACATAGTTGTGGTAGAATTCTATACATTGGTACTATTGTTATACATAGTTTCATCATGAGACATATCTAAGGTGAATATGCTATGAAATGTGTACATAATATTAAAAATGCAAATCAATTTCAGATTCAAAACACTCTTAAGGTCTATCACCACACACCAGGTTGGACTTGTATGAATTATATCAAGCCAAACTACTATAGTTTTCAGTTCACTTTTTGGTATGGTTAAAATGATTAAATCACTCAATATTTAAAAGGTTTTCAATTTGGACTTTATTTTATCATCCAACCTCACTAGTTTGATAGTGTGATTTGACTTGGTTCATTCAAACTCACCAAGTTCTAAGTATGATTGGGTTAAATGGTTGAGTTAGTCTCAACTTCTAAGTGGCAATTCATCTTTGCTCCAGGGTTTTAGGAATGTGTCCTCCTCTCTCTTTCTCTCTATTTCAATAAAATTATAAGTATAGATATATGTAATTTACAGACTTATGTTTGTCTTAATATCAATTTTAGTGATTTATAATGACACATATTTCAAATAAAATTTATAATATGAAAAGTGGTTGCATTGATACATATATGTACTCTTAAACCTTGATCTTTCAATTTCAAATCATTTCAATACTTTCAATTTAAGATTATATGCATTGATTATGTATTATAACATGATATTTATTGTAGGTAAGTCACTATAAGTTTCTCAATTTAGACTCAATCAAATACAAGGTGTCTTATGCACACCTAGGTATGCATTCCTTTATTTTAAACTAGTAATTTCATTACTAGATTAAAGAAGGGGAAATGTACATGCTATTTATGAATTATATAACACTTCAGTATTATACACTTGCAAAACTTAGACATTGGTTTTTCCTATTACTTATATATCTTTACTACTTATATAATGCACCACATGTGAAATCTAGTGATATCTATTGATATTGACATATGATTATATGTTAAGACTAAGACCCTTATTACTGGAACTACATGTTTCTTGAATAATAGCATGGGTACATTCTGTGTACAATATGATTATGATAATTTGATGGTTATGCTTCTATGGAGGTGATGATTAAAAGATAATTAGATTATGTAATTGATGAAGTACCAATTTAATAATGATTGAATTATTTACATATGATGTAATTGGGTTCATAAATGTGTTAGATAATATATGGATCTCACTTCATGATCTTAAGAATTGTTATATAAGTTGATTATGTCATTTTAATTAAATAATTTGGCATGGCTAATTTTGTTGATTTATCTACTAGGATAGAGGAATTTCATGGGTATAATGAGTGTGAAGGAAAATGTCATTGCTAACGAAGGGACATGGATTACATTAGGCATTTTCACATCCTGTGTGACCCTATCTTAGACCCATACCTTGTCTTGAACCTTTCCCTATCCCAAATGGATACATGAAAAACCATTCAACCTTATCTTTAGCCTTGGCATATTTAAAATAAGGTTTTGGTTATATTTAGTGGTCAAACCACCAAACATAATCTTTAATGCATAAGGATGACGTAGATTAACACCTAGATTACCTAGTTTCATAAATTAAAGTGCATTTATGAATTATTTTTTTCCTAGATCAGAGTGGGAGGTAGGAAGATTTGGAAGAAATTTTAGAAATCTAGAAATCTATCATGAAAAATTATAAACAAAAATAATACATCCATTTAATGAAGGCATGGGATGGAAATAATAGCGGTTAGCTCCAACACAAAAAAGGGGAGAGGACACTTGTCACCCAGGGATTGGATAAACAAGAAGGAGATAATGTCTATTTGATAAAGGTAAGTATCTTAGAGATGGAATTTGTGGAATTTTTCCATTTTTAAAACTAGGAGGAAGGAAGAAAGAGAATATCATAGAGAATAATAGCCTTGAATACTAGATAGATCAAGGAAGGATTATAAGAGAAATCAAAGTTGATTGGTAGGCCCCCTTATGACTTATTTACTACATGAAATTTGTCTAATTTTTGTTGTAAATTTATGCATTTATAAGGATTAAGGTTACATGGTTTTCTCCTTATATTTATTGGTCTATCTTTGGTTGTGTATTGGTCAACCCCTAGTTCCTTGATTTTATGTGGAAATTCAGATTGGAGACAACCATCCTTGGTAGATGTTGTTGTTAGCACTTTTACTTACATGGGATTAGAAAGTTTCTTATGCCTAATATAGATTAGTGCATTAAAGGTTATACTCATCATGATGGAATATTATGTTGGCCCTCTCATGGTGGATTTTATGGTAGAATATTTCAAACCTCTCATGCCTAGAATAGTGATCCATAAGTTGTTAGTTGAGTGATTGTTACTCAAATCTTTATGTTTTCTCATGTTGTCCTTGTATGCTTGTTGGAATTGATTCAAGGATGATAGTCACCTTGATTATAAGATGTTTGTATTATCCTCTTATGAGTATCCCATATCTTTTACTCCAAGAAACTTAAAAATATGCATTCCTTAATTACCCTATACCATGATGTGAACATGCCTAGAGCTAGGAGTCCTAAACTCATGGGTGCCTAGAGTAGTCACTTGATGATGGAAAAAATGTTGGGAGGTGATCCATCCTTTAATTTGCCAAATTCACACTTGGAACAAGAGGAGACCATCTAAAAAATGTTTATTTCTCTTGTTGTATTGACCTGATATGACCATTTTTACGCCAACGATTGGCTACTCTCACTAAACTAGATGTAACTATATGTTAATGATCTATTGTGTTCCAAGATGTGAACCACTTAAATTTAATATATTATCAGCTATAAGACCTATTTATTACTATTTATATATAATGTATAATCTACTTATTTAAATATTATTATATATCTCCTTATGGTAGGTTCATCATTGAAGGAGTCCTCAATGGATGCTTGCATTTTAATGTTTGAGTCCTACCCAAATTAAGATCTATGATAAATGTAATTATATTTAGGGAATATATTATTGATTTATATGTAAATTTCAGCTTGAGATACTTTTAAAACTCTATTTATTAGATGACATGAATGAGAAAGACACCTCTATGTAAGAAAGAATTTGAGTTAAACTATTTGTGCTCTGTGCTATTATTAATGGATATAGCTATATAAACATCTTGTATGAATCTTGTTATGGTTTACCCTTTTGATTTAGGCTTATAAATGTGAGTAGGAAATTTTATGCTTTTTTGAGTTTTTATTATTGAAAATAACTATAGGTTATATTTGTGTAATATCTCATTGATTATCTTCTTGTAAGGAATTTATCAATTGGAGGAGGATCTGTATATGTTTATATGAACCTTTTATTAATGATAAATTTTTTACTTGGTTAATCTCATTATAATTTTCCTATTTATCATAGTAATTTGTACCTTTGTGTATTTAGCTATGACCTATCTTTGGCATTTAAGCCTATCAATGTCATAATTGAACCTTAATGAAACTATTGAGTGATTATTATTGGAAATACTGATATGAATCGATTTCATAATATTATTATAGATTATCTCCTTTGGATGGATTTAACCTTATGAATGAGCCTTTTGGAAAACTTGGGGTTTGATATAAATACCATGGATCCTCATCTATAATATGCCTAGGAGAAGTCAAACTATTATTTCTTATGTGTTTTGGTCATGCTAGCTAAACCTAGAATCAAGACTAATCTAAGAATCAGCTCTTGACTGCTTAATAATATAATGATATTAAAAGTTGACATGTACTTAAAAAGTCCTTATTTTTTATTTATATTTGAAATGATACACAATATCATGTTTGATTTCTTATAATCTCTCATGCTCATCTATGATTTTAGGCTAAACTAATTGGAATATTGGTTTAACATCATTATGTCAATTCAAGATTTTGACATAGCTCATCTAATTTATTGAGGCTTTATCACATCATGATTTAAAAACTTAAATGCTTTTAGCTACCCTCTATATGACATTAGGTTCCTTGAGGAACTTAAAATTGCATCTATAGTAAGATCATATTTTATCTTTACCTTTAGCCATTTCTATATGAGTTCAAAGCTAAATAGTTTGATTATATGGCCTAATTGATCATGGAAGATATGATTATTGTAATACCGAAATAACCTTAACCTTAGACTTACAAACCTTTATTTATTAACTCTAATCATTTTCATTTATCATGACCATGTGGATTTTTGTATTATTCTTGCAGGCTAGTCAGATCTTTAGCATAGTCATTTTGTCCTTGGCATATTTCTCTGTAGTCAAAAATATTACCTTAGTCTAGTTTCCAATTTTACTTAGCCATTATTGATATACAAGATTTGAATCCATGTGATGATGGAATCTATAATAATTTTGGTGATTTGGTGATTCAACAACTTACTAATGTAATAGGTTGAGCTCCAAGCCTCAATGCCTTGAGATGTTACCATGTACCAGCATTTTATCAATCCACAGTCAATGGGAGTCAGAGGAAGGGTGGAATCCCTCTAAGATTCAAGGTCTAAATATGCAACCATATGGTATAATCCTAGGGAATTATAGCCCTGGGGTACTCATGATAATAGGAGTAAGGTTAGGAGGGCTGAGATCCTACCAAGTGGCAACATCCCAACACTCAAGAACTTGGGGCAACATTGAACTTAAAGTTGGGCTTAGGAGCTCATGATCTTGAAAAATGGCATGATCAAGGTCCATGGAGAGGTTATATTGGAAATAGATCATAGTTCTATGATGAGATGATTATGTTATTAGTAGGATGAGGTTGAAATTAATGTCTGATCGAGCATCAAAATTTGAGTATAGGTTGTTCATAACCTTCCCATGATTCAACCTTTATATAATCTAGTGGAATATTCATTGAAACTAAGCTTTAGAATATTCAATATTTTGGCAAGTTCAATAGATGAAGACAATAAAATAATTAAGGACATTCAACTGGCAAAACAAGTATAACAGTCTTGGAAAAAAAATGAATAAGCTTGCTTGGCATTTGAATTTGGTTTTTATGGTTAGGTAGTCATGGCTCAAATTTTTGGCATGACATCATAGTATCAAATCCTAAGTTAAAATCTAGGAGCTCTGAGGTTGAATGTTTATTTCATCACTTATCTATCTATATTAAATATTTATTTATGTAAACTAGATGTTATAAGGATAAGGTAATACATACAAGTTACCTGCATGAATGTTTTAGGTAAAGGACCATGTAAAGCCTTAAAAGAGTAATATGGGAATAAGCCTTCTTAGTGTGCATGATTTAGTTGTGGATTTTTGGCCACACTAAGCATGAAATTACCCCAAGGATGCTTAAATTTGTAATATAAAAATCTTGATAAGGGCAAGGTGTAAGTACTAAATTTTATCTTACCCTCCTAAGAACTCTTGTTATATTTTGAAAGAGCATAATTTTTTTGGGATACACTATTATATTACAATAATAATAGACCACATTATTATAAATTACCTAGTTATATATGTGTATGCACTTGTGCATGTCTAATTACAGTGCTTAGCTAGATAGTTATCCTTATATTATGATGTCACCATACTAAAGGTGGACTATAAATATGAATGAAACTAGCTTGTAATTCTTGAATTAGTGCTAAGATTTTGTTAATTGAACATATGACTATGAAAAGGCTATAATTACCTCTCATTTTTAAATTATGAATTCCTTATAAATTCTAATTGCATGTATATATGGGAATGTTTTGTAGAGTGTCTCCTTGATATCATGTCTCATGATATGGTAAAACTATGATATTGGGGTAATGGCTTGCCCAATGAATAAATTTGATGTTGCTATATGCTAAAAAATTATGTGGCAATCATGCTTTTTAAATATAGAAGTATGTTTAATCTCTTGAAACTAACCCAAATCAAGTATGCCTTTACACAGTTACGTTCTATCATGTAATAATCATGATTCATTTGGATACCTCAAAGCTAATAATTTCCTTGTTTCTATTAATATGGGTGAATGTTAAATGATTTTGATTACATCTTCCTAGTTATGAAGTGCCTAGAATGGATTGAGGTAACCTTGAAAAATATTGATATTAAGAGGATAAATTAATAAATAGTTAAATTTGAATATGAAAAAATGGGGACAAATTATGTGTTAGCCTTTAAGTTCTATAATAGTGTTAAATTTATTGTGAAACTAAGTGACAGTAGCCTTGAGTGGACACATATCATATCATTATTTTCTCTTATGATAAGAACATATTTTAATTTTTATAGTCGAAACTACTAACTTCCTTGGGCAATTGTATAACACTGTGTGTCAATAGGAATTAGAAGGTGGTGACTGTAGAAGTGACCCTTTTCTTGAGATAATAGATTTTCCTCTCCCTTTCCATACCTAATATGTTTTCACATATAGGTGAGACCAAAATATAGGTGGTAATACATTAGATTTCCATGTTAAAAGATAATGAGACTTGATTTCAATGACCATCACAAATAATTGATGAGTTATGGACACAAATTATCGATAAATATGACTTGTAAAGAGGCACATGTATTGCATATTATAATTTTTTATGAATGAATGTCCTATTTATAATCAAGATTTAAAGATTCTAAAGAGATTTTTTAAGACTCTAATGCATAAGACACTACAAAATATTGAATTTTATAGTAAGACATTGTAAAATATTTAATTTTATCAAGCCATGAATGTGATGAAAAAAGGTAATTAGCTTGTTCATTATTTTTATGAATAGAGCCATAATTACCATGGCATAATGACTGGATAATAAACAAGGTACCATTTAATATGCTAATGTGATAAAATATGTTGGAAATGGTGGAAGTACCAATTTTTAACACCCTCCTATGTAGTATTGGGAATGTAACATTTTCATTTTGGATTGAAGGAGTCCTACCTTTTAAACATCCTAGAATGACATGGAAAATTCACTTTGAAGAAGATGGTTATGTTCTTAGCATGGTTGTCAACAAGAAATTATGTAAATTATTGGAAATGATTCTAATAGTAACTAAGAATGTAAATAAACTCATGATAAATGTTAGGAATTAGCTTTTTCATGAGTATTTACATTTGATATTTACCAAGAGGTAAATAGTATATTTTTGAGTTAGTTATTATTTGTTTATAGTTAGTTTGTTAGTATGAGTTATTATAGGGGTGTGAGAGATATTGGTGGAGATATGATATCCCCAATTATAGGAAATAGTTTTCCTATATAACTTTGTATTCCCATATGAGTTTAATAAGAAGAACATAATTATGGTGTGTTGACATATTTGTCTCTATGTATTCATCTCTTTTATTTATTGTATATATATTTAAACCAATTCCATTACCAGGTATCAAATTAATGGAATTCTAAGTATGGTGAGGGGTAGTTGCTTGGTGCTTTGTCCCTGTGGATGAGAGATTTTGTTGATGGTATTTCATGAGTGATAAAGTGTTTTTAGATTTTTGTCAGTAGTATAAATAAGTGAGACCATGCATTGCATTACATGTAGACAAAATGCCATGCTCAATTTCTTTATAGTATTATACAAGATTGTACCCTTATCTTGACATTGGCATATCTTAGATCACATGTAGTTTAGAAAATTCTTGCACGTTTGGAATTTTACACTAGCTCAAGCATCAAACTCAGACATTGGCTTCTACATGTGATGAAAACATATTGCATACATGTATTTAAGTGGATGTGCCATTAATTAGCTATTTCATATCTAGTCTAGCTTAGTTCCTAAGTTATCCCTTTCTTACCTATGAAAGGAGGTTTCATTACATGCAGATATGTGTTTCAATAATATTTTGCTTGTCATCCAAAATGTAAATTTTAGAGCAAAAAGTATCAAACCACATTCTTGAAATGGAAATTTAGTAATCATTAGCATTTTTATCCTATCAGCATATCAACATTGAATTATTCATTGTCTACTCATCTCAATAGCATCTTGTTTGTCTACATCTGATTTATGATCCACAAAATTAGTTCGAGCCACAATCTACTTATTATGAGGCGTATTGATCATGTGTCATAATTTTTATACGTGATAGTTTACTACCTATATATTTCCAATGGATTTAAAGTGAATTATTTCTAAGAAATTCGCAAATCAAGACGGTCTTCTATGAAGGACTCTACATCATGGATTCTATCTTGCTCCAATGCCAATTTCGTGACATCATCTGAACCAAGATCCAATGTTGGATTATCCACATGTCATTCAGATCCATACATAATACATAGAATAAAGGAAAATAAATTGTTCTTTCAATGTGCAGTGAAATCCATTCAATCACATCATCAAATAGTTGAGCATTTCTACCACGTATCCCAATATCTATGTTTATCTAGTTTCTAGTTGTCAATAAGTTTTTATTTTATTTGGTTATTAACTCTATTTGGTTATTACGTGGATTTTATTAAATAAATTCAAATTGTATCATTTTAAGTACACATAACATATAAGGTCTAATTTTATTTTAAAGTCCTTTATAAAGTTATCTTTCTAGCTGTTTCTTGATTAGATTCATAAAGTTCTTTTTTCAAGTTAGAGGGTCTTCCAAATAAAAATAGTCATATCATCATAAGTTTTATCATAATCATTGAAATGGTTTATGTTGTTAAAAATTCAAAAATGTTAAAATAGATGTTTTTAAAGTATGTCATCAAAAGAGTCAAATATTAATAGTTGGTGTCCAAGTCAAAATTATTACTTGTCTATTTAGGGACATTTTATATCATAGTTTTTCAAATAAGAGTCATTGTCAAAAATGTAAAAAATATTAATTTATATAATCATTATCACTTGTAAGAAATGTCCAAATTATGGGAGGGCATTTCTCATTGACAATGTTATGCATTAGAGATTCATGACTTTTTTGGCTAAGTGAAACAACTTCATCAACTAGAGGAAGTAGGAAATAGATGCTGGAGGTTTCAGAGCCTCTTGTTAGTCACCATTGATGGGGTCCAAAATGATTTGGTGACATATTATGTGTGGTGTGTTTTTTAGTTTTCATTGTATGTTTTCAAAAAATAACATAAGTATATGCATGTCCAAGTAATGTAATTTATGTGCAATTCCAAACATAATTCCCTGATGTGAAAACATAGTGAAAGGACAATAAGCACCAATGTAAGTCAGTTCATGTATCTTGAAAAGGTTTGTGGTAGATCCAAAAAACCACCAAAGGTGAAAAGTTGATGGGTCTTGTTCATGTCAAGGTTTGTGTAAAACCTATTTAAAACCAAGGAGTGATCCTTTCTTTATATCAAGGTCATGAGTCAAATAAGGAATGCCACAAGGGTAAGCATATTACAAGTGAGAGTGTGAATGTTTTTACACCATGTAAAAACTAAGGGGGGAGGATGTTAGGAGTTAGATTTTATATGAGTATTTGCATTTGATATTTACCAAGAGGTAAATAATATATTGTTGAGTTAGTTACTATTTGGTTATTCAAATATATGGTGGTAAAAATATATTCATTTATAGTTAGTTTGTTAGTGTCAGTTATTATAGGGATGTGAGAGATATTGGTGGAGATATGATCTCCCCAATTATAGAAAATAGTTTTCCTATATAACTTTATTTTCATGTATGAGTTTAACATGAAGAATATAATTATGGTGTATTGAAATATTTATCTTTGTGTATTCAAAAAATTTATTTACTATACATAGATCTAAACTAGTTCCATTAATATGATACTTTTGACTTATACTTGTATTGAACTATGTTGGTAAAGCCATCCTCTTTAGTTATGATAGTTAATATCATATAGATTATGTAATAATAAGACATGTGAGATATGTTAATTATATTAAATTCCTTTATGGAATTGATAATTTTACTCTTCATGGTGGTAGACTGTTTAAGCCCTCTTATGCTGGGCATGATGGTAGATTACTTAAACCCTCCCATGAAAGACATGGTGGAGAATTGTTTAAGCCCTCCCATGTTGGGAATGGGGGTATATTTATTAAACTTTCCCATGAATGGTGTGTTTATTTTATATAATAAATTGAGGTTTCTCTTTACTCCTAAGTATTACAATAACATGGTGGTAGAAATTAATTCATGCTTGATTTCTCTCATGGCTAATAAACCAATTGGTGATGATTCCTTTTGTTCTTTCTTCCCCTAGCTAGCTCATGGAGACACATAATGATCATATTATGATTTGATTTTACTTAGTTTTATTTCTAAACTTGTTTAAGTTATTTGAAAACCAACATTATTTTCATCTTGCCTCTTAAGGTTTTAAGCAAAAGGTTAATCACAGAATTTGTTAATGACTTGTTTTAGTTGAATTTGACTTCATTGTTGATACTACTTGGTCTCATTTTTTGACATTACATTTACATGATCAGTTATTTTTTATTCAAGTTATTTTGATACTTATTCATGTTAGTTTTATGTGTTTTCACATGTGTGCACAATTATGCATTTATGATGTGGTGTGGGGGAGTAAAAGTATCTTGGAGCATAGCTACTGGGTAACAATGGGAACATATCACACATGTTCATGACACCATCCTCCCACCCACCATACATGATGGTATGTCTTAGGGGCCTTTTGTGCATTAATCTTCACTTTTACATCTATGTCTTGAGGGCCTCACATATATGGATTCGCACATGATTATATTGTCTAGTGGATTTTGTTATTGATGGCCTTACATATATTTATTTTCATGATATAAGGTTGTTAAAATATTTCCATGGTTGGCATGATATATTGAGAAGTGCAATAGTCCCATGCTTGTATTCTACTTCAACATAATTGATGAGTTAGGATATATTTACCTATGTTCTTCTTATTCATAATATCTTATGTGTTTTACATCACACTAGATTTGGTGACAAAACATTGCCCATATGCCATTAATGTTTCAATAGGAACTTAGTATGGTTTAATTCCACTTAGAATGGTATAATTGTGGATGGATACCTATTTTAATAGGGTTGTTACATAATGTTTTATACCTATAATTTTTTTTCTTAGTATGAATTTTACATCTAAGGAATACTTGAAATCTCATACTTATAGCAAAAAAAGGGTTTTAGTTGATTATGAAATATGTGTATTAAAATATGTTTTAAACCAAAAGGAATTTTGATCTTTTAGAGAAAAATCCCTATTTAGCTAGAATATTATAGTATTGATTGATAAGACTCATAAGAGTTAATTCCAATTTAAAATAATCCACAGTCATCCAATATTACCAGTGAGTATAACATGCCAATATATATCTAAATGGATCAAAGCTTAGTGCTAAAATTAGACCCTTTTTCATCTCATTTTTACAAGTATAATTGATCATGTGATTTTGACACCTTGAAAAAACTTGAAATATAAGTTCAAAGGATGGGAAATATGGTGAGGACTAAGATAGATGATGCATCTAAAACCCTAAATACATATAGAATGCATTGTGGGTGAAAAGAATGTTGCTAAAAGAAATTTTAAATTATCATGATCAAGAATTGAAAGATCCTTATTAGTTGTTCCCAAGGATCCTAATTACTCTAAAATGTTAGTAATATTATTTTTAAGAGAATTGTGTAAAAGAGGAGATCATTAATAGTCAAATAACTAATTACACCCTTAATATGTGATTCATAACTTTTATGATGGGTATGAATGATTATGCCAAACCTATTTAAAGACTAGTGAGTGAAGGGTGGAATGGATAGGACTCAAGTTATAGAACCAAAGAAATTGATATTGAAAGATTGATGATCTAGGTTGTATAAACTATACAAATCTTTAAAAGTGATGGCCAAGCATGACACAAAAGATTCTATCCATTATGTTATGATTATCATATGTTACTTGACGTAAATTTTCAAATTATATTTGAGGAAAAGCCAAGGGAGGTTTCAAATCCTAGAGGATTTGTACACTAGTTCCTTATAGTAGTTGGCTTTAACATTGGATGACATCCTTGGTAATACAACATGTTTCCATGAAATGTCACACATTTTCACATTGTATATTACCACAGGATGGAACATGGGTACTTCAAGACTATTCCAAGTAGATTGGCACTTCCCCATACTTGGTTATGTGAATACTATAGTGGGGTTATATTGCACTATCAATAAAACTATATGATAAGGATGAGTTATTTACTTGGTGTAAATTCTAACCAATGGTTTTAGAAGTCATAATGGGTGACTAAAATATTCTTGAATTGAGGATGATGCCCCTTTAATGGGGGATATCTTAATGCACCACATGGGAAAGCTGACGACTTCTATTGATATTGACATATGATTGCATGTTAATATGAAGACACTTACTAGTGAAACTATGCATTTTATATGGAAAATAATGGGTACATTATATTGACAATATGATTATACTAATGTGATGGTTATGCTTCTATGGAGACACTGATTTAAAAGTAAGTAAATTATTCAATCAATAAATTACCAGTTTAGAAATGGTTAAATTATTTCCATATTTTGTAATTGGGTTCATAAATGTGTTAAGTACTATATGGATCTCACTACATGATCTTGTGATTTATTAGATAATTTTATTACATTGGTGTAATTAAATACTTTGGCATGGCTAATTTTGTTGCTTTAGCTACTAGGATAGAGTAATTTCATGGCTGTAATAAATGTGTAGGAACATCCCATTGCCAATGAAGGAACATGGAATACACCATGCATTTTCACATCATGTGTCACCCTATATCAAACATGTAGATTATCTTGAAAATTACTAGATCCCAACTAGATGCCTTGAAAAAATGTTTAGCCTTGTATTTAACCTTGACATGTTCAAAATAAAGTTTCATCCATATCAAGTGGGTATAGACACCTAGGGGTTTGTTGTCTTTAATTTCTAAGGATGAATTAGATTAATGCCTAGATTGCCTAGTTGACTAGTTCATATGCATTTATGAAATGTTATTTACCTAGATTAATGTGGGAGGTAAGAATATTTGGAATAAAACTTGGAAATATTCAAAGACATCATGTTCCATTATGGATTGTAATAATACATCCATTTAATGAAGGCATGGGCTAGTAAGATGGTGGTTAGCTCCAAGATAATAAAGGGAAGGGGACACTTGTTGCATGGGAATCAACTGAGTAAGGAGGAGAGAACATCTATTTGAGTGAGGTGAATCTCTTAGAGAGGTATTTTTATAGTTTTGACATTTTTAAAACTAAGAGGAAGGAAGAAAGAGAAGAGACTAGAGATGAAGATCCTCAGCTAATAGACATCGTGAGGAAGGATTCCAAGAGAAATAAAAGTCAATTAGTAGGCTCCGTTATAAATTATTTACTACATGAAGTTTGTGTGATTCTTGTTTTGAATTATTATGCTCAAAAGTAGTAAGGCTATTTGGCTTACTCCTTCTCTTTACTGGTTTATCCTTGACTATGCATTGGTCACCCTATAGTGCCTTGTTTTTTATGTGGTAATTTATATTTGAGACAACTCTCCTTGGTAGATGATACTATTGGCATTTTTTCTTGCATGAGAATTCAAATGTTCTTGTTGTGTGACATTGAATAGTGAATTGAAGGTTACACTCATCATGATGGAATACTACTTGGGCCTTCTCATGTTGAATGTGATGATAAAATTCCAAAACCATCTCATGACTTCCATAGTGAACCATAAGCTTTTGGCTGAGTGACTGTTACTCAAATTCTTAAGTTTTCTCATGTTGTATGGGTATGCTTGTTGGAGTTGAATATAGTATATTACCCCTTTGATTATGAGAGTGTTTATATTATCTTATTTTGAGTAGCACATCTCTATGAATCTAAGACACCTAAACCATCTACATTCCTTGATTGCCTCACACCATGATGTGAACATGCCTAGAGTTGGGAGTCCTAAACTCATGGGTCCTTATATTAGTCACTTGATGATAAAAAAAGGTTTGAATGTGATCCCTCCTTCATTTGGTTGATATCAAACTTGGAGTAAGAGGAGACCATTTAATATTTTTTTATTACTCTTTATATATTGTCTTGTTATGGAAAGTTGTAGGTCAAGGATTTACTACTCTCATTGAAATAGATGTAATTGTATGTTAATGATATTTTATTAGCCAAGATGTGAGCCAAGTACATTCTATACACTATTAGTTGTAGGACCTATTTATTATTATTGAAATATGATGTAAAATATGCTTATTTAAATATAAATGTAGATCTCCTCATGGTAGGTTCTTCCTTGAAGAATCAATCCTCAATGGATGCTTGCATTTTAATTTATGAATCCTACCCAAATTCAGATATACAAGTAATTTAATTGCATTCAATGAATGTCTTGTTGATTTTTATGTAAATTAAAACTAGAGCTCATTGTAAAAATTAATTTCTTAGATGAAAATGAGAAAGACACATTCATGTAAACAGGATTTTGAATTATGTTGTTTGTGATATTATTTATGGATATAGATATATATTCAG